>JACAXG010000116.1:961455-1435836 GCA_018881555.1 Amblyornis subalaris | reverse complement strand
CCCCCCCCCCCCCCCCCCCCCCCCCCCATTCCTTTCACCTTTTCTTCCTCGTTTTCTGTCTTTTCTGTTACTCTTTAGTAACACACTTTTTATTTTCAATGAAGAGTTCTCAGTTATAATATCTGTCTTGGTTGACTTAATTTTGTCTTGGACTATCCGTTTTAAAAGAACTCCCCGCAGTTCCCATAGTGGAACGCGACAGATGGGACGACGAAAGTGTCAAAGGAAAGAGTAACATTGAGCCTAGACCCTTAGCAAAGCTGGTTTTCTTGGTAGAACCAGCAGCCTTCCACAGTAATTAATTAAAATAAAATCATGGTAACATAATTAAATCTCAAAACAAGCCAGCTTTCCTGAGGTATTTCTAAACTCTAGAAAACTAGAATTTCCAAATATATAACATGACTACCTTTCAGATTTCACTATTAAAACCTATGTTTAAGAGCAGGAATAAAAATCTCTCATTTTAAATACTACACAGCAATAAAGTTTGCAAACATAGCCGGGGTCTCAAGAATCACCTTCAGTCTTCCTTCTAATAAAATCACCAATAAACACAACAGTGCCAATAAACACAGAATACAGAGAACACATATTGACATAATAAATGCATTCACATTCATCTGAATTGTTCTTTCACTCAGATTGATGGAAATATAGGAATGATAACCCAGAAACTCACAAATAACTAGATCTTGGCATGCTTTTCCTTTCTTCCTGAGAGTGAGGTGTATTTGTTAATGAATCCAAAGGAACTAATTGCATTTATTTTAGGTTGTAATAGTATTCTAATACAATTCACTGCTAAAAGTGTAGATGAAACACTAAGCAAGGGTAATTTCTTTAAAACCTAGATGTACTCTAAGGTCATTTTAGACATCTGAAACTTCAATAGGATACAATTATAGTAAATTAAAATGGAACATTTACCTTGCAAACCAGGTTCCATAGACACAAGCAGGAGAGACAAAAGCGTTTTCTGCCAAGTTTTCCAGCTCCACTGCTCACTTACTAGAAAACAAAAAGAAGAAAATTTATTTAGTCATCAGTTGTACAGAGCTGTTTGAAATGGTGATGCTTTCAGTGAAAATGCCTTGAGATGTTTTAGAATGATATTTAGCTCCTGTCCAAAAAGGAACAGAAAAGATTGTCAGAGCCATAAATGTGTCTGCTGAGGTAAATAGGGTTAGAGGCAATTGAAACCTCCTAATAACACCAAAAAATAGTGTGCACTCACTGGCACTCAGGGGAAGCGGGCAACTGTGTTGACTACAGTAGGTTAGAGAGACGTTTACTAGAGGATCTGAAGGTGAAACTGACAAAGCATTAAACCCGAATGGAGACAAAGAAAAAAAAATCTCTTCAACAGTGGGATTAACTGCTTGTCTGCTGGTGATGGAATTTGGCACCTCCAGAGATTTCTCCATCCATGTCTCCAACTCTACAGTAAAAAAGGAGGTTTTTAGAACATCTTGCCATATTGAATTACAATATGAACTTTCCATTTATTTTAACAGAACACATGAAAAACAGCTGTCTTATACAGTGAAGGTTGAGAAGCTAAGAAAAGGTCTGAATCACATGTGTGTCAGGACCATAATAAGCCCAAAAGAACCAGATTGTTTGATAAGTCAGAATGACACCGGCACCAAAGACTAGTAATGACTGTGCTATTTCAAAATTAATCTGAAAAAATGCTGTGAACTCTTTTGATCAACATGTCCCCCAAAAGCTTTTCAGAAAAACAATCCAAGACAACAAAATTATTAGTCTTCCTGCCCTATAGAAATGATTTGCCCAAGACCTTTCTCAATGCCTGAAAAAGATGACCTGCATGTCTACATAAAGTACATTTTGATTTGACAGAGATTATTCTGTAAACTGAAAAACATAATATAAAAAACGAGAAGGTTATTTAAAATATTAGGATATAATATAAATATACAGAAGCTATAGGAAAAATCAGATACTGAAAATAGAGGCAAACTTCATGATGAAACATAATGTATTATCTAATTGCCATTCAACCAGCTTGCTTTGTGGTATACAAATACTTGAGTCAATTCAATAATTTTATATTATACTATATGGTTTACCATGAACAAATTAAATGGACTAATAGCTGAACTGCAGAGTGAATCTGTAACATAATGAATTTATGCAATTTGCAGAAGCAGTCTTGGAAGGTAGTAACGAGCTATCAGCACTCCAGGGTCTGGTACTGTCCCCACTAAACACAGTTGTTTCCCTAAAGAAGAAGTCGAGTTGCAGATTCACCAAAGCAGTAGTTGTGGCATCAGATTTGCATGAATTCTTTATTATCTCCCTAGCAGATCATTTACACGCACCTTCCTTTCTAGTAAAAAGGAAAAAAACCCAAAAACTCCAAAAAATAAAAAACCCCACACCCCAAAATACAAAAACATCTTTATATACTACTCATTTATTTATTTATTATTATCTTGTAATGCAGATCACAAGAGTACCTGTGTGAAAAAATTCTACCCTTGAAATAATTACTTTGAGGGAGGGGAGTGATTAGCCAAATGCTCCAGAAATCCAGCTCTTGGGCTTCTGGGCCCACCTTATGCAGTTTTCTTGGCTTTCTATTGTTCTGTATGAGCTGTTAGTATGATAAAAAACCCCCAAATTATACCCCAATACCCACCTCCCACCCCATTGCTCAAGTGAGAAGACATGGGCAGAAAATTTGCCTGGAATTTTGAACAATTGTCAAATAATAAAAACTTCAAATTTCCACAATTTTGCTGAAATAAGAACACCTCTCCAGACATGGAGAAGTTTAAACATTTTATTCTTGATGGAAACTCATATTCATGTCTAAATCTAATTGTACTGCTCCTGTCTTTGCATCTACTAGAGACAGAGTGAATACCTGGGAAGTCAAATGCTATCTCCTCTTAATAAAGAGGTCAAATTATTTTTTGAAGAAATGGAAATAACAAATGATAGAAGAAAGACAGAAGAAAGAGCCACTAGGATTGCATTTCCTGAATGCATGAATGACAAAAGAGATGTTCTATTAACAGGCAGAAATAATTTCTAGAGAGTTTATTTAACTTTTAGCTTATTTTCTTTTATTCCTGCTCTCTAACTAAATTGGAAATGCCTTCTCTAAATGAAATCATAAGAAGTGTCAAAACACACAGCAACTGTTAAATGTAACTCTGAGTTAGATAACTTAGGCATTGGAGAAGTGAAGATAAGACAGGAAAGAAGCAGAGGTTGGGATGAGCAGAAGCTCTTTTCAGTTTTGGGTTTTTTTCTTATCATCCTATTCTATTTTTAATTGGCAAAAAAATAAATTTATCTTCTGTAAATTGAATTTATTTTGCCCATGACAGTAATTGGTAAGTGATTTCCTGAAACTTATCTTGACCCATTAACTTTTTCATCTTATTTTCTCCTCCTGTTAAGGAGGGGGAAAAGACTCTAAGATCATCAAATCCAACTGTTAACCTAGCACCAACAAGTTCACCACCAAACTACTTTCCTGAGTATCGTACCCACACACCACTTGAACACTTCCAGGGATGGGTACTCTATCACTTCCCCAGGAAGCCTGCTCCAGTGCTTACCAATCCTTTCCATGAAGTAAATAGCTTTCTAATATCTAATCTAAACCTGCCTGGTGCAATTTGAGGACATATCCTCTCATCCTGTCACTTGGAGAGGAGACTGATCCCCACTTCACTACAACCTCCTTTCAGGTAGTTGTAGAGAGCTATAGAATATTCCCTGAGACTCCTTTTCTCCAGGCTAAGCAGCTCCCTCAGTCACTCTTCGCCAGCTTTGCTGCCTTTCTCTGACACATTCCAGCATCTCAGTGTCTTTCTTTCAGCAAGGGGCCCAGAACTGAACACAGGTTTCAAGATGGGACCTCACCAGTGCTGACCACAGGGGGACAATCACTGCCCTAGTCCTGCTGGCCACACTATTGCTGATACAGGCCAGGATGCCGTTGGCCTTCTTGGCCACCTGGGCACACTCTTGGCTCATGTTCAGGCACTGCTGACCATCACCCCCAGGTCCTTTTCCTCTGGGCAGCTTTCCAGTCACTCTGCCCCCAGCCTGTAGCACTGCCTGGGATTGTTGTGACCCTAGGGCAGGACCTGGCACTTGGTCTTACTGAAGCTCATACAACTGGCCTTGGCCCGTCAATCCAGCCTGTCCAGATCCCTCTGCAGAGACTTCCTAACCTCCACCACATCAATACTCCTCTGCCTAACTTGGTGTTGTTTGCAAACTAAGTGCGCACTTGATCCTCCCATCCACATTGCTGCTAGAGATATTAAACAGGGCTGACCCCAACGCTGAGTCCTGGGAACCCCCAAATGTGTTTGGTCACCAACTGGATTTTACTCCATTCACCACCACCCTCTTGGCCCGGCCTTCCAGTCAGTTCTTTACACAGCAAAGAGTGCACCTGTCCAAGGTGTGGGCAATCAGTTTTTCCAGTGGAGTAGAGTGGGAAACTGTGTCAGTGGCTTTACTGAAGCCTTTCCCTCATCCCCTAAGTGGGGAACCTTGTCACAGAGGGAGATCATGTCAATCAAGCAGGATCTGCCCACGCTCACTGGACCTGATTCCTTGGTTGTCCTGCATGTACCATGTGATGGTATTCTGTATAATCCACTCCATAACCTTCCTCAGCACTGAGCTCAGACTGGCAAGCCTGTAGTTCCCTGGTTGGTTCTTCTGACCCTCCTTGTAAATGGGCCGTCACACTTGCTAACCTCCAGTCAAGAGAAACCTCCGCATTTAGGCTGGACTGTTGGTAAACAATTAAAAGAGACATCCAGCCCCATGGACTTCTGTATGTCTAAGTGGCATACCAGGTTGCTGACCATTCCCTGCTGCATTATGGGGGACTGGGTACTCTGAGGACAACTGGTCTTGTTACTAAAGACCAAGATAAAAGAAGGCATTAGGTACTGGACACTTTTCCTCATCCTTTGTCGCTGTGTTTCCCTCTGTATCTAGTAAAGGATGGGGATTCTCCTTAGCCCTCCTTTTGTTGATGATATATTTGTAAAAACACTTTTTGTTGTCTTTTATGGCAGTGAATAGATTAGCTTCCAGTTCGGCATTGGCTTTTCCGACTTTCTCCCTGCATAGCCTAGTTACATCCCTCTAGTCCTCCTATGTCACCTACCCTTTCTTTCAAAGAAGATACACTATTTTTTTTCCCTGAGTTCCAGCCAAAGCCCTCTGTTTAGCCATGTTGAGCTTACTCCCTTGCCAGCTCATTTTTCAGCACATAGTGAAGGCCTGCTTCTGTGCCTTTAGGACTTCCATCTTGAAGAATGTCCAGGCTTTCTGGACTCCTTTGCCCTTCAGGACTGGCTCTGAAGGGACTCTCTCAGCCAGGCTCCTAAATGGGCCAACATTTGACCTCCGGAAGTCCAAGTCAGTAGTTTTGCTGGCCTTGTTCCTTACGTCTCCAAGAACCAAAAGCTATCATTTCATGACTGCAGTGCCCAAGACAACCTCCAACCACTAAATCACCCAGAAGTCTTTCTCTGTTCACAAATGGCTCCAGTGGATGTAGTTCCTCCCCTTGTTGGACCACTTGTCAGCTGTATCAGAAAGTTATTTTCCAACACTCCAAGAAACTCCTAGACTGCTTCTTCTCCACTGTGTTTTGTTTCCAGCTGACATCTGGTAAATTGAAGTTCTCCAGAAGAAAAAGGGATAGCAATTGTCAGCCTTCTGCCACCTGCTTATAGAATATTTAATCTGTCTTGTCATCCTGGTTGGATGGTCTTTAACAGAATCCTACCAGGATATCTACCTTGTTAGTTCCCCGACTCTTGACGATAAACACTCAACCCTATCATCACCATAATTAAACTCCGGCCAATGAAGACACTACCTAACACAAAGGGCTACTCCATTGCCTCTCCCTCCTTGCCTCTCCCTTTTGATGTGTTTACAGATGTCTATTGCAGCACTCCAGTTGTCCGACTTGTTCCATCAACTCTCTGTGATGGCAACTACGTCATAGTTTTTCTGCTGCATGATGGCTTCCAGTTCCTCCTGCTTTTTGCTCATGCTGCAGGCATTGGAATAGGTGCACTTCAGTTGGGTTATTGATTCTCCAGCCTTTTTGTGGCAGAAACTCTAATTCCTGCATGACCATCCTCAGGCACTTCTGTAATTTCTAACACATAAAGAACCCTTGCATCCTTGCTGCTACACAGATCTTTAGATCTTCATCCCTTGCATCTATCGAGATAGAAGACTCAAGGACCTCACTAGTGCACTGTCTCATGCTCATGCTTATCTTGAGTGGTTCTATCCCCTTCCCCTTCCAAATCTAGTATAAAGCTCTCTCAATGAGATCTGTTAACTCCTGAGCAAGGATTCTTAAGGAGGAGTGAGAGAGCAGCTGGGTCGTGGTCTGGCAGACAGCCAAGATGAACCCACCACAGTTTCTCAGCGTGTTTCTGGAAATTCTTCATTAAGGCAGAAACAAGTGTTTGCTCCTAATGAGCTACTCTGTCACCGAGCTAAAGTCAAAATTATGAGGTTAAAACAAAAAAAAAGCCATTCGTTTTTCAGTCCTCTTCTGTGGTCAAAGCTACAATAGGACAATTCTGGTATAGTTAAGAGCAACTATTTGGTCATTCAGTTTATGTACTGTTAACGCTGATTAAGTCAACTCAAGAAGAGTTAAGGGTAAGCAAATTGTTCCCCCATTGCAATGAGTTACTTCATTATTACTGAAACTTTTTAGTTGTTTCAATGACAAGGTATTTTTCTACAAAAGAAAGCAGTGCTATTTTCAGAACAGTAATCTTTTCATAGTGCTTTCTCATAGAAGTAGCAGTACTTTCACACTATACACTACACTGGAAGACTGTCTTGCAGTCTAAAGACATATTCTACAGTAACATGAAGAGTTTCTAAACTGTATTGAACTCATACATTTATTAAGTAGTATTAATTTAAACAAAGAGCAAGCCTTGTTTTTACCCCTGTGTAGGATAAAGTAATAGGTTCAAAGCTAACTTACCTGGTGATTTTAATGGAGAAAGGGAGAAGCTTTATTTAAACTCATGACAATGTGTTTTTTTCAGGTTTTCTCTTCCTAGACGCAGTTGTAACTATTTATTGATCTCGCCTTTTTTTTTCCCTTGAATCCTTCTCAGAGTTAACACACAATGAAATTAGAAGGAACAAAACCAAACCAAACCAAAATACCCCCCCCCCCAAAACTCTACAAATAAGCCAATTTATTATGTCTCCAACTTTTGTTCATTTTGTTTATGCTGAAACAAAAGGGAAATATTTTAAGTACTGTAGTTGTTTCCCTTCACCTTTGGTTGGACACACAGCAAACTTAAAATAAGGATGAGCGTGAGCCTTTGGAGGCTGAGAGAATTAAACTCTGAACTCTGCTTTACATTGTAACTAACTTTCACAGGACAATTAAATAACAGTTTTAAACAGGCAGAAACTGATGCTCTGGAAGTTCCACCTGAATATGAGGAAGAACTTCTTTACTGTGCAGTGACCAAACACTTGAACAGGTTGCCCAGAGAGACTGTGGAGTCTCTCTTTAAGAACTGTCTGGGCAAAATCCTGTGCCATGTGCTCTGGGATGACCCTGCTTGAGCAGGGAGGTTGGACCACATGACCCAGTGGGGTCCCTTCCGCCCTGATCCATTCCATAATTTCTGTCCTCACCAAAATGTAGCAGCAAATTCGAGTATCATCATCAAAATCTCCTTCATTAGAGGAGGTCAGGGGTCAAACTGCCAAATGTTGATAACATCTCCAGCTCATTACTTCATTATTTCTGAGGGGAAACCCCAAGTGGTAGGAGAGGACTACAAAGTTGTTATGAAGATCCCAGTGGGAATTCAACAAGGTCAATACAAGAGGCTATTAGAGAAGCTAAATTTCTCTGTGACAAGAAATAATTCCTTCAGAGATAAGTGATTGCCTAAAAGGTGAGACACACAGGAACTAACCAGTTTCCCTGACCACAGGATATCATGATACCTCAGCTTAAAACAAGCTGCCCTTGGCCCCAAGCTGCTCTTTAGGTGGTACCAAGCTGATGCTGGGGAACCACACGAGCTTACTAACCAGATGTGGAACTGGGAGAGGAAATTCAGTGCCAGTTCATGTACACATGGGGAAAAAAGGCAATCACATTAGATAAAAAAGTAATGTGTACCCCTCAGAGATAAGATTTGGGAGTCTTAGAAAGATGAGGACATCAACTTTGTTGTCAAGCAAAATCTGAATGATAACAATTATTGTGAATGGAAGAGGAAAAAAATAGAAAATACTGATAGACAATTAGGAGGGAGGCGCTACCACAATTTTCTACAAAATCTTTAGTGGCACTAAAGAACAGAGGGTGGTTTATAATGTCTAGCAGAATAAAAGTTCAAAATAAAGTAAAATATGCATTTCATTCATGGATTGTACATGAAAAACACAGAATTTTTTCCCCCAGATGCTGATTATCCTAAATTTTTGGAGGAAAAATCATCTGCAGGAGTACCCCTTTGGTAACTCTGGAATACTTTACCTAAATTTGTCTATTGCAACAGCACAAGTGAAGTCTTAATCAAGATGTTGCTTTAAGGAAGAGAAAACCTGTCCCTAAAATCATATCAGAATATCAAAAAAAGTAGTTATCAAAAGTCACTAAAGCATACTATACAGGGATAGCCTGGAAATATCAGCATTTTCATTGGATTTTTTTGAGCCACATGCCATGTGAAAAGTACTAAGACAGTTTTGTCCTAAGATCAGACAATAAACATGAGCATCCTGAAAACAAGCCATAGAGTCTACATTAACATGCACTGAAAAAATTAAAGACCATAGAGCAAAATGTTGAAACACAACCAAAAAGCTGACTGCTTAAACTGTTGAACTGAAGAAATACTTCAGATTTACAGAAAAAGGATGACCTACCTAAGAAGGATGAGGATCCTTCAGATCTGTATCTTGAAACTATAATTAATTAATTTTATATATAATTTAGAGTAGGGCTTCAAGCATAAAATAAATAAATTCTTTATACAATAGAATTTTGTAAGGGTAGTGGTCATATTTTTCTTTAGATTAAATCACAGTTGGGTTTTTTTTACAGAATTCCATAGACATGTTACACAAGCTGCACTGAGGAGAGCAATAGTTGTTTTTTAAATCTGTTGTAGTTAAAAACATTACCTTATAATGTATGTCTCTTGTCAAGCATTAATGATTTGAAGATAAAAAAGTTTTTATATAAGCTTAAGGCAGGCAATGTTTTTTTGGTTTTTTTTTTGTGTTTTTTTTTTAAATTTAACAGATGTGTTAGATTGCTTGCAATACATATTAAGCTTAGAGACAGTTTTTTAAAAACATAAACAAACTAGCTAATAAAAAAGTAAACCATATTGTACACATATATCACACCTTCTCTGAAAGCATATTTCAGAGACTTGGTATTGAAGAAATTAATTCAAAAATATCTGTTGCATACTGAGGTCTTCAAACAAGACCTTTGAGAGTCTGCTTCAGGAATAGGTAGCCAAACTTTTCAAAACTTTACTGCTTTTAGTACAGTCAGTGAGTTGTGCCGGATCACTGTAACCCACAGGCTGTTACTTATTCTCCTGACTTCATTCCACTCTCCCCAGCTAAGAGGAGTTTGAGAGTGACGCAGAGGAAGTGTAACTTTGTGAGGGTAGACATTGCACTGAAATACCCACCATACTATGTAGATATGTAATTGCATTTTGGCATTTCCAATCCTACACAAGAAAATATTGGTAACAGAAAAATCAGATATTAAAGTTGACACAACTGAAAGTACTGAGTTTAAATTGCAGAAAAATAAATTAAGCTTCCTATGGAAAAATCCTAAGGATACTTTAGCACTGAAATATAATGTCTATGGCAGCTGTGGAACCTCTAGTATTTCTGTCATTATGAAACATGGTAAATATCTGTCAGAAATCACACATATTCAGCCAGAAGGTAGCTCTCAGGGAGGGCAGTGGGATATGTACTCTTGAGAACCTATCCAACTTATCTTCCATATTTTCAACAATTTCTAATATTTAAACAATACAAACTGGATATACTTTAGGATTCATATTTGATCACCTGAGCTAAAATAAACATCTCTCATCACTTTATTTCACCTATCAGAAGTAATCAAAAGTGAACAAAGGCAATGTTTTTGGGTTTAAAATAATGAGAAAACTGGAAAAAAAGGTTAACATTTCCCTTTTTAAATATCCTCAAGAGTTATATCATCATCAGTTACTACAGTTTCTATTTTAATGATTATGCATGAGATTTTTGAAAACTAATAAATTTCAGATTCTTGAAGCCCAAGCACGTATTATCTCATTTCCTTTCCACAAAACCCACATAAATTTATTGATGCTTTTGTTCAAATTCAAAATATAGAGGCATTTTGCAATATAATAATTAAATTCTGTCATTCTCTTCATTTTTAATCATCATATAACTTCAATCAGAATGAATGCTGACTTAAGTTTAATGTTTAAGAGCTATTACAGACAAAAGTGACGTTAAGAAGCTTATGGTCTTTGTAAAATCAGTACTTCCAAACATTTATTTTTTATGACTTTAGAAACTTACTCATTTTCCAATGAAAGTCACAATAATTGGTCACTATTAAAATGTAGCAAACAAAATACAAAATTAAAATAAACTAGAAATGAAAGCAAAAAGCCTTCACTTCAGGATAAATCTCAAAGTGTCACCTGACAAAACCATAATCATCTGAGACTCTCCTTTCAGTGCTTGTTCTCTTTGCCACCAATAGCATTCCTCCATAAAGAATACACAAGTGTTGGTTTGATTCCTCTTCATAAGTCTCAAGTGCTCCCCAGGTTTACAGCCCTCTACCAAAGTCCACTTATATGTATCTGGAAAACCACAAGACAGTTTTCTTAATGTCTTGACTATATACATGTATCATCTTTAGGTTTTTATTTTTATATATGCAATTCCAAACATAAAGGTAACTAACATAGATATATGCCTCCTACTCAAATCTCTCACCCAACCCATCCCACCTCCTTGCATGGTGGATGGAACACTGCTTGGTGTGCTACACATCAACAAAATTACAGCTATTAAGAATTCCCTAAGGATAGACAAATATTCTGAATATTTTTTGCAAGGAAATCTCACAATCAACTCATTTCCAATAATCTGTAACCACAACATGTGTCAAATATATTCTCTTACAGTTGTGAATACCTCATGATGAACCAATGCTCTGGGAACCATTCCCATAATTTTGTTTAAAATTTTGGAGACATTTAGGAGTAAGTGGTTACAACAGCTGAAATTATTACATCAGTCTCTCAGGAGAAATCATCTCTTTTTATCCTGGACAGTGCAAAGACACACAGTCTTTTATGAACCAAAGACTTGATAAACTACATTAGATAACAATTCAAAACTGCCAGAATTAAAGACACAGCTTAAATATGTCACACTCAACAGGACTAAGGCAACACAAACATCCAAAAGGCTCAGTACTTACTTATACTGTTTGACATTCAATCATCACAATTAACTGTAGGTTTCAATCCTATAAAGTTTCACAGACTGCTTTATTTTGTTGCATGATACCTAGTTCAAAGAAATTACTCTTTGGCAGAAAAAAAATGTTAATGAAAATATATGATGCAATATTAAACTGTTGCAACAGTCTGTTTTATCATTTTTCCTTGCCAGTTCAGCAAATAGGATTTGTCACAAGACAAACTGAAGGAATAAGCCCTTTATTCAACAATGTTTCCCATTTCAACCAGATATGTGCTGAGACCGGAAGAGATGAGGAATTAAAGAACAGGTACTAGGAAAACTTTAATTTGTATGAGAATAAATCCAATAGCACTCCCATATTTTCTACAGGTGAAACAGTAGAGTTTTCCCACCCCTGTAGCTTTCCTGTCTATTACTTACAATAGAAACATTGCTTCCCATGACATTATGCTAATTTCTTGAGGAACAATGAGTATTTCGGTTTTTTGTCATTCAAAACCAAAGATAACTTACTGCAAGAACTTATGGGTAAGTTCATGGAAAAAAAAAAAAGTTTTATTTCAACACTACCTAAAAGCAGATCTAGCACGTAGTTACAACAATCAACATGAGACAACACATCCTAGAGTTAAGGTACTGCTTGTTAGTTTTTGGTGGGTAAGCATGTTTCATCTTTTGTTTGTTACTCAAAGTTGCCCTGCTTCATTTCTATGACTGACAAAGATAGAAATTTGCTTTAGCCATAGATACACAGAGCAATTTCAGTGCCAGTGATGTGGCTTGACATAGAGCTGCTAAAATCCATGGGGATTACCAAATGAGAAGAACCAGTGAAGGAATTACTTTGCTTACAGCTTCTCTGGTTTACTCTGAAAAAATAATTGAGCTGCCTCTGAGATTGCCTTTCTCTTCCACACACAGATTTATCCTTATTCATGGTCCTACACAGAAACAAGTGCCTGAATTAAAAATGTTACATCTATAAATCTCCAGCATGCATACATAAGAGTTACTACATTTTACAGCTGTAATCTACCTGTAATGTAATTGATATCTTTTTGCAACATAAAAGAAAATATGGAACTGTCACTATAACTAAATCAACTTTATATGAATGTTCTTACACTAAGCCAAATGTTGTTTGACCTTGCACTTGCGACTTGATGGGTGATTCAAGTGCAGACCTCATTCATTTTAGAGGACTGTGTTTATAACATACAACATTCATCTTCAGATTGGGAAACTGAGCTCTTGCACTTAAGGTTTGCAGTAGCCTTAGCAGAATTGTAATCTGGAAAAGGGTACCAATACTTTTATGATTTCCTTACCCTTTGGCAATGTTACTTTCAGGGTAAGAGCAATAAATATTTTCTAATATAGTCAGAACTTGGTGAAGCTAGTGAAGCAAATCAAAACACTCTAAACTCCAGATGCTTCATTTCATGAATTCACCCCAAAGCAAACAGATTACCATCTGGGCATATGAAACAGAAAAATAAAATATACACTTAAAGTAGACTGTGTTTGGGAGTACAGTGAGCATAGTTTGAGCCAACACACTATGAATTAGGAATGTGTTCCACCTAAATGGTATTTGAGATGCTGAGCTGATATTTCAGGTGAAATGTAATATGCTTTAATTTGGCTGATAAATACTTTAAGAAAACTTAAAAAAAAAAAAAAAAAAATTGACCCAACCCCATTGATAACATCTGGACTAGTGATTTATTTCTCCAATTAATTTCAGACATTCAGAAAACATGCTGAGGCTACTTAAAACATATTATTTCAAAGAATGAACTGTAACTGCCCAGACAAATTGAACTCATTTACTTGAGTGGCTTTTACAAACCCTTTTCTTATCTTCATACAAGTTAAAAGCTCACACTATAAACACTATAAATACTTACAAAGCAGATCATAAGCTCTTCCCTCATGACTTCTACATATATGCACATCATCCTTCTCGACAAACCAAAGGATTTTCATAAGGTTTCTAATATTCTAATATTCTAATATTATTGCTCAAAGTCCCTTTGAATTTAGGGTGAGAATTTACAAATTAAATAGACTCAGAACAGGTCTGGAAGAGACCTAAACGTTTCAAGCCTGGTGGAAGCAGCATCACTACACCAAATTCACAACTACTTTCCCTGACCTTGGAAAGAAGGCTGTGAAATGGAGCTCACAAACTGACAGATTTGTGGGCTTTTAATGACACTGCCTGGTGTAGAAAAAGGTTTGTGTGTCACAGACCTTGTTATACAGTAGAGATGATATCCACTATAATTTTTGAGCTGATTGTTGCAATATGAAGTTTGCTGGGCTGCAACTCTATGTGGCTCAAATGTTTGCTCTTTTCCAAACTTACAGGAGACAAGAAAAATGCAGAAGATAAGCATGACCTATTGAAAAAGTGTTAGTAAGCAGATGACAATCTAATCCAAATTTATCAGCAACTAAGAGGAACTAAATGAACTCTATGGTAGCTTACAGTAGAAGTGAGGAATTTGTTTTTTAACCTCAAATTGCCTCCAAAAATGAATAAATAGATAAGTAAAAACAGTACCAAAAAGTCTATTAGGAAACTTGATGACTCCTTTTTTGTATAAAAAGATGGAACTTTTACCAAAAAAAAAAAGTGTTTCCTTTCAGGTCATCAATATCACCTGCCAGTGCTAAATTAAAATTAAATCTTTTCTCTTTAAAAACTATACTATGTTCTTAGACCTGTATTGATCTTGTTGCCTCTTCTTTTCAGATGGCAAAACATTTGACTGTCCTCACTTAGGTACTAAATGCTATTAAACTCCTGTAATTAAATACATTTATCCAAAGACAAGTATAATCCAAAGAGTAATCTGTTCACTTCTGGAATGCTATCAGATCAAAACTGGATTTGCATCTCTTATGAACCATTGCCCTCATGGTGGGAAATACTAACCTCTAGGTAAGTCAAAAGAAATGTTGGGTTTTAATTCAGTGAATTAAAGCCTTTTGATTCCAATTAAAATGAATGAATAAGTAGTCAACCTAAATTTTAGCATGGAAAGCTCATAATAGTAATGGATTGACATATTTTAATTTTTTCAAGAAAGAATTACTCTGATTTGACAAAAATTATTCCCTATTTAAAAATTCACAACCATGTCATTTGAGAAAAGATTAACATTTCCTAATGTTCACAACAGAAATGCATATTTTACAGCACTTAACTTCAAGGGCTGGATTTTTAAGGAATATATTAGGTGTGATTATATTTATTAGAAAAAGATTTGATAATTATTAAAATTTTCAAATTAAAAAAGGTTAATAATATTAAGTTTAATAAAATTAAGAACTATTCCTCTTTAAGTGATATTATTTCCTTCATTTGTACACAAATATTTCTTCACACCATTTAGCTTTGCTAAATGTTCTTCAAATCATGTGAATATTTTCTTCTATTTACTTGAATTTTTACTATTTTTTTTTTTCTGGAAGTAAGTCAGCAGTCTAAAATAAGAGTTTGCAACACCAGGCACAGAAGAAGGCATTTAATATTAAATATAGCAGACGGTATTCCCAGCTAATGTTCTCTTTTAACAGCCATTTGATTTCTTTCCTATAAAAGTAGATGGACCAGGTGATCTTGAGAAGGTTCATGCCTCAGAAAAATAATGACTGGAAGCAGGAACAGTTGTATAAGCGAGCTTTTAATTTTAAAAGCATCTGGACTGTGGCCATCTAAGTACTGATGTACTGAACAGGGCAGAATGAAACATTGTCTAAGGAAGAGTTTGGTGGGTGCAGTCAGGACACAGAAAAGCAGTGATTACCTTAAAAATATTGTTTGTTGGTTTCATCATTGTAGCAAAACATGCAGTTGTAACCCTGGAAGACAGAACCTGTTACATTTACTTCAAGAAATTTTGCAGAACTACTTTCTGCCCCCTTTGCTTGCAGAGTCAATAGGGTTTTTGGATACTTGGAACATTTGGGGAGGACCAGGCCTAGTAGTCTCTATATCTTTCATATCTGACTACTTAGGGACAACATCTAGCTTCCATGATCAACTTGAATCACAACCAAAATTTTAAGTAAAGAACTGCTAACTGGCATTCTTTAATGCAAATAAATTAGTAGGCTTAGTACTTTTCTATAAAACCATTAGTTTTGTTTGTTTAGTCTCCTTTAAAAAAATGCATACAAGAGATTTTTAATAATGCATTTATGGTTTTGAGACTAAAGACCAATGAATAACTACTTTAATAAGAATAATTTACTAACGTTATTTATGTACAGGTTTCCTCTCATGCCTGACTGAAGTCTGAAATGTTCACAATTTTCTGAACATGCACGTGGTACATCTATGTGTTGTGTACGCTGTAGTCTTTATCACTGAACAATGTCAAAACCAGAAAGCACACAGACATCACAGAGAAGAAGCTAAGCCATCTGGTTAACATTTGCATAAGTGAAAATAAGTGGTTTTATGCTGCTGCGGTATTTTCTATCACCATGTCTGAAAAGCTAATAATACTGTCAGTATGTCTCAGACATCTGCGTTTAAAACAAAATAATAATTAATTTTACAAAATATCATTGTGCATTATTTTTCCCGTGACAAATAAACATGGTTACACCAACTTGTAATGATTTAGGCAAAACACAGGCATCCTCTTTGTGATGTATTTTTTACTTGTTAGTAATGCCTACTGCGGTGGGTGATTCCCCGCAAGTGGCTATGGCTAGCCTAGAAGACGTCACCTCCAATGTGGAGCCCTCCTTCTCGGAGGAGGAGTCGGAGGAGGAGATGGACATCTAATCTCCACCCCCTCTCTCTCTCCCCTTGCAAGTGGATTAGAGCAAGGGTAGACTTGTCAGTTTTAAGTTAAGTACTACCCATTATTCTGGAAAGTTCTGTTGCATTCGACGTCCCATTGGTTGATGTTCTTTGTATCCACCCCTACACTGTACTGATTCGCTGGTTTACCCTCAGATCCTCCCCTCACCCCATTTCCCATTGGTTGTAACCTCTTTTCTCCTCCCCTTCTCCCTTCCCTTATAAACTGATGCAACCATGAGCTCCGGAGAGTCTCGCTCAGGCTCTTTTCTGGCTGGATCTCCATCCCCTCGTTCGTTCCCTTAATAAAGGCGAGAGCTGGGAGACCCCACTCCCCGACCCTTTGCCTTTTGGTCTTGACTCCTGTCTTCTTTTGGCGGTTCAGCGACAGGCTCCTGCCGAGTGGGACAATCTCAGGGTGAGACATCCAGCCCTTCCTGGGGGCAGCAAAGTTCCTAAGTAGGGCCCCACCGTCGGTACGGAGCACGGCCAAACGCTCCGGAGCAGCCCTCACCAATTATTTTATTTTTAATACTACAGCCTACAAACTGTGATTGGCTTCCCCACATTGTCTGAAAGGACCAGAAATGAAGTGAGACTTGGTGACTGACAATCCACAGTCAAGAGTATCTTTCCATTCCTAATAAAGCCTAACAACCAGTGCTGTTGCTGCTGCTGATTCGTATAAACTGATATGAAGCAGAACACACAGGTAAGGAATTACTAACTTTTCAGTCAAGGTTATATTTTTCACAGTCACGATGTAACTAGACACTTCAGCAGCTTATTGGCAGTATATGAATGACTCAGAAATTTAGGCACAGAAAAATACAACCCCCTTTTTCAAGCATGTTCATTTAATATAAAAAATGTTTAAAATACAATAGAAAATAATCTTTCTGACTTTTGCCAAATCTTAGAGTCCCATTATTTTCCATAATTAATTTACAGTTGAATAGTGTCTCTAAGAGGACATGCAAATCAGAACTATGATGCTGTGCAGAATTCCAATCATGCTTGAAAGCCCATGATATGCCAAAATAAAGAAACCTTTCTGGAAACACTTTAATGTGAAGCAAAAAAAAAAAGAAAAAGTTTTTAAAACTTCAAATTCTGTGTGCTTGCAAAAGAACTGAGAGACTCCATTTCTTTCTATAGTTTTTAAAATAAGTTTCTTTGGCATCATAATAAACGAGAACACTGTCTAATATCATTGTCTACTAAACGTGTGGGTCTACATAAAATGATTGCTATGTACTTAACATATTTTGTATCAGAATTGCAGAATCTATTGAAGCGAACAAATAAATATATTCAAAACATGCTGGAGTCAACCTACAGAGAAGATTTACTTATCTCTTGTTAAAAAAATGCATGAAAAATGTAAGATGTTTCTTTCTGTATAAAGAACAGTGAGACTCACTGATCAAGTTTTTATTCACAGTTGCTTTCCAGGAATCAGTTCCATTTGCACCTTCCAGAGACTGTTTTGTTTTGGAAGATTTAAGGAGTTACCGAGGCCAAAAGACAAAGCAGACACACACCCATTCCATCACACACACCCTCCCTCACCTCCAGTTTCCTCCCCAGTTTTTTACATCTGCCTTTAAGGAGAGAGAAGCTCAAACAAGTAGAGTAACTCTGTTAATGTCCTACAGAATAAAGGAAGAAAAATGAAGACCAAAAGGCAGTTCTGACACATGGTTCTTTTGTGATATTCATTATTCCTATAAACCCCCTCTAAGTACTGAAAGGCCACAATGAGGTTTTCCCAGCACCTCCTCTTCTCCAGGCTCAATCACCCCAACTATCTCAGACTGTTCTCATAGAAGAGTTGCTTCAGCCCTCCAATCATTATTTTCATGGCCCTTCACTGGACCTGCAATAAGAGGTCCATGTCCTTCCTGTGCTGGGGACCCCAGAGCTGGATGTGGTGTTCCAGGTGGGGTCTCACCAGAGCAGAGCAGAGGGGCAGAATCTCCTCCCTCTCCCTGCTGGCCATGCTGCTTTGGGTTCAGCCCAGGACACATGTGGCTTTCTGGGCTGTGTGTGCTCATGGCCAGGTCATGTCCAAGTTTTCACCCACCAGCACCCACAAGTCTTTCTGTGCAGGGCTGCTCCCAGTCCCTTCATCCTCCAGCCCATACTGATACTGGGGCTTGCCTTGATCCAGGTGCAGGACTTTGCACTTGCCCTTGTTGAACTTCAAGAGATTTTCACTGGCCCTCCTCTCAAGCCTGTCAGGGTTCCTGTGGATGGCATCCCTTCCCTTTAGCACGCTGACCATGCTGCACAGCTTGGTGCCATCTACAAACTTGTGGGGAGATCACTCAATCCCACTATGTCCTTGAAAAAAATGTTGATGGTATGAGTCCCTCTATAGACCCTTGAGGGACATGACTCAGTAATTTTTTCCACTTGGACACAGACATTGACTGTATCTCTTTGGACTTGGCCATGCAGCCAATTCCTCATCCCTTTAACACTCTATCCATCAAACCCGTATCTCTGCAATTTAGTGGCAGGAATGTTATGGGTGACAACCTTGAAGACCTTACAGAAATCAAGGTAGGTAATCAAGGCAGGTAAAGCTCTTCTCTTGCCCACTGATGCAGTCATGCCATTATTGAAGGGCCCTTGGTTGGTCAGGCACAATATGCTCTTGGTGAAACCCTGTTGGCTGTGTCTGACCACCTCCCTGCGTTCCATATAGTTCAGCATAATTTCCAGGAGGATCTGCTCCATGGTCTTACCAGTGATGGAGGCGAGGCTGGCTTGTTGATTGTTAAATAGCTTTTGTAGAGTTATGCTTGGAGATTCAGTTCTTTTTATCCTGTGTATTGACATGTATTTCAGGTTTTGGTTATTTGTGTGTGTGTGTGGGCTCACAGGAGGTCTCCAGTACAACCCATTGTCCAGAGCAGGCTCAACCGTGGGTCAGACCAGGTTGCTCAAGGCTTTATCTAAGCAGGGCTTGAAACCCTTCAAAGGTCTCTTCAGTCATCTCCCTTTCTGTATCTCAGATTAATCTAACTATTTTCAATGCAGATACACCGGTGCAAAATCTATGAAGACCATTTAATTTTTGGTTTCTGTATATATCTACCCAGACACTAGACATTTGTAGTATTGCTTAAAATCCTCCTAAATCTCTGTTTGAGTTCTCAGAAACTAGCTACACACATTCTGATTTCACAAGGTGTTTTAGCGAGATTAAGACGGAAAATGGAACGGAATAAAAATCAGCAATCTGCTTTTAGAACTGGTTCACAAAAGTGCTGAGAACTTATGCCTAGAAGAAACAGGGTATCAAGGTAACTTTAAAGGACTGTCTGCAGACTTTAATTCACTTAAGTTATACAGACTACTTTTGATAAAGCCAGCCTAGTCTGCCAAAATTCTAACATCCATAATTTACTTTCTCTCTCAAGCAATCCTCTTACATAGTTCCTCAGAAAACCACAACAAAACTTATTTTACTTCTTCTCCTCTGAGTTTCATCCTACGAAGTCTTCAGGAGCTAATTTTTGGCTCATTTAAATGCATAACAAAGTTCACACTAAACTTACTGCTGTAAGATTACAGTCTTGGACTCCTAACAATGCCTTTGTTTCTTTTCTGTAGCTTGCTGGAGATCATAGAATAGTGCTCTTTGAAGGCAGAGATTTTGCCTTATTTGCTTTGTGAAGTGCTTTATGCATTTACCACAGATTATAAACAATGAAAGGTAGTTATTTTGAGTAAGAAAAGGTGTTTACAATGAAAAGAAAATATAATGCTCCTGTATATTTGCTGTGGAACAGAAAGCAGAGCCATGGTGTTTCCTCACTGCAAAACAACACAAACAAAAAGGTCATAGAGAGAAAGAAGAAACAATGCACAGAACAATGACCCCTCAGAAAGAATTATCTAGAAAAGCAAAGGCAACATGATGTCAGTCCTAAATATTTATTGTAGCATTTGAAAAATATGCCTTTTGAGGTCACTGTTGAGGTCACTGTTTCCAGCTGATAAACCAAGACTGGGGTGACAGAGACATAAATCACAACATAACCTAATTTTTTTGCCTCAGTCCTCACTCCATGAATATTTGGCAGGAGGATGTACAACCTCAGTTCAACCTGGGATGGAATAAGCACACACAACTGGCACTTTTGCCTGACATTTGACACAGAGGTGTTAGGAGGGCATCATGTTATTCAAGTCTGGCTGACATAATATTAGATCAAAACACACGTACTGGGTCCCAGCATGACATAAAATTTAAATACTGATTTACCTGTTGTAATATGAAGTCACTTTGTAATGTCCTGTTCACTAGAGGAGGTATGGTCCTGGTGCAGAAGGCTGTGCCATACATATATGAGCCAATCCACATTGCCCATCAGGAGCTGGTTATTGGCTCACAGCTACAAGCATCGGGAAGGATCAATTTGCACTTCCACCCTTTTATTGCTTTCCTGCTCCCCAATGTTCCTAGCTCTGCACCCCTTCCACCGACCTTCCTCCGGCTGAACAGGCTGTTAACAACTTTGGTGAATAAACTCTGCCGAGAAGTCCATCTGGCTTAGTTTTCTAATAGATTAGCAAACTGTGTCAGCCTATGGAGGGGTCTGGTGAGAAGCAGAGCTAGAAAATTGATGGAAATAGGAAGATGTAGAAGGTAAGCTTCCAGAGCAGGTGTAGCTTTGGAAAGGCAGGACTAGTATAGGGGAGGCCTGCAAAGGGGATTGCTGCTTTCTGTAGCTCCGGTTTCCTAAACTGCCTTGCTCCATTTCATGTAACTGCAGTGTTAAGATCTAACGCACCATCATGCTATACACTTAGCATGGGTGTAATTTTTCATCTAAGTACTCTAGACCATCTAATTATACAGAGGGCAAAAGGATAAAATGGAAGGGATAGAAGATGACTATGCACAACTTACAATAGCTTGCCAAAAGGGAGAACTTGGCTCATTCATCTAACACAGTAATGACAACTGTTAGCATTGGCGGTTACAGCACTAGTTATTACCATTATTATTCAGTCCTTTCTTTTAATCATGTCATTGTCTTCGTTCTATCTGTAATCACTTTCTGAAGATTTCTGTTGGCTCACAGGAATGATTATCAAAAGGAATGACTGCCCTTTTAGCAAATACAGCAGAAGGGAAGTCCTCAACTCATAATTCACATAGGGAGCATGATTCAAGGAGCTGCTATATTCATTCAGCCAAGTAACAGAAATATATCATAATTCCTATGGGGCCATAGAAACATGTTTGAGTACAGGGCACCTGGAGGAATACTTATAACAGAGAGTGTGGGAGCAATTTATTGCCTGAAATAAGCTACTCCATTCATGAAACAATTGATGACAAACAGCACACTAATAGAACTGAAAATAATATGTGTGTGTGTGTGTCTATATATATAAATATATATATATAAAAAAATATATATATAAGAACTATTTGGCAGAGCTTATTAGAATGAAAGAATCAACAACCTTGCACAAATTTCAGACATCTTCATCTCAGTCTTACAATAGTTCCTTCTTACAAGCAGGAACACAGTCCCTCCTATTCCATATTATGGCTGTTAAACTTTTCAGGCTACAAATGGCTTTTAAACGGGTCTTGTTTGTAACTGAGAGTGTGCATGAATGTAGGTGAAAATTTCTGCAAGTTGAAAAGACACTGTGGAGGCTGAGCTCAAATGCATGAACTCACAAAAGCATGTTCTTTGCCCAAATCAGTTGGCGTGATTACTTCAGCTGGAAGTTGATTCCAACTTTATGAGTATAACATTCACTGTCAGGGATTAAACACTAAGAAATCCTCCTGATTTAGATGGAGACATTACAGGTAAAATCTAAAATGGTATCTAGAAATCTTTCCTTCTGATCCTTTACTGCAATTATAATGTCAAAGTCAGAAAGAAAAATTGAAAAAAACCCCTCGGGATTGCCTTTAAAACAACTCAAATTTTCACTCAAAATGCTTTGTTAATGCCACAGCCAATGAAGTTCCACAGGTTATGATACAGTCATTTTGACATCCTAGAGAGAGTGGTTGCCTGACTGAAGTCTGAAATGTTCACAGTTTTATGAAGTTGCTGATCTAAAACAAAAGCATGCAGAACCTGCTAGTTATGTAGGGACATCTACGCCACCAGAACGATTTCGACTGACATTCTTTGAGTAAGGCAGGGGATTTAGTTAAAAAATTGTCTGACATCCCAAGATATTGAAAAATTTTAATTGTAATACTTGGCTCTGGATTTCCGTAAATGTAGTTGCAAAATTAAAACTTTAGTCCCCAGCTTGGCTACAAATTGAGAATTAACTCACTAACCCTGTTCATGAGATTTCCTGTGTATCAAAGGAAGCTCTGTGCATTTTTATATATATATATATATATATATAGAATATATACAGAAAAAATGAGACTATCATGGCAATGACCACAATTTAAACTACAAAACCCTTAAAATTATTCATATGAGCTTAAATTTCTACATGTCACTTCTTCATAAGAACTTTCACATATGAATATTCTATTTCATCAGGAAAAAAAAGAAGTAAAGAAATAAAAAAGGTTAAACTGTGAAAACAAACTTCCACACAGGAGACTATAAATACAAACACCTACAGAATGTATTAGAAATTCACACAGCAATGATACGTTGAGAGTTTCAAGATTATAATCAGAAAAATATGACAAAATCAGAAGGTTTTCAGGAAATGATCGTCAGGCTTTATCAGCTATAAACAACTACTCACAGTCCTTCCTCCTCTACTGAACTTACATCTGCTCTAAAATCTAAATAATGCTGCTGTACACAGGGTGGCACGAGGACTTCAAAAGCCATTAACTAGACTTCAGGTGGGGAACAACATCTCCACAGTCTCTTGGCAGGAGAGAAGCAACAATATAAACTCCAAATCTCTCCTTGCTATTAATAATGTGGAACATATGACTTCTGCAGAAAGATTAAATCACACTGAAAAGTCTTTTAAACAGAAGTAGTGGGGAAGAGAGATGATAATCCAGAGACTCGTAAAGAAATGGTGATTAGAGTCAAAAGAAAAGGGTGCTGGGAAATGAGAGCAAAAAGAGACCACAGGAACAGTACTGCATGATGTCAGGGCTCCCACCACAGGGTAGGCACACCACTGCACATGGATGCGTAAACAAAACCACACTGACTAAGATGTGGAGGGAATGGTCACACAACTGAAGTAAGCAGTGGACGAGTAAAAACCTACAGTAAAAGTAGTCAGGGAAGAGAACGACATGAAGATGGTTCTCACTGTGATGGCACAAACACATAGGGCTCTCGTACAGAGGCAGATGAGCCCGGCTTTGACCTTTTGTCTCAGTATTCATTAACAAGGGCTCTCTCTGTACTTAAGGATAGAATTCAAGAGCAAGGAGAATAACCAAAGGAGGACGAATCCAGGATTACTTGTGAGCTCTGAATAAGCTCATGGGTTGCACCCAGCTGTGCTAGGAAACCTGGCTGATACGCTTGCAAGGCCATTCTTCTAGAAAAGTCTTGGAGGTTGTGGGAAATCTCTGTCCATAGGGAGAAAGCAAATGACAGATCACCCTAGTAACAACCAGCTTCACTTTGGTCCCTGAGACAATCATGGGGTTGGTCCTCTTGGAGCACATTTCTGAATATGAGGGAGAAGAAGGTGATAGAGAACTGTTGCAGGGGTTTGACCAAAAGTGGCTCACGCTCAAATCAGCGGGATACCTTCCGTGATAAAATGACTGAAATTGATGACATGGAGAAAGCAGGACCTATCACTTAGGCTGACTTCAGCAAGGCTTCCAGCACCCTTCCACAATGTCCCTGCAGCCAAGCTGGTGTTAGGGCGTGGGTGAGTGCCCCACCAGCGCAGTACATACCTGGCTGGGTGGTTGGGCTCAGACGTGATGGCCACTGGGTCATGCCTGCCTGGAGGGTGGTGCCCTGTGGGATCCCAAAGGGTCTGCCCTGGGGTTTGTGCTGTGTAACATCTCTACCTGTGCCCTGGGAAGGTGACCAAGTCCACCTTCAGGTTTGCAGGGGGCACCAAACTGGGGCAGCAGACAGGTCCATATGCATGAGGGCAGGCATTCTGTACAGGTGGTGGGATGAAGAGGCCAGTGGGGCCCTCAGGTAACCAGGGCAGGAGCAAAGGGCAGCCCTGTCCTAGGCAAGCAGAGGGTTTCCAGCTGCCGCAGAACAAAGCCCTGAGCAATTTGGCCTGATCCACAGCTCAGCCTACTCGAGGCAGAGTGTTGGACTAGAGGCTTCCTGAAGTCTCCCTCATCCTGAATTGTCCTACAATGTTACAATCCATAAAGTATATTAGTAATTTTGAATACAGACTGTTTAGGCCTGCAGATTTACCCTGCATCAGTCTTGGGCCAAAAATCAAACTGTCTGTAGCAATGTGGTATAAAGGATGAAGGGCAGCAAATGAACTAGATGAAAAAATAATGAATCTAATTTCTTTTTAAAGACAAATTGAATGTAACTGGAACTAGAGAAGCAACACTGTAGTGTCACAAGCAGCTGCTCAAGACCAAATCAGAGGAGGAGTGCAGTAGAAGTTGCCTGCTCTAATCCAACACTAGACTAACTCAAGTTTTCCTCTAACGGACAGAAAATGGAAGGTAAGCTCCTGCTTGGTGAATTACAGCCTTTTCAAATGCATTTTGAGGAAAGAAACTGAGAAAGAAGTTATATTTATTTTCTTACCTTTTGTTTCACTTCTGGATCTTTGCAATTCAAGAACTTAAACTTTTACTTCACTAAGAATAAACTAGAATTCTTTCTTGATTACAGATTGTCTCTTATTAAAACAGACAATAAAGCTGGAATTATTGGGACAAAGTTTCTTCAGAGGAAACGAGTCAGGCAAGGAACAAGCTACCTGCAGTTTAGGAGGGGTTTGGGAGGTCATGAATCAAACTATGCCTCTGCATGACCCCTCAGCAGGATCACTTCTAAGGAGATTAGTAACTTTTTGGCAGGAACAGCAGGGTGGCATTGTTGCTTGGGGTTCTTTTGGCAGATATTAAACAACTCCAGGCAAAACCCCAAATTCTCGCAGCACAGTACGCACCTGACTCAAAGTCAAAATGTGTTTAGTACTACAGAAATAAAACTACGAAGGTATTGAGAGTCTCAAAGAAAGAAGTTAATGTATTGGCACGAAGAGAACCGTTCTTTGGTGCTGATGCTAGAGATTGCAAAGCTCAGGGTGAGTTGGCTTGTCACTCCACACTTCTGCAGCTATCTGCTGTTCAAACTACTGGCTGTGAAAGCCCACACAGTTACCAGAATGCTAAGGATGCTCCACTCACTCCAGTGAAAATCTAACAAGGATAAGAAAAAGAAAGAACGGTAGCTGAACATAACTTCATTATATTACCAAGCTCTGCCTCACAGATTGTCAAAGCCCTCTTAGGAGAGATAAGTGTGGCTGTTCAAAATTTACAGGTTCAGTTTAGAAAGATGACATTGAATCAGATTCAAAGAAGGGTACAATTCTGTCTTGTATAATTAACTACTTCAAACATTCATAATAATCTAACTGAAAACAGAAGACAGTTCTAACTTACCAGTAGGAACAAGATCTGAAGGAAAAGAGCCATAACTAAAGAAAAAGATGCATTCACAAAGGTAACAGAGTGCATCCACACAACTTTTACAACATCCTGGTGCTATTTTAATAAAATAATATAATCCCGCACACAGTTTATCTAACTTATTATTACTATTTTTTTGGTTTAAACTTTCATGTTTTATAGTAAACCAACTTACAGTTAATTTGCTGTCTACAAAAAATACTCCCAATTTCATTTCTAGACCATTAAATTTTAGACACAGAGATAACTTTGGAAACCACACAAAACAATGAACCCAATCTTTGAAATGCAGCAAGCTTACTAAATATGTGCTAGTTATAATAATGTGCCTGTACTTACAAGCAAGCTAAAAGCATGTGTTTTATAGGACCACATGACAAATTTTACAGGAAACTAGACTGAGATCCTGCTTCTCTAAGAAATGACATGTGGGAAAAGAAGAAGGGAAGATGTTAATGAACTTGCATGAGGCTGCCAATTAAGGTATCAGGAAACTGAGGCATGGAGACAACTAGAAGGCGGCAACTTGTAATTCTGTGTCAGGAATAAGTATATTACTCATAAGGAGTGAGTATACAATGAAAAGAATGACGTCTCTCATACACAGAAGCAAAGAACAGCTAGACCAAAGAAAGCTAAAGAGCATACCTGAAAATTAAGAAAGATTGTAATGGCAACATGAGACTTTTAAATACGTGGACTGCTGTATCAAAGCTAGAAATAAACAGTAACAATTTTTGGAAAAAACTGCTCATTGCTAAAAGAATAGAGAAAAAAGCAAGCTGAAATGCAGCCCCAGGAATACTGACCACTCAAAGCTCTTTAAGCAAAAATGTTATATACTAGCAGAGGAAGCCCACAGCAAAGAAGACCCTAAGTTGAAACCCAAATTCAAATGCAAACCTCAAGGATAACCTTTCATAAATATTTTCACACTGAATTAAGGATGGTTGTCAGTTACAACCAGAAGTCAGGCATTTTGTTCTTTCCAACGTCCTCTAATTAAATGCTACTAAATTTCTTATTCCAGCTAGCTCTACTGCAATCACATGTCCTGATTGCAATGAATAAGATCTATAGATTCTTTTACATGCTACGGAAATTCATGAACTTATTGAGTGACTAAGCTTCTGTAAACAAATGTGCTGAACATGTTTAACTATATACTAAAAAGTAATAAAGTGGCTTTGCCATTTGTTTGTTCATCAAGTACTAACCCCCCCGCTCTCCAAAACTCTCTACACAGTTAATTTGGGTTTGGACTGACAGACTGGGCAAAGGATTGAAGTTCGAAATATGCATCACACGACATCCAAACCAAAGTGAAAGAATGATAGAAGTGCAGCCAATTTTCACGCTTACTGAGATTCATTCAGTGTAGGCTCAAGCAAGACCAGGCTGCTCAAAGACAAATTACTGCTACTTTGTAATAAAGTATAAACATTTTTAAAATAAATGTGTATGTTTGCATAACATTCCTGACACTTCCTGGTTTTCTAGTTGTATTAGCAAAAGCGAACAAACTAAAAAAGCTAACTGCTCCTCCGCTCCCAAGAAAAAACACTAAAGTACTAAGAAACAGTATAATATCTCATACAAACTGAATCAAAAATTTTAATTCTATTCTTGATCCAGTATTTGGTTCAGTACAGAAAAAAAGTAATAATAAAAAAATCTTCAAACATATATCTTCATGATTTCCATTCTAAGCTACTAAAATGAGATATTAATGCTGTATTTGTCTAACTTGCAGATACATGAAGACTGATCAATATCTGAAAATTACATGAAATCTCCAAACAAGACCAAGAAACAGGACAAATTGATTCTAATTCTTGATGATATTGCACTTTGTCTTTTCACAGTAGGAGGGTAATGCATATAAGTATAATGTTCTGTTTTATAAAAATTAGCACCTTTGTAACTGCACTTTGTCTTTTATTCACAGTGGAGCCAAATGAAGAAGAAAGTTCTAAATCACACTGATTATTGTCATGAGGTCAAGGATAACCTAATTTTAGAATATATATTTAGAACACACACTCATACACACACATTCACAAAGCCTCTGCCAGAATCTTTATTAGTCTTAGCAAAAGGTAACACAATTCAGCTCTTTTATGTAACTACGGTGTGTAAATTTCTGTTTCCTTTTGACATCGCTCATCTGTAAAGCTGTTGCAAATAATGAGCTCTCATCAGTGCTCGCAGAGCTCTTAGCATATCTATGCTGAAACAAGTGATCTATATTATGACACCAGGATCAAAGAAGATCCATGAATATATACGGAAGGTTAACCAACACTAAGGTAATCCATGAATTGATCCACAGCAACTATTGTACTGATGGAGTACATAGAGGGTCCATGTTCCAAATCCAGAAAACTCTGCTCATGCTCAAAAATAATTCCAGAATGGGATTCCTTTAAAAATGTCACATTTGCCTCTTTGTTTGTAAAAAGGGTTAACTTTGAAAAAGAATAACAACTTCAAGAAAAAGTCTGTGCAGACCTCATAAGAAACAGAGACACAAAGTGTGATCTTTACCATAATTATCATTGCACGCATACGCGAATTGGTGGCCAAAAGAAAATGTAAGTGCCACTGCACTCTTACTATTAGCAATTGCTATTCTAGCTTATATCAGCTATATGTAAACCTCTATAAAGCTGTGTAAACTGTGCTTGAATTAAATACACATACACATAAATACATACGCGACAAATATATGTGTTTGTCCAACAAAGGGAACTTTGTAAACATGCATTTCATAGACATTAAAAACTAGATAAAAATTTTTAAAAGGAGAGAACTGTGCTGAGTGGCAAAGACTGACCAGATTAAAACAGCAGCAATACTGCTCCTCTTGGGGCTAAGGGCATTTTAAAGGATTTTGTATGTTTGTATCACAGGAAAATAAATTATTTTTTATAGCAATTAATGGTTTTACACAAGGTGCCTCATTGAAAAGAGATAACTGGTGAGACACAGCAGAATGACATTTAAGGAATGGCCTAACCTAAAACTTGGAAATTTGTTAAAAGGACAGATGCCATTTGATGATGGACTCATGGCTGTGGAAGGTGTTAAATCCAAGTGAAAACACTACACCTCTGAAATGTCAAACTGTTCTTATGTTCTAGCAGCATACAATCCACAAAACTGATTCATATGGACTACTATGACCATCTAAATTAATTTAATGTATTCTAATTCAATTCTTACCTATCAGAAGGTAGGTAGATACACCAATAAATTCCTACCACATACCCAAGAGTTGTTGGCTGAAGTGGGAGGTGTTTTCTGGGAAGACTGTCAGCCACCTAGCACTTGTCATATCGAATCATGCAGCACTAAAGCAGTTCAGCAGCAGCTGTAAAATTATAAATGAAACCTCACTGTAAGAGCTCTGCTTCTGGGTGCTTTGCTATTTCAGAGTTGCATTTTGCCATTAACTGGAAACTTAAAAAACCTCAGTACATAACTTGTGGCAAGAAGGAAGGCAGACATAGGCTATTCAGTATTTCTATCCCATGGACATGAAGACTAAAACACATGAATTTTGGGAAAAGTGGTAAGGGTAAAAAAATTGCTTTGAAACAGCAGGAGTTTGTTTTGTCTGTCTGCACTGGACATGATGACAATGATTATTTTTCAACACAAAGCCTGTACCTACATTGGAATAATGTATATGTTACACTACAGAAATAGGCACCTCCAAAACCTGTGGTTTTGTGTTACGGAGAACAGAGAATAATAATACCCTCCTTGTCTTCACACCATTCAGTTTTACATGACGCCTAAATCATATCCCATTCACTTGCTTTTCTTTCAGGTTCACAAATAACTATCTCTTCATACTAAAGCTCTTCCAGTTTTGCTCTTCTCTGTACTCTTTTAAGTCTATGATGCACCTCTTGAGAAGAACAGTACAGGAGATACTTAGTATTCAAAGGGTGAAAATACATTGTGGTTTGTTCCAGTCTCTTTCCCAGCAGACCCTGTGATTCTTCAGTGTCAGTGTTTCCGGCACACTATAGCCAACCCTATTAACTAGGATAATAAGGAAGCAACTGAAACCACAGACTAACCAGAGTGCTTGAGAGCACACTGGGATTTTTGGTGTAAGGACATTCAGTGCCTCCACAAAAATCCAGACAAGGCTGAATCAGCTTATGTTCAACCAGTTAAACTTTGGTTATTGGGACAAGCTAAGATCCAGCTTGACTTAGTTATTCCACTTCATGCAAACCATGTAGAATTTGGACTGGCCTGCAGATCAACTTGGTGCATCTGAATGCTTCCTAGGGGCTCCAGGGGGAATATTTTTAAGGTGAGGTGCAGAGACAGTCCAGGCTATGGTGACATTATCATGTGTTGTTGGCTTGCCTAATAAGATCCTGCAATCTGTGATGCTTGGGAACAAGTAAATAGATGATGGCTCCAAGAGAAGAATTTTATTTTTCTCAGCTCTTTCTTAAGTGAAAATTTCTCGAATGGATGAACTGTCACTGGAAATAGTACAGCTAAATTCCTGGAAAGATAAGCCTCTCTGTGATCCAATGACAATCTCCAATGTCTGGCATCTCTCCACTGAACAGAGAAGATACCATCCTCTATTAAATGCGAGGAGACTGAGCAACTGGATTCACTTTTGCAGAGAAAAATTATATAAGAAAGTAGAATGCCAAGGAAATTGCTAATGACAGAAAACCAACCAAAACTCAGTAAATTTGGTTTCTGTATCTACAGATTCTCTTTTCTTCCACTTAAAATATGCAGAAAATACTTCCGCTTAGCCTCATCAGAGAATTACGAGGCTTACCTTATACTTATGTGGTACTTTTTTGACAGGAAAGTATTACAGCTGTATGTGGCTCTGAAGCCACCAGGAAACCTAAAAACCCAACTGTTTTTACCACTCATGATGGTCTAATAAAGTCAGCATAAGCACCAGAATCCCTGACAGAAGGGAAGACGTTACCCAGTCTTGATTTGGATTGGTATACATTGCAAACAAAGGACAACTACTAAGAAAATTCAATCTGCATGGAATTTCAGAAAATATTACAATGAAGAATTCTACTGAAACCTCTCAGCATTCATAAATAGTATCTTAACATCTTCTCTACACAAAATACTCTCTAGTTCATTGCAAAAATAAAATTTGTGTTAAATAAACTAAGGAAGTTACTTGTCTCTTGATATTATTATGAGTGTTGTTTCAGATAATGATTATTTTGTATTTATTTCTATTATGCCTTCAATCCTCATGTCTACAAGTTTTAGCAATAATACTACAGGTGTTTTCTAAAGCAAATGCTTCATTTGCACAAGAACTTCAAGCAAAAGAAAAAACTGAGACAATCCAAACTCCACTATCTAGGTTTGAAAGATTTCTCCATTTACAACAGTATTACTTGTTACACCTGTATTCACACAAACAGAATCACAGTTTTAGTACATATAAAACCTAAGCACTACTGTAATTCTCACCTTCATCTTTAAGAGATAAGTATGCCAGAAAAAAATCTCCAATTAAAATACTTTCGTACATTTCCTGGGTTATTCCAGCATTTTTCCAGTTGAGAATGTCCGCTTGAAAGGGAGAATTTTTTTTTTTTTTTAATTTGGGATGACTCAGAGAAAAGTACAATCCAGAGACCTCAAAGTCATCCATCAATCCCATCACCTTAACATAAATTAGCTGTACTTACACCTTACCTGACTGACTAAGCTACTTCACCCAGGTGATTTATTCAACTAGTTCCTTATCTGTACAGTTACACTTTAGTTTTTAATAATTATAAAAATTGCATCGCAGGTTGATTTCATTATGCTTTTTCTGACTGACTATGGGTACAAGGTGTGCCTCAGTGCAAAAGGTTTATCTTGTTCCCAAAGACTGCTATACAGATGTGTTGTAGAAGGCATACATACTATGACTTACATGAACAAATCCTACTTTTGTCCTATTTTAACTCTGTTACTAAAAAAGTGAAAGTTTAGATGACTGTATCTCTATAATGAAGCACAGAGCCCAGGTTCTTCTTGGTGAAGAGTTATCCTGCAAGAATAATATCAAAACCATTAAAAGTAGAAGGTGACACTCCACATGAATCAAAAGCTTGATACAGACAAGTGAGATGGACATCTTTCTTTAGCAACAAAATGTGCTAATTCTTGATAGTCTCAATTTAACTTCCTAGACAGAATCAGGAATGTGGACTCCTGTTTTGCTGTGTTTCCTCTCATCTTTCAGTTATAAGGCATAAGCTAAAGCAAATTACCTTGCTGAAATGTCAAGGCTTGAAAAGCCAGTATTTCCTCCTTTGCTTTGTCTTAAAATGTAGCCGCTGAATTAGAATTTTTGATGCTCATCTAGACTAAGTGGTTTGTATGTCCTCTTTTTCCATCTGTGATTTATGATCACTGATAGTATGTCAGAAAGGCAAAGCTTCACTTTCAGTATTGTATTTCAGTACATTAAATCTGACGGTCTTCAAAATAATTTCTAGTAGTGTGTCCAAACAGAACTCCTCGCATCACTTGGCTGCTAATCTTTTGGTTTTGTCCAAAAACATTACAGAGTATTGAATTTGAAATAAGAAATCTTTCCTTTCTGAACAGAATAAGCTTTTCATTGTCCTGCAGAGGATATTTTTGTCACGTTTTTAGACATTCACTTCCTTTTTACTGTACATGATACACTGTTTTGGTTGCAGAAGCTTGGCAGATGTGGCTGGATGTATTAAGCTGTGTGTCAAATGGTAAAAGTTTATTGGTGGCTGGGCCAAGAAATTCAGAGAGGCCACCACGGTAACACACTGACCAGACAACCACCTCCTGCTGTCTATCCCATACAACTGTACTTACTAAAAAAAGGGTAATGATGAGGTACATTACTAAGCCACCACAGCGTTTTCTTTAGAGATTCAGATCTTTAATTCTCTATGTTTCACCCCTGCTTTCAGACATAACCCCATTTGTCCAACCCTTTTAGCTATATGACCCACTCACTGGAATGAACTGCAGCAAATGTCAAAAGCTTCAAGTTCTGTGGCATGGCATTTTTAAAAAATAGACTATGGCTATCAACCACAAAGCTTGAACTTCTATAATCAATGCTTCATTTATGTTTTCTCACATAGTCCATGAACAAAAAGTCAGCCTAAGAATGATGTGCTGAATGCAAAAACCAATTGATAAAACTATAAGAGATGATAGTACTGGTTACTATTAAAAGACCATTGAAAGCACGTGCTTCTGTGCACACCTGCAGCAAAGAGAACAAGACATTTGACTGCAAAACCACAGAAATTAAATATACAAGACAAAAGAGATAATGTTGCTCTCTGATACAAAAAAGATGTCGTTAATGACAAGGATTCTGAACAAAGCAATGGGATTTTTTCCCAGACCCAAATAATGTATATTGGCCAAAAGGTGAAGAAGGCTAGGATTACTTTAACCCAAAAGATATTCTAAGTGTCCCGGGAAAACCATAAGGAGACATATTATTCTTCATATAACAGGAGTAAAACAACTGAGTAGTGCGTATCTAAAAACGAAAATCTTTCATCCAAGTATGCTGCACAACTTCAACTAAAAGTACTTAGTTCTCCAGAGTTCTATAAAAATATTTATATTTACAGTTAAAAGTGACAAAGGAAAACAGGCTGGCCCCAATTTCCCCATTTTAACAGGAAACATTATTAATAATGGATTTGGTCAAAATGCTGTACCTCTATTAATGAGTCACCTCATGTTTCTTCAGTTTGTTTCATGTACTTTTTTAAAACTAAAAAGTCCGATGTAAGTGTCCCTGCATCAAATTGAGAATAATTAGGTCTGTTTACGTGAAAAAAGCTCATCAGGTACAAACTTCAAAAAATAATGACAATATGTCTATGCCAGCAATTTTTTTTATTCGGATCTATCCAGTTAGTGCTATCTATGCATCTGTCAAGTTAATTGAAAAAAGCCTAAATCAAGTGTGCCTCCCTTCAATTTAACAAAAAATTTTGCATCCAACTATGTGTCCAATCAGTATTAATAATAGCCACATGTCTGATCACAGAATTACGCAAGAAAATAATGAAAATAAATAACTTAAGTGGAATCAGGTGAATATTTGGGAGGCCAAACCAAGCATCCTCAGCAAATACAGACCGCCAGAATTAACAGACTGCAGCTCATACCTTATTGAGCCAGGACAGCAAACATTTATCAACAAAGAAGAAGAACTCAACAGCAGAGACAACTCCTGCTTCTTAAATTCTGAGTGAATAGTCTGGTAAGTCTATCCAAATTAACTAAAAACAACTACAGAGAGTGGGACTACTGAAAGTAATACTCAGGCTAAAACTAAGATTCCAAATGCACTAAAATACAGATGGCCTTAAAATGCCTGGACAAACAAATACTATATGTACAGACAACTAATAAATCACGCTACAAGATTGCAAACCAAGCCATATCAGGCCAGACCCAGCTTAATACTGATCCTTCAGTACCTAAACAAAAAAAGCAGTATATCTGAGTGTGTTCTGAAGCCAGCAGAATTCATTCCTGATCTTGTCTTGTAAAGGATTACCTCATTTAGAAAGATAAGCCCTAACATTACAGTACTTATTCTTGAATATACTACTTCCTGTCTATCTTAGGCCATAACAAAGTTAACCATTACCACAGCAAAGGTTTGCTACAAAGCGATATTACAGACCCAGTAAAGCTGCTGCAGCATGTTCTTAACTAGAGTTACAGATGTTATTTTGTGGATAAGCAATTGCCTTTAATGTGAGATGAAAAGTACCTCAAGTGGCAATTAAAAGAAAGTAGACCTTGGCTGCAGAACACAGTTCATCACTGTAGTGTCCATGTTACATATCAGTTACTCCAGTTGTTGCTCTAATTTTATGACAGTGTATTTTCACAGATATCATGTGCAATAATGACCATAATAAAAATGGAAGAAATGCCTTGCCTGAACATGGGAGATTGATTATATGAAATATAAAACAAATTCCAATGTTAATGAGGAAATACAATGCAAATCTTGTTGGCATTGTACTTGCTTTTTATGCTCTATCCATATAATATTTAATTGGCAAATAATGACATCACCATGTTATGTGATAATCAGGTAAAGCAATGAACTTCATGTAAGCTGGAACATGGGAATATGATTTATTTTATGGTTGAGTGTACTGGAAGATTATTTTTTTTTTTTCAATTTGGCTGTTGTACGAAAAGTTAAAAACGGGAGTCAAATAGGAAGCCAGCGGGCAATGCATCCTATAACTCCATTCTTTCAAACACCTGATATATTACCTTACAACTTTTATGGCACTAATTTATGCCACTCATTTGTGGCACTAATTCAACACAGAAAAATGAAATCAAGTAAGAAATATTTGTCACCCTGTTGCACAGGACTGAAGCAAAGCTCTTCCTTTACTAGACAAATACCTCTATTATGGTTATCCCAAAAAAAAAAAGAAACCAAACCAACCAGATACTGCTTTTGGTGCAGTCTGATGTACATCTAAGCAACTGAAGCATTTTGCCTGAAGGGACTATATCTCACCTCCCATGTTGGAACAACCTCTTGTCTGTTGTTTTAGCAAGTTTCCATAGATACATTTATTTTTAACAATGCTGAAACAGATCATAAAGTTCTTACACATTCCTTTATCTATGTAGTAACCCTCAGTGGAGACTTTACTGGCTATCACAGTTACAGGCACTACAGAGAAAAAAATGGAGTGCAAACAAGAAGGATAAAAATATAAAGGCCACTTTTTACTGTTTTTCAATGTGTGAGAATTAAACATTTAACCTTGTTCTATTCTCCTGATAATAATCTATATTATTCTTGGATTTGAATGTTGTTATTCTACTGAACTTCCAGCAGTTCAACAGAATTATTAAAAATTCACAATGACAGACAAGAATAAAGGTAGTTTTTACCAAGCTGGGTACAGACTACCCAACTACCAATCCAAGAGCAGCTTCTTTGTCTTATATATATATGATACAGCATGATGAAAAGTTAAATACATGCAGAAGGATAAGAAGCACTTTTCCTTGTATTAGTGTTGATCTAACAATAATCCTTCTAAAGGAACATACAGCTATATGTACACACAAAGAAGTTAGCAAAGAGTTTGTGTAGAAGGCCATGAAACTAGAAATTTCCTTTAATCACTCCTCTTGCATTTGAGAAGGCTATAACAGAAATGTACGCATTTCAGTTCTTCCTGCATGAGCAGGGGCTGAACTTTCTTCTCCCAAGGAGGATGACAGATGGGCATGAGATATCTCATCCATTCATGGGTTAAAAAACACAGTATCAAGAGGTTCTCTGTCAGACCTGTATTACAGGTTACACTGTATTATTGCAGCAAAGTCAATAACCTTTCTGTTTTATGTCAGGTCTCACATGAGCCAAAAAGAAAGGGAGAGGAGAGGGAAGGAGAAGGGAAGGCAGGACTTATGTAATTTAATTGATGTACCAATACATAATGCAATTTTAAGGCTGAATCCTACTGTTTCCAATGTGATGGTTGTTCTGGAGGCATCAATTAAAAAACCACTTAATACTCTTCTTGTTTATAGTTTAACAACCCCTAACTGAGATCTAGTCTAGCTGTATAGACCATTTCCGCTTCCTTTAATGAAATCCATTGCTTGCTAAAATAGACATAAAACCATCCTATTATTATAACTATTAAAACTATATGTCCATAAAAATTCTGGTATATTTTGTCAATCACTAAAAATACAATTCTCAAGGCAGAACCACTGTACTGGAAATGAACAACACTGAAAATATGTTGTTAATCTTTTATTTTCTTTACAGCAATCTAACAGCATGACAGATATTTTAATGTGATGATTCATTGTCACATCAAAGTATCCTCAGTGCTTTCCATGGGACACAGTTGAGGCAAATGGCAAAAATCCATGAAGGACTAGACAAGAGGAAACCAGCAGAAAAAAAAAATGTAAAAAGACAATAAAAAATCCCCCTGAGACTGCAAGTCCAAGAAGAGTTTGGGAACTGATTAGAAGAAGAAAGACAGCTGACAGTGCTTTGTGGCATTTCTTTCAAGGACAAGAACATCAGCTCTGTCAGTTGTAAAATGGGCAGATTGTTCACCCTTCATCTCCAAGCCTGCAGGTCAGGGTGTGAATAAGGGGTGACATTTCTACCTGTTCCCATGTGCTTCCCTCATCTCCCTTCTTTTTCACTTATATACACATACTACTGTGCTCTTTATAGGTGGTCTGAAATTAGAGAGGCACTGAGAGGTACCAACCCATCCACCCTGTCTGCTGATCACTGCAAGAAATTGTCATGTTTGTGTGTGACACAGCACAACTCTATGGCAACAACTGGGCTGGAAGAAACCCTAAAGCAATATCTGCATCTTGGTGGGCAAAATTCACTCTTGTAGCTAGAAAAATTGAAAACAAAAAAAATCCCAACTGCATAAACGCAGTAACCATACACCAAAAGGAGATTTCCACTAGCAGCAGCTACTTTCATGTACAAGAACGTTTTGGGTTTTTCTTAATTTTTATTCTGCCTTTCACTGTTTTTCTAAGGTTGCCTCTAGATATATTATTACTAGAATACTGATGAATAGTTTTCAGTTGATACCATACTAATTTCCTTATACAACATGTGATTTACACTGCTAAACCAATACTATGTCAATATACAAACAATTCTTATATGTCAATGGTCTGAGGTCATGTAATATGCATGTAAATATTACAGAAATTAAAAAAAGGCAATTGTCTTATAATTTTGTTCTAACAGTTCATGTACTGGCTTCTTCATAACAGCTATCACCTCTGTCTCTTACTATGTCTTGTGGCATTATCATTCCACAATCACACAGACAACGAGAGACAAAAGTTCTTTATTTTACTTTCAAAATCTTCAGCATCAAAACTAGAAAATGAGTAACTGAATGATACCAGGTGAGAATGTCCTTTCTCTGAAAGCTGATAGTGAGGAAAGATACCATGATTTTCCTGGTCTTGTGCTAGTATTCATACATTATTTAGGTGGCTGACAGAGTAGGGCAACTTCTTTGTGGTCCAGTCACAAAGCTGAAATTAGCTATTTACGTTTAGTGTACTGCTGCTAGAGAAAAGGAGTATTGAAGTGTCTCCAAAATGCACAGTGCTAAATCAGATCAACCTAGTATGAGTAAAAAGGCCTCTAATCAGCAGCTCTGTGATGGTCAGTATTCATTTAGTCAGCACTTGATCTGATACCCAGGTTTGCAGCAATTATCTCAGGACCCATTAAAAGCAGCAGGTAGATTTGAATATTCTCTCTCCACAGAACTAACAACATGTCAATTTTGGCAGGCAAAGGCTGGGTTGTTTGTGCATTCTTGATATTTAAATTTCTTCTCATTTCTTCTCAGCACAGAGCATTATAAAACATTTAGCTGTTAGGTAGCTCCAAACCTGCAGTCTGCTTTCCAAATGAAAAATTCACCTCCAGCAGATTATGGTAAATATCATGTCCAATTTCCATATGGCCAAGCCAGGTAGTGGAACAATTAGCACACCGGTTTTGGGAACCCTGCTGCTTTTTAGCTGTTGCCTGGGTGTAATGTTTCTCTCCCCTTCTTCCCTCTGTACTCTCCCTCTCCCCTTCTTCTCTCTCCATCTCTCTCACTCTTTCTCCTTCTCTCACACATACATACACACACAGAGTCAGCTGCTATTTATACAGCAGAACAATCTCCGCATACACAGCACTAATTAATAGGAGAAACGTTTCAAAACAAAACGTCCTTGCCCTGGAATTAGATGCTACAGTAACACAGTATAGTACAAAATCATAGCAAGGGAGTAAGGAACAGCAAATGGTCATTGCAGTCAAATAAAGCTATCCCATACAAAACACTAGTAATCAATAATACGGGAGTAAGATAAGCAAACACCTACTTTAGCTGTATTATATTAACAGTTAGAAAAAATGTCTGTCATTTTTCTTCTATTTCTATGCAAGCTGATATTTATTGTTTCTCATTTTATGTTATTCTAACAGATGGTTTGCCTGCTTTAATGATTAAAATTTGTGTCTCATAAAGAATTAAATGTGTGCTGCTATTTCCACAATACATTCTCCCCTGCTTTGCTCAAGAAATCAGCCAAAAGAGGTAGTTAGAAACATTGTATGTAATTTACTGGACAAAAAGAAAACCAAAAGGAAACCATGCAAGTGATGTTTTCCTGGTATAACTGCATTGATCTAATTGTTCACTGACTGTCACAGGTACATCCTAGACCCATGTGACGCCACATGGACCAGCTCTGGCACTTCTCTCAACTCTCAGGTAAGCCAAATGGACTCACAAACCTCAAATAAAGCAATTTGCCTTTCTTGCTAGGTTAACATCCTGACAGTTTAGCTAGATGAATCAATAGACTGAGTAGTCAAATAAATACTGAAATCACTGCATGGGAAAAACCAGCATGGAGCTTGGTGTTAGAAAGCAGCTGGTAGAGTACATGAAAGAGAAAGGGGAGGCCTTTGACAGTTGTGATTTCTTAGATCATGTCTGCCATCTTGTGAAGCCTCACCATTAATTAGGACAGGAAAAACTGCATGAAATAGAGAGGCATATCCTTTCATCTTTCCACAGGTCATCTTAAAATTTCAGGTTATGTGTCATCCTCACAGAGAAGTGATTACATTCCTGGAAGACAAGTGTGTCCAACTGTATTTAGTTCTTCAAAGAGAATTAAAAGTTGATTCTAGACGTAAAAGCAAAAGGCATTTCCCAAGTTAATGTGACAGTAAAATCTGAAACACTGAATTAGAAAAAACACCACCAGAAGTCATGGTTGGAAAAAATGTTAGCACCCATCTCTTTCTTTTGTTTGTTTCCCTGTCTGCCTCATTCCCAGGTTTATCCGCATGCTGCTGCCTGGTTGACTGCAGTGATGGAAAATGCTGCGGGTAGGAGGACAGGAAGCAATCTCCCTTACTGATCTCAGTTCTGAGCAGCGCCAGAAAATGAAGATCCTGCAAAAATCCTGCTCCAAATGAAACTTGCACAGTTTCTTCAACTGCTTCTTTTTGGATTTTGTGAAAAAAAAAAGCATTTGTTTGCTTTTTTTTTGTCTATTGCCTCTATATTTGCATCTATATATACAACTGCTTTTTTAACTATGAGCAGTTCCAACATATATGAGTACTAAATACCAGCCAAGACTAAACCAGTGACACCTTTTAAGATCAGATAAATCTCAGCCAGCACAACATTAAGCAAAAGAGGGCAGATGATGAAACCATAAAACCACAATCATGTTTTACTTGGCAAATTGAATATGCTATTCCTGACAGCATGTGTGTTTTATGTAGGAATTGCTGAAACTTCACAATCCAAATCTTCAAATAAGAAAAATTTTGATAGCTATTACCATTTTATAGAATCAGTGAATATTCTGAGTTGCAAGGGACCCACAAAGATTACAGAATTCTTGTCCCTGCACAGGGACAAGAGTCACACCATGTGTGTAGAGGTAGCTAAACCTGCAACAGAGAGTGCTGCAGTGTTTAAGCCAGCCACAGGAGTGATCGAGCAACCTATTATTCCTTGTTCCCTTATAAGATTCAGTTCTAGTGTACTCCCTTACTGGGCATCCCATGTATCCCTGTCCCCTTACTCCTTCCCTCGGTTACCCCTATGGGTTGAAGTTGTATCACCCCGCCTTCCCTCCGCCCCCTGACCCTCAACCCTCTGGGCCATGGTTCTCTCCGCCCTCCCTCCTCAGTGATGGGTTGTGGTGGTTTCTCCCTGCCTTCTTCCCTCCCCTGAGCCGTGGTGATTGGTTGCAAGCCCCCCTGACCGCGAGGGTTTAAAAACCAAGTGTCATGATTGTTGAGGTCTCTTCACCTCTACTCCCTTCGCATCTGGATTGGAATAAACCCCCTGGACTGTGGAACGTAGTGCGTTAAGAACCTTCCCACCTCTTTGTTTCTGGACTTATGGCTGGGCTACGCCGGGTGTGAGTATTTCTCAGTGCTAATAACTGCACGGGCGATATCCCTTGTTGGTTTGGTGAATTTGCACCCCCAGAACGGCTTCTTCTCCAAGGAGGTTTTGGGAAAAAACTACGAAGGGAATTCGCCTCAGGAGAAACGCACCTAAAGCCATTACATGTGCACAAGAGTATTGTCCAAAACCTTCTTGAGCTCTGTCAGGCTGGTGTTGTGATGACTTCCCTCGGGAGCCTGTTGCAGTACAAACCCACCTCTGGGTGAAGAAGAGAGAAGGGAACAGTGTCTGCCCCTTCATTTTTACTCATGAGGTCCAGACTCCAGTGAGGTCTCCCCTCAGTCTCCTCTTCTCCAGGCTGAACAGACCAAGTGACCTCAGCTGCTCCTCATACGGCTTCCCCTCAAGGCCCTTCACCATCCTTGTGGCCCTCCTCTGGACTCTCTAATAGCTCTATATCTTTCTTATATTGTGGTGCCCAAAACCGCACACAATATTCAAGGTGAGAATACACCTTATGCAGAGCAGAGTGGGACAATCACTTTCTGTGAGGCTGGTCTCCTTCTCCAGTCTGTACATACATCCAGGATTGCCCCATGCCAGGTGCACATACTGGCAATTTCCCTGGTTAAATTTATTCAGATTTCATCATTTCTACTTGGTTTCAGGGTCTGCATAAACCTTTAATAGGTGTCAAGGGACACAGTTATTTAAATTATTGAAAATTTCTGTGTAAAATACTAATATTTTGGAGACAGAGACAAAACTCCTGATCTAAAATCAATCCAAATTCTGTTGAAAACTCCCCATTTCTATTGCATATTAGCAAAATACTATGTCCTTGCATAATTGCAGCTTCCCTCATTCATTTTTTTTCTTGTCACTTTATTATTATGCTCTTTTTTCAAAAATGCTTTTATTACTTTCCATTCTTTCTTCAAAGACCAGATCTTCAAAACAAAACAAACAAAAAAAAGCACTAAGGAAATGAAGGAAATAAAGAGTTCCTCCTTCTGCCAAGGCTGCAGGAGATTTTAGATCAGAAAGGATTTTAAACCCACAGCAACAGAATTTTACATAATGCAGAAAGCTTGGCTTTCATCATGATGATCATCTAGCATTCTGCCAGAGACATACATCTAATTTTTTGACTTTCTGGAAAGTTAGAGAGCTTTTTTTGTCTTATGTTACCCACTCATGATACATATGAAGCCAACACATAAGAAGCATCCCAAGTTCTGAAGCCTCTCTGGAGCACATCTTTCCTTGTACAAACTCCACCATGTTTCTTCATCCCAGAAATTCCTCAAAAATCAGCCAGTTTCTTAACACAGTATTAAGTTATCCCTTTTCACCTAGCCTAGAGCTGTAGTCCTCTAGAGCTGGTTTTCAGAGCAGTTCAAGCGTTCTGAGCCATACGTTCCAGAAAAATGCAAGTCTGATTGTGATGCTCATCCATACTCATGAGACTCTCAAGGCTCTGCTCATGCAGCTTTCTATCACTGTCACCTGTGGAGAGTTTAGCCTCAAGAGTTCTACCACTGGGCTTTGAACTCTGAAAGTATATGTGCACAAACACTGTCCTATGCTTCCCACACCTGCATCATTGCCAGAAGCTAAACCATCATTGTGAACTGTGCAGCGTAGCAGCAGTCATGATTTCCTACATCAATTTTGACCTATTATCTGTCTCTAGCCACAAATACACATTTGCAAATTTGTGCCTTTCACAAAAGTTGAAGTAGCAAAAAAGAAATGGCATGAATGGGAAAGCACTCCCTCTAGCTCCAAAGAGACACATAAAAAAGTAAAAACAAACAAACAAAAAAAAAGACATGAGAAGGGCTTGTACGGTTGTTCCAGTATGGGTGTATGTAGGATGTTTTGTACACTTAGAAGTGCTGCCATTGCAATTGAAAAAGAATGTATTTAGGATACCAATAAGAGACTTTTGGCAGTACCTAGAGGTAGAAACAAGACATGGAAGGGAAATATTCTTTCAGAGACCACCCGTCGAAAAAATGCTAATGCCTGGATACACTAAATGACAAATTTCAAAGTGGGACTATGCAACCTTGACAGTATCTCTCTACAGAAAATTAAATTCAGTACATCTTCATACTTTTTGTTGTAAAAAATGGTAAGCAGTAGAATGGCTGATACAATCACATCTATTAAAAAAAATGCTTAACCTGTGAGTGAACAACTACAGCAATGGCAAATTGATCATATTACAAGTGCTAAGCTATCTTTTTGACCATCAAAAGTAATTGAATTATCCCTAATTCAAAAAAGATATTAAAGCATACAGGAAAAACACTTGCAGAACTCAAATGCATTATTAATTTGCAAAATAAAAATGGTGTTTATTTTACTGAAATAGAAAGAGACAACACTGCTGGAAAAACTGAAGGTATTCATCATACCTTTGAGATGTGTGTATTACAAGGCAGTTAGAAGCAATGAAGCAAATGAATTTGTTTTAGAAACATACGTGGAAACTGGTAAAAATTACTATTGTCAAGGTCAAAAGTAAACGACCCATGCAGCTAACAGCTAACACATGCCCTTCTCTGCAGGTAGTAGGAAGCAGAGAGGTGTTTATTGCATTCAGAGTTAGCTCTCTGACACAGATCACCCTTTTTCCTTTGCTTGTGGACAGGCTTAATTTGCCTGAACTGTGTCATGAGAAGGCTTCAGAAAGATCAATGTCTCATTGCCAATCAAAATGAGGAAGGTCCGGGTACTTTCTTTAAGTTTCTGTCTTCCTCATGCTTTGAAAGGTGGTTTGGGAGCATTTTTGTCAAACAGAAAGCTAACCCTTATCACCATAACAGGACCAACCTAACTGGTTTTATTCTTGCACGGTGAGGGGCGGGGGACTGGAAGATGAAAGAAACCTTATACTGGACTAGTGTTCAAAATTTGAGTGCTGTGCTGTCAGATGAACATAAGAATTGACATCATGAGTAGAGTGGGTGGAGAAGGATGTTGTCGCACACACACAGCCCCCTTGCAGTAGCTTGGAAATCAGCTAGATCCAGAAATGGCTTGTTTGAAATAAAAATAGTTCTCATTAGTAGCTGGCTTTGGTGAGGCCTCCATTGACATAATGCTGGACTTAAGTCTTCAGCTTGGCAGTTAAGCGGTATGTTTTAAACATTTTGCTCCTTACTATTGCCGGACTATTTGCTAGAGACTTTGTTCTCTTCTCAGAGAAAGCTGAAAAGAAATTGAGTTTCCCAAAGCTCCTGGAGAGGTTCCTTCTTCCTCTTGTAGGCATTTTTTTCACAATGCAAGGACTTAGACACTTGTATTCTTCCCTTTCTAGTTCTTCATTTGCTTTCCTATTAGTGGCAGATAACCCTAAAATTAACTAGTCCTTTGTATACTTTGTCACCCATACTTACCAATGGGGACCCAAAATCATGACCTTCCTACATGCTGGGGCATCTTTTGTTCTTCAAATCCCTTATATTTAGGACTTTCACTTCCCACCACTCCTTTTCATGCCTTGGTGCCTTCATCTGTCTCCAAAACTCAGTGTCATAGCACATATTTGTACAGCTAAATTACTTACATACCTCATTTACCCTGTAGTTCATCTCCAAGACTCAGCATCCTTCTCAAAGAATTGCATAGGCTGATTTTCCATGTTGTTACTAGACAGTACCACAGAGTTGCTAAAGGCCACCATGATCTCCTGCTTTTTTGGAGAATTCATAACAGACCTCTTTAGCTAGAAAATTAGGAAGGGTAATTTCTTCGACTGGTTGAGTAATGCAATTATTTAATGGACTACTAACTAAGAGCCAGATTTCAAAATATTTATGGCAACTTCTGTCATTCGCATGAACTGGAACTGATCATCTACAAGATCTGAATGCAGATGTCTTTTATAAATTTACACTGACTGCAGTCATGCATTGCTGTCTTCAAGGTCCAAAGCAACTGGTAGTCAGTTTTCCAGCCTGTGTAAATACATTCACACAGTTAAATAACATTTTTTAAGACTGATTTATTTTGAATGTGTTATATTTGGCATATTTTTAATCTTCAGCTGAGACAGCAATTGCTTTTTAATATCAGAATATTTAAAAACTAATTAGTTATTTACCTTTTGCAAAGTAATTTTATTGTCTTTGTATACCAAACTTCTCCTAAAATTTTACTAATATTTTTCTTTTCTAAATATACTCAGTCAGTAAGTTTTTCTTTTTTTTTGAAAAGTACAGCCTTCTATCTTCTTACAACACAGTAGAGATGAATTTATTTAAAAAAAAAACCCTGATCAATTAACAAGACACACAATGTTTCTAACTCTTTAAATACTCAATAATTTAGCTTCACTTGCTCTAGTTGTATTAAAAGTGTTTTCCCTCAATAGTAGGTACTACAAGCAATGAGTTAATCACATTTCTATACCAATCATTGTATTTCTTTATTCCATTTAATTGATTGCTGTTTTCTAGATTCAGTAACACAATCTATCTAGTCTACCTACTGTCCACATCCTTGTACCTCATGCAATAGTTTTACATAAATTATGCCTAATTCACAAATCCACCCTGCTGTAAACAAAACAATTAAAATTTATTATTTCTCAGTGTAGTACACCCTGTTAGTCAGTGCTAAGACCATGGAAAGAAAAGAGCTAACATATGCGTCTAACAGAACAGCTTCCTCCCACCTCTCATGCCCCTGCTCACTGTTTTGAATCGTATTTAGTAAAGCACATGATTCATTTAAAGCCTAGGAGTCGTTTGCATTTAAATTATATGCCTAAAAATATTGAGCATTTGCTCATGTGTTCTATGAATACAGAATCTAATTTAATTCTTGCATATAAGAAAGTTAACTTTTTCTGTGAAACAACTCAGAAAACAAACAAAACCACCCCATAACCCCAATACTAATTAAACAGTCCAAGGGTGAGAAAAGTATTCCAGTCTATTTGAAATCATGGATGAAAACAGGTTATGATGGAGATTTAACAACTGCTTAATGACAGAGTATATTTGTAGCCATTCATTTTTCAGTCACTACAAATGAGTGTGCTCTGGGACTGGATTTAACACATCCATTTGACAAGAATATCCATTTCGCAAGAACATCCATCAAAATGAATGGGAAGCTGGAATGAACAGTATTTGCTCACTGTTCCTCCAAAGCCAAATGTATCAATGTATCATGAGAACAATGACTCCCTCTGCCTATCACAATTCATTGTCTGTGCCCTCATTTAGTAATATGTTAACAATGAAGTACTCATTCTCTCAAATGTAAATATCTCTTTTCAAATCATTAACTTAAAGAAAAACTCTGTTTAGATTAATGAAGATATATACATAGAGAATGGCTCCTTCTCCCAGTACCTCCCAGAGTCAAGAGAAATTTCCATGAACACTTTTGAAGATGATAACACAGAAACATGCTGTAATTTTTTTTTCTTACAGAGAAAATTGATGGTTTTTTGGTTTTGGGTTTTTTTTGGTGGTTTTTTGTTTGCTAAAATAGACACTTTTCCAACACACTCGTGCTTATTATCTAAAACTGACCCACTTTAATTTTCTTGAACTGAACAAATCATCAAGACAAAACCACAAAATATTTCTCCAAATCTCCATCCTCTCAAGATAGTGAATCGACACACAAAGTTGTTGTTTTTTAAAGACATTTCTATAATTAGTGTTATTTTTTTCTTTTTAACATGCAGAATGAATTTTTGAAATGAGCAATAACTAGAAATCACAGTATCTCTCTGACCAATGAGCTGTTTCAAGCAGTTTCAACCTAATCATATGACAAATATTTCAGAAGGATACATTTAAAATCTTTTGCCCTTCCTAGCACCACTTTCTGTGAATCTATTCACACTAGGTTTCCATGAACTGCCAACAGCAGAGCACACCTCACACTACACCTGGATAAGAACAAAGCGCTGCTGAGGACTGACACAGCAGCAGTCACTGCCCTCCACGTGGATAAGGCTGTGCTGGTCACCCACAATTCTGCGCTGCAGTGAGCAGCAACCAGCTCAGTAACATGGGTAGGATCAACAACTCATATGCACAGATGCTTGTCAGACAGGTCTTCTGACTGAATTAATTTCATTCATTAGATCTATTAAATCACTGTCATCCATCATAATACTTCCTTTCCTTTTCTGTGCCTCATTTCACTGAAAAGCATGTCTAAGTTTCTGTAAGATTCCCAGCAATTTTCCAAATAAGAAAGGATGTTATAATATAAAAGCACAAAGGATGCAATCCCCGTGTATGCATCAAGCATCTGTTTAGGAGAAATTCTTTGCTGTGAGGGTGGTGAGGCACTGGAACAGGTTGCCCAGAAAAGTTGTGGATGCCCCGTCCCTGAAGATGTTCAAGGCCAGGCTGGATGGATCTCTGAGCAACATGGTCTAGTGAAAGGTGTCCATGTCCATGGCAGGAGGACTGGAACTAGAGATATTTTAGGTCCCTTCCAACCCAAACCATTACATGATTCTATTATTTAAATTTTGATAATAAGTAAGCCCATGAAAACCATATTTTAATATATGAAGAAGGCAAATACTGCTCTTACTAGTTTAGCTGACAGAAGGGAAAAAAATGGTATGGGAACTGCTGGCTTAGCAAGGATAGCCAATGAGGTGTTGAAATAAATTTTGGTTTTCTCAGTGTGATTTGTAAAGCTATTAACCACTCACAGTTCTCATGAATTCATTATACTCATAGGAAAAATTCTTCAATAATTCATCTTTTGATGTATTTAGGCAAAATAAGAAAATCACAAAATACCTAACACAATATAATTAGGTAGCAGGGCGTGTACAAGCAATTAAAAGGTTCCAATAACTTCATTCAGAGCAATTTTGAAATATTTTAATCTGGATTTACAGATTTTTCTTTTGCTTTAAAATTATTCTCCATGAATGCAAAATGGCTTAGAGTTGATCAGTGTTCTAAAAAAAGGCTTAAAAGCAACATTCCTAGCATTTACCACAAAGATCAAAGCTAAAGAAAAAATGCTGTCCAAGGTTTGAAATTAAAGATCAATCTTACACTTTTACTACTAACTCAGTAGAAGATTACTGTGATTCATTCTCAATATAAAGACTTCTACCAATTTGAGGAGCAAGACCATCAGTAGGTGATCCATGGCTAAGAGGAGCCGTCCGTAAAAGCAGGCACAGACAGCAATTCCAGAGCTCATCATGAGATAAAACAGGATCAGAGAATGATGGGCCCAGGTACAAAAGGCAAAGGCAGATCTACTCCTAGTGTGGCACTCTGATACTTGTTGCTTCTCCTGATGTCACCTGCAATACCAACAACTGCAGCTTAATTTGGCAGACTGGAGCTTGGTTGGAAAATACAGGGATCTAGGTACAGATGAAATTACTCAGAGTTTCTTTCTGAGAAAGGAGAGGTTTTCTACACTTAAAGCTGTTCACTTCTCATTAGTCAGAAGTAAAAACACTTGAATTGCTCTGCTAATGTACAGAAGATTGAATTATCCAAATGAATATACTGAAAACAAACCATGTTTTTCATTTGAGTCTACAGTTTATGGTAACACTTCACAAAAATTAACTTCAAGATAAAATGCTTTTGTTCTTTCTGTTAATAATAATTGGGCAAATCCATTCTACATCTAACTGAAACGTATATCTGTATAAAAAGTTTCATATTACCACATGAATGACAAGTATTCATAAATAACCTGAAATATTGTTCTCTTCTAGTAGCTGAAGAAAACTTTTAAGTAACTAGGAATCACATTAGTGCAGTACCTTATGACCATTAACTAATTTAGCATTGATTAATTTTATGATTGCTTAGAAGAAAAGGAGCAATTTTATCCAAATCATTAACAAATTGCATGGCTCTCTAGTAATGTACATTAAAACCAGTAACAATTTTAACAAATACCTAAGACATCCGAAAGTCTTTCTCAACCTACTTTCTAAACTATTTGCCAATGGCTATTTTTTTGAAAGTTGAAATGACCTCCTTACTTGATACGGATTCCTTGATGTAAATCAGGCAAAAAAATGTAAACGTAAATACCAAAATACGTAAGCCTTTGATGCAGTCTACACTAGACTTTAATCAGATTTTAAACATCATAAGATGATTAGAGTCTGGGGGGAAAAAAAAAACCCAACAAACCAAACCAAACTATAATATATATTTGTGGGCACTATAAAAAAATCTCCTGTATTCAAAAATTCTGCAACAGAATCATATTAATTTTTATGAACTCCCAAAATATAGACACATGAATGACAGTATTTAAAGTGAGAAAGTAAAGATGTGCAGTTATAACATGCAAAGCTAATAACTTGAGCTCTGTAACAGGACCACCTCCTGCCATCCAGAAATTCAGATAAATGAAGTTACCAGCAACAGTCATGTACTTCTCTCTCACCTCCCAGGAGATCTGAATAGCCATAAGCTATGTCCCTGCACAGCTTTAATTATAATCATTGCTTGAAATGCAACCAACTCTTTTTTGGTTTGCTTTTTTGGCTTTTTTTTCCCTGCATTTTCTATGGTATCATCCTACTCCTCTATCATAAAATAAAAAAAATACTAATAGTATGTTATCATTAAACACACCTTGACCTGTAATTTTTGATACCCCATTTGCTAAATTCTCAAGATGTCTTTTTTTTTGTGTGAGCTGTTACTGTTCCAAAGCTGAATTTTTGCTTTTCCCTTCAAATCTAATTGATTTTTCTTATATTACCACAGCCAAAATAATCAGCTACATCATATAATTTCCCACCAGAAAATCTCTCCTTCCAGTCAAACACACTTGAAAACTACTCATGATCAAGTACTTGACATGTCATTTCATTTTAACAAGATGTCACAGGTGTCTCATTAGGAGTAGAAAATCCAACATGTGAACTAACTTGTGCTACTAATGCTTCTACAGTTGAATATACTCTCTGCATTGTTTGTAAGCTTAATGATATTTCAAGAGATCTCTGAGATTCAACATACACAGAAAATAAAAAAACCTGCTTTGTGATCATGACTAGTCTTTGCTATCACCAGTAGTGAAATGACTCAACTAGTTCTCATAGGGCAGTAATTTCCTGTAAACAACCATTAATTACTAAATAATTATTTTAATTTCACCATGCTTCTTGGGAGAATCCCATCATCATTACTGGTAATTACAAAACTTCCCATGTTATTGGGCAGTAGAGTTGCGATTATACTGCCCTTTACACTAATTTTTTATTCTAGAAAAAAAATTTATCTTCTCAGAAAATAACTAATTGATTGCACTCGGTAACTGGTGGTACTATTTCTACCCTTACTCTTAGGATACCAAACAGCCATTTGAAGGATTCAAACGCTGGATACTTTGGTACTTATTTCCTTGCTTTCAAGTAAGGCAATTAAGATGATTGAGCGCCCTAGAGGCACATCAAGTGAACATTTGGGCATAAAGAATCCTGTATACAATCATATACTAAATCATAGCTGATACATGATAGTAACCGATGTGATGTAAGTTTTGCAATAAAAGTCCATAACTAAAGCACTTTGCAATTGTATTTATTGAGGTGGAAACTTTGGTAAATAAACAGTGCCTTAGTAGCCAAAAATGTAATTAATAAGCAAAAGCAGCTGATTGTTCTCCAAGTCTCTCTTTTGCAAGTTATTGAAAGTATAGAATTTGTTCAACTCCCACAATTTATAGAGTACACTTTGAATATCTTTGTCCTCACCCATTGTGTATGTGAAAGGCTAGACTCTAAGTTTAGATGCTAAATTTAAGTACAGAATAAACATTGTGAAAAATAGCTAATTTGAACAGCAAAACTATGAGATCTACTAATAAAAGTTCAGACAAGCCTAATGTACTGAGTTAAGTGTTATCACTTCCATTTTTTAAAGTAACCATTTAACAGAATATTTTGGGATTTGGCGATCGGAGGGCAACAAAGGGAAGGAGTATTTAAGTCCTTAACTGCCTCTTAGAATGAACATGCCATGAACTTCAGTAGCCTTTACCTCCTCTGGGGTTAAAATAGGTCTATTGTAAGCAACACTTTTCTATTACATTCAGTCATATGTCTTCAGAAATTAGTTATGAGATGAACTGTCTTCATGTGTAGTAGTCAAGCAATTCCCCCTACTTTATACAGTGGCACCTCTGCAAGAAAAAAAATTAATTACAGCCAATAGTAATTCAAGGGGAATAATTAAAAGCAGTGTGGGAGAGTGAAAGGAAGATGATGCCATTTTCTAGTTAACTGGAGCATTTAAAGATTCACCATCCTATTCTTTGAGCTTAATTAAATCTATTAAAATTGGTTATGAAGCTAATATATTCAAGCTATGAAAAATGATTAAGATTTAGTGCTTTTAAATATAAACATTTTTTGAGATTTCTTGACTTTCACAAAATAAATTTATGATCAGGGCAAAAAGAAAGTAGTATTTAGAGTTTGTTTTAAATTCCAGCATAGTCATTAATGCTTAGAATCTATTTGTGGTAGAAAGTAAAACTTCAAAGCTACAGGAAACAACCTAAATCCCTTATGTAGGGGATTATCAATAGTAAAACTGCGGATAACAACTGTTAGACCAACCTTTTGACCTGCCATTATTTTCCTGCTGTTTTGAAGTTGGATTTTACTTGAACTGAATCCAACACTGTGTGAATCTGTGACCACATATACTGATTTATCAGTAATACCACTGTGGTCTCAGAAGCTCTGCTCTGTAAAACACTAAATATTTTGCTAATTAAGTATAGATCTGAATCCTATCTCTATGATACATATATAAGGGACATCTGAGAAGGTTTCTTCCAGAGGCAGATAATATTTGCTTCATTTGAATCATTTAATGCAGAAGCATCCATTTTGAATACTCATTTAAGTGATATAGATAAATGTTCGATCCACACTAGAATCCGGTATGAAGTCATAAAACCACAGCCGCAAAAAGAACATATAGAGAAAGTCTAAAAAAAGCCTTTTGTCTTTTCAACCACACTAATATTTCAGAACTACAGATCAACTGAAAGCATCTGCTAAAATAACATTTAAAAAGAAATTCTTATTAAAAATATTTAAACTGAAGTGGACACTCATTTCTCTGTCAATTTCCTAGTTGATATCTGCCAGATATTGTTGTCTTTTCATTAAGTAGTGTAATGTAATTTGTCAAAATATTCATGATTTTAGTCTAACATTAATTAAACATTTTGAATGGCTTTTTGGATATGAATATTACAGTAGAATTTTTGACAACCACCATATATTCTATACCAAATGCTTATTCACAGAGGACCAGACTTAGATCACTCTTGCAAATACAATATTACTTTGTTTTAGCAGAAAAAGGGGTTTATCTGCAGAAAAAAAGAGTTCACGAGTTGTCTTTGGACTCTTATAACCTCAGAAGTAGGTGTCTGGTTAACATGCAGAGATATTTCCTATTATGATTTGCACTGAAATCCAGTGGATTGCTGTAGCTGCTGGCGGTCTGGATGAGTGAACTCTTCACTGGTTAAAAAATGGCTGGCTAGCCAGCCCAGAGTGTGGTGGCGAATGCAGTGAAATCCAGTTGGCCGAGAGTCACAAATGCTGTTCTCCGGGCTCAGTACTGGGGCCAGTTCTGTTTAACACCTTTACCAATGACCTGGACGAGGGGACCAAGTGCACCCTCAGTCGGTTTGCAGATGACACCTTGTTGTGTGGAAGCAAGGATATGTTCAAAGGCCCTATCTGCAATTTTGAGAAGACATTACATTTACATATAGGGAGGATTTTTAGGCTAAACCAATATGTGAATTCTGTTTTACTTTGCATTACTGATTTTATGCCATTGATGACATTTTAAAAAATATTTGTCAGGTTTTACTCTTTGAAATTACTTTCATGATTTACACTTGGAGTTTGAGACTGATATCACACGTCAACTTAATTATTTTGGCAGAATATTAACACTTACAAATAAAAAATTAATGATCTGTTACTGTATAATATAGCTCAACAGTACAACAAGCACTTCCACCTAAGTCAATGTCTACACTACTAGTATTCATCTAAAAATCTTATCTCCCTAAATGCTACAATTTTCTATTCAGACTCATGCACTTGGATGAATTATAAACTAAGGTTATTTCAATAGCATTTGTCATGAATTACCTCTTTCAGTTTGTAAATTAACAAGAATGTGGAAGTAAAATGTGCTGTCAAAATTTCAGAACTCATTTTAAAATGGAAGTTTTAAAGTTCATGGAGAGATAAATGATATCTGAAGAAGTTTTAGGAATCATAGAAAAAGAGAAATCTCTTCCATCAACCATGAACTGAAATTCAGTATATTTTGTTCTCCTGGCAAGTAGATTTATTTTCTGCAGCAGGCAAAAGTATGGGTCATTCTCTTCCCTTGTTCTTCAGATTAATAAATAAGAGTGAAATTGATGTCAGTGCATTATAGGCCTTCTGCACTTAGCAAAAAGTACCTTAAAAAATTTTGTATGTGAAAATTCTACATCATCTTTAAAGAGATATACTTAAATGTCCGGCCCTTACTTAAAGTCATAGTAAGTAGGTGCATGGATTTTTTTAATTCTGAAATTTTCTAGGCTACATGACTTGAGAGACAGAATTGAAATGTTGTATTTTCTTTCTGTGGGGAGATACAGTAGTGTTTTATGAAAGAGCTCACTAAAATAACTTCCTGAGACATGGACCTGGTTACTGTGGTGAGGCAGCCCATCTCCTCCCCTCCTACCTTCCTTCTTGCTGTCAAGGTTATCTGTTGTTTGCATAAATTAGGGAACCTCCCCTTTTCCCATAGTCTTGTAGGACTTTCAGGTGCCAGAGCTGGCATGATACTAAACAGCTGTTGTGAAGGGAGATTATGCTGGAATTTTGTGACTGACAGACACTAAAACTTTACAGCTATAAAAGACTTACCATAGCTCTCACAAATCAGAAAATGCACCTTGGGGGTGTGTGTATGAGGGCAGACCCCTTGGCTCCGGGATGCTGGGCTCGAGTGCTTTTTCTCGTCTGGAAGTTGGGTGAGAGAAGCCTCAGCACACCACACTGATCCAGTAAGTCATACCAACTTCTAGGCTATACTATTTCTTCACTAGCTGAACTATAAGTACTGTTATTATTGTGCACTGTTTCATATCTGAACCTACTAGTAACAGTTCTCTGATTTAACCTGTGTAGTAAGTAGTTTGTGTAAGCAGCATATTACTCATGGTTGAAACAGTGTCTTACTAGTCATATTGGCCTGTGTAGTGAGTAGTTTGCATGGCTAACATATTACTCATGGTGGCACAGCGTTCACATCCTAACCCACTAGTAATATCCCTCTTATTTATCCCGTGTAGTGAGTAATTTGTCAAAGTCTTGTGTCTGCTTTTTTCTTGTGTCTATTCAATAAATAATTCATGTTGCARTAGGCCTAATCGGTCATGATTAAAGAACTTGTGAGCAAGAGTGGGTTTTGAGGTGCGGGCCATCTCAAATAGCTACTGCCACAAACCTGAACAAAGGCAGAGCCCTGAAAACTCTTTCTCCCATTCCTAACAATTAGTGAGTCCAAATATGAATCTGCATTGCTTTTCAAGTTCAACAAAAAGTCCCAAATTTTAATTTTACTTGTATTTCTGTTCTAGTACAATTGTCTACGGTATTTCATAAAACATAAATTGTCTAGCATGAGATATAAAGAAAACGAATGCAGCCACGATAAACTGTCTCTACTACAAGAAACAAAAAATCATTTTGATAACACAAAATTACTCCTAATGCTTTATTAAGATAAAAAAAAAATTAAAAAAGCACCAACCTATGTATTTTACAAGGAATTAACTTTCTGCTACACATTTGCCCATCTGTTTGAAATTTTTGCACAGCTAGTGAAATTCTGTGCACTTATGATGTAGGAAAAAACTTTAGGAATTAGCTGTCATGTGTTCTCCTCAGCTTCTAGTCATAGTTTTTATGTCTGTAGCATTTCCAAGAAATCTCTCTGTACTTGCAGGCACATCCAAGAGTTCAGTTACGAAAAATTTGAAATATGTTAAGCAAACTGCAAATTTTAGATGAGATGACTAGAACAGCATATATTTAGAGAAGAACCTTAATACACAGTGTTTTTTGTTTCTGAACACCAGCTCTCTTTAAAACTAACCCTCAAATGTTTCAGATTCTACATAAATGGTATAATATCCCACAATACTCTTTGTTGTGGTTGATGGATAATACTGTTATTTATGAACACCCCTATTGTTGGCTTTTGCATGTTTTTAATGATCCCTTGAGTTAAAAGTTATTAAGATGTTTAATGAGTTTAATTGTTAGTGATGTTGAGAAGTTGTTAAAAATGTTTTATCAAATTTGATTGTTATAGGATGAATGTTAAGACCACAGTTTATGGTTCATAGTTTATGAAGTTTCCCTCTGAGAATATGTTTTTTAAACAGTTTGAAAAAGTTAATCGTTGAAGACATATTTTAAAACAGCTTTATGAAATTTTATTGTTAAAAGTATGTTAACTAGTAGGCTGTTGGATTGATTCAAGATATTTTTGTGTTGTTTTAGTTAGTTTTCATGAGTTTTCTTACGTTAGAAAAACTGCCTATTCCCTTTTGAGTATTCTTCTAAGCCCTGATATTAAGGTACAGTAGACCCTCCTGGGGAAGCCTCGGGCTATTTCTAGCAACTAGCAGTTAAGCTGCAGCCCAGCCCCACCCTGGCCTGAATTTCAATTAGGATGATTTCCCGCCGAAGGACTTCCCCCGACGACGGCGAGCCATTGGAGGACTTGTATGACTTCACTGCGGGACTCTACCAACCCTCCTGGACCTTGTGGGCTGGACTGTGGGCGGTCGGGGGTGGAGCCAGGAGACAATAAAAACCCCTGCATAGGAACAGGAGCCGCTCTTTTGCCCTGGACTAGCGCAGGCAAAGCCCGACACTGAGGTTACTGGCCTATTTCCTCGGAGAGACTGACTTAATTTACCCTGTTTCGGACTAGCCGAAGCAGAGCCCAGTGTTGCAAGACTTCGGCCCTGGGTTATTAGCCGGGCAGGCGCTTCAGGTCTCTGATCCTGCGTACCCGGTTTATTTACTTTTATTTTTTTTGGATTCCGGATTTCATATTTTTTTTCCTTTTTTTCCTAATTATTTTTCTGTTAATAAATTACCTGTTCTTTTAATTAAACAAGAGTTGTCCCTTTATTCCTGACAATAGGACTATTGTTCACATTCCCCAACCCATGTGTGTGGAATCATGCTACCCTTCCACCATAACTGATTGCCAGAGCCTTACATTTGTATCACCGTGGAACGGTTATCTAGAAGCAGTCAGCCAACACTCCTAAAATGAGATAATGCCTCTGGCATTGACTATACAAAAATGGTGACTGCTGGAATAGAAAGAGGCTTTTGAACTTTACAGTAACTATCTTGAAAAAAACCCACAACAATTTAAGTATGTATGTTAAGCAGTGTCTGTTTTTAATCCACTGAAGGGAGGTTGCGGCTTGTCTAAAAGATCATAAGTAAGTCACACTTAGTATTTTCTCCATAGTCCTCTGTCTCCCTTTTGAGCTTTATTCCAAGTCTCTTCCAAGAGGTCTTTATTTTCAAATCACATCATGCCAGCAACATCTTAGAAATACATGGAAATACAAATTAAACCACATGAAGTGAATAGACTCAGCATTTTCCTGATGACAGGTTTCATACGTTCAGTTGTCTGAGATTCTAAGTAAATAATGGAATAATCTGGCATACTTACGTAACTTGCAAAGCAGAGACATAGCTGACAACATATTTATACATTCAAGTTGTGTCCTTAGAGGAGAATCATTTTGGCCATGGAATAACAAAAAAGAAGATTCAGAGATTACACCATTCTTCATGACTTCACATTGTAGTCTTTTCTAAGCCTACATTAGCACACGCAGACAGTCCTATACTATAAAGCACTTAAGAAGGTAATGGAGACAATATGCTTTATGTTTAATCTTCAGTACTGTTGTTCCTGATGAAAACACAAGTGTGATTAGCAGTGACATCTTTGAAACTTCCCCTCAACTAAAGGTGGACAGACTTAGATTTAGAACTAGAGAAGAGGAAAAAAAAAAAGCAGGAACAATTGGCCTCTTAGTCCTGGCACAAAACTGTGCTAAGACAAACTCAGTCAAAGGGGAAGTCATAAATATTTATACTAGAATATACAGGAAAAAGAGTATGCAATAAACACCAGTGCTGTTGTCTGTTTCTGTTTCAGGCTCATATTTCTATTCCTGTCATCCTAATTTCACAGTGATTTTCTGACACAACTCCCTTCCTTGCTAGTAGGCAGTTTTCTTCAAAGAATATAGACTGGCAGCAGCTAAACAAGTTCAATCATGATCAAAAGAAGATACTTTGAAATAATAATAAACATCATCATAGCCACTCCTATTAGCTCAATTTTTTTTCAATTTTTCCTTCCTTTCTGAATAAAAATAACTATTCTTTAGTAGCGTGGGGGAAAAAAAAAAAAAAAATAAATGCATTGCATTCCATAAAAACATCCAGTTTAGTCATTAACCCATCACTGCTCAAGTCCACCACTACACCATGTCCCTAAGTATCATATTTAACAGAGATGGTGACTCAACCACTTCCCTGTTGGGAAGCGTGGGCAGCCTGTTCCAGTGCTTGACAACACTTTCCATGAGTTTTTCCTGCTATGCAATATAAACCTCTCCTGGAGCAGCTAAAGCCATTTCATTTCATCCTGTCACTAGTTACCTGGGAGAAGAGACTGACACCCACCTCACTAGAACCTCCTTTCAGGTAGTGGTAGAGAGCAATAAGGTCTCCCCTGAGATTCCCTTTTCACCATCCTAAACAGTCCCAGCTCCTTCAGCCTCTCTTCAGAAGACTCAATTTCAGCTTTAGACCAGTTTTAGAAAGATCTTTCACCAGCTTTATTTCCCTTCTCTGGACATGACCCAGCACTCTATTCTTGGTTTTTTTTGGTGAGGGGTTCAAAAGTGAACGTAGGATTCAAGGTGCGGCCTCACCAGTGCCAAGTACAAGGAGAGGATCCCTGCCCTGGTCCTGCTGCCCACACTATTGCTCATGGGCTTGCTTACAGGAGACTCCCATTATCTTAAAAAACACGCTAAACCAGTGGAAATATGGTTTGACTTCTGGACTTCAGAAAATGGCAGTGGTTTATGTTTACTAGAAATCTAGGTAAATGGAAATCTGGAGATGTTCCCAGCTGACTGGAAGCTGGCAAAAGTCCTGGTTTTCAAAAAGGGAAAGAAGGAGGAGCTGCTAAACTACAGGCCCCTCAGTCTCACACAACATGTGATGGCTGAACAACTGGCCCTCTGCTCTCCAACATCTTCATTAATGACTTGGACACAAGACTGGAAAGGATACTAAGTAATATTGCAGATGATACAAAATTGGGAGGAGCTGCTGACTCTCCCCAAGGCAGAGAGGCCCTGCAGAGAGACCTAGACAAATGAGAGGGCTGGGCAATTACCAACCATAAGAGGTTTAACAAGGACAAGTGCCTGGGATGGGGAAACCCTGGATGTACAGACAGACTGGGAAATGAGAGGCTGGAAACCAGTGCCTTAGAAAGGGACCTGGGGGTCCTGGTCGATGGCAAGTTGAACATGAGTCAGCAGTGCCCTGGCAGCCAGGAGGGCCACCCATATCCTCGGGGGCATCAGGCACAGCATCGCCAGCCAGGCAAGGGAGGGGATTGTCCTGCTCTGCTCTGCACTGGGGAGCCTCACCTTGAGTGCTGGGAGCAGTTTTGGGTGACACAATATAAAGAAGACATTAAGCCATTAGAGAGTATCCAAAGGAGGGTCAGGAGGATGGTGAAGTGCCTTGAGGGGAAGCTGTAGGAGGAGCGGCTGAGGTCACTTAGTCTGTTCAGCCTGGAGAAGAGGAGACTGAGCAGAGACTTCATTCCAGTTACAACTTCCCCGTGAGGGGAAGAGGAGGGGCAGGCACTGGTCTCCTCTCTGGTGACCAGTGACAGGTCACTCACCAAGGGAACGGCCTGAAGTGGTGTCAGGGAAGGTTTAGGCTGGATATCAGGAAAAGGTTCTTCACCCAGAGGGTGGTTGGGCACTAGAACAGGCTCCTCAAGAAAGTGGTCACAGCATCAGCCTGACAGAGCTCAAGCAGTGTTTGGACAATGCTTTCAGGCACATGGTGACTCTTGGGGATGGTAGCATGCAGGAACAGGAGCTGGACTCAATAATCCTTGTGATTCCCTTCCAACTCCAGATGTTTTGTGATTCTGTGATACACTTTTGCCCCTCTTTTAGCTATAATGCAGGAAGTGCCCAGGTGAAAAAAGTCTAATGTTGCCTCTTAGATCTTCAGGCAAATAAAATCCATTCTGGATATTAAAAGCCTGTTTCTTTATGGGCAAGAAAACTCACAAGGCCAAGTTATCTAGGGATTCTGACCACCTCCCTGATGTGCACATTTTCTTCATACTCCAAGAGAAATAAGAAAATTCATTATATCTGGGAACTAAGCAGGTACTGTGGCATCAATGAAATAAAAGAGAGTTCCTGGCTGCCCTGATGAATACTCCGATTTTTAAAGCAGATTTCATTTCATTGGAATTATACTCAGATTTTTTTGTGTACAGTGTTTTCCTGTAAGTTTTTTGTGCAAATCCCAATGCCATTTTTTCAACAATGGTCTTTTCCATGCATTTTTTTTTATATCGCAGACAAATAAAGTGCAAATTAATTCATGGGCCTGGAACAGTCAAGTTCCCTTTTCACAATGAGGACTCAGAATAATTTCTTAGCTAAAGAATTGTCCTTTTTTCCATACAATCATTGCTGCCAAGAGTCATGTCAGATCTGTTGACTTGAGACAGTGGAAAAGGAGTGCATCAGACTGCAAAGCCAAGAGAAAAATAGTATCTGCTGCTTCTGAAATTTACGGTTGATGCATTCTGTCTTTGAATTGAACAACCCAACAAAATGCATGGTTTAAAAATCAAAATGAAGCATATCTAGTATGATTTCATATTATTGTGTGCTATCATTTTCAGACTGCATCCCACTTTCTGTAACCAGGTAAATTAACTAGAGCAATACAGTTGAACTAGTATGAAAGAAAAAAAAAGTTTAATCATCTTGACACAGTCTAACACTCATTATCACATTATACAAAAGAGTCAGCTGAATGTTCAGCAAAATGCTGTTAATACCAGGTTTAAGACACACAACAAATAAGGGTTTCTGCCAGTATAAAGAATGTAAACCTAGTCAGTCAGTTAATTACTTAACATGCAGAAGATTCCATAACTTATCCTACTTTTCAGATCCTGACAGACTTTCAGTGAACAGTCTGCCTTATCAGTACGGGTACTGCAGGTGTTCCAAATAGCTGGCTGATTGCCTAGGGAACAGTCCATTTGAACAACTGCAGATGACATGAAGAGAAAAGAAAACTGCAAGCCTCAAGGAAGAAAAAAAGGATGCAAGTAGCTTCCTCCCCTAGCTAAAATAATGTAGAATACACTCCAAATCCAATTGTAAAATACAATGAATCTTTATAATATAAAATTTAGGGAAAAAAAAAACCTTACAAAAATGTTTGATACTGCCTGATCATTGTCCAGTGCCGCCAAGTCAACACATCGGAATGTTGTGTCTGAAGAGATTGAACGTGAATATTTATCTCCCATTAGTTTGCAGCTCTAAATATCATACTGAAGTAATAATGCTTAATAGATGCTTTCTGCAAAAGAAGCTTAGTTTTTCAGTGTTACATGGCAACAAGAGGCACACAAAAACTCTTATGACCTTTTTTGCACAAAACCAAGAAATTAGCTACCATCTTTAGCATATCGAAAGAGATAAGTCTGAGAACCAAACTAAACAAAATCACTAATCTCTAGTTGGTTCAGATATGTGTGTCTATTTCACCTTCATATATATTACCTTCAATATATTTGGGTAGTTCCTATAAAATGTATGTAAATTGAAATATTCAATATATTGTACGGATGGAACATTCCAGCATTTCCTGGTAACCTTAATCTTTGTTTTTTCATATTTTAGCCACAAAATGAAAAACAAACAAACAAAACAAACCTCTTTCCCTGCTTAACTCTTACCACTGTCCAGTGGACATTCCACATACTTTCCTTGCGCTGAATGAAAACCCTCTTCCCTTGCTAGCCTGAAGTACTGAATCCAAATTCCTTCTCACAACCTATACAACTTAACATGTTTTTCACTTACATTCTTTCAAACAACCAGGTATTCAAAACAGAACTTTTTTGTGTTGCAAAGTACTTTCCTCTCTCAGGAAATTATTATACAGACCTCTCTACTCAAATTCAGATTTCTAGGGTTTCGTATCAATGAATTTTCTAGCTGATAGACAAAGATAGAAAATTTACTTGCTATTAGAAGAAGCAGTGAGCATAAAGGTATTCCAGTGAACATAAAGGTGTCAGAGGGAGAAAACAAACTTAGTTTCTGACAAAGAGAATAACCATGTCAACATAATTTTTGTGGAAACCAAGATAAAACTAATACACTAACCCTAGTCATTTTCTCAAATATAATGTCTTCCTCAAGCATCATCATTATAATTAAGAATACTCATGAAATGTGGGAAGGTGTTTAGAAATTCCTAAATAAAACGAGGCCATTCATAACCATGTAATATTCAGTGAAGGAAGAATACAGTATGTTTTAATATAATACCAGAAAAGACACAGAGAAGAACCCTATTTTAAACAGAGGAACTAAACAAGCCATTTAAGAATATAATAAATAAGGAACTAGAAAAAAATGGATAAATGTCTCAGAGTTATGTAGAATCCAGAAATACTAAATTGGAAGCCCATATAACCTGTTTTTACTTAAATACAGAAGGTTTGAGGGAACTTGCAGCCCAGAATGTCCCTAGAACACAAATTCCCAGAACCTACACGTTCTCATTTTCTTACGTTCTTCCCTACCTGTTTATTAATGGCGAAACTCCAGAAACCTGAGACGGGACAAACCGCATCATTAATGTCCCTGATGGACTCTGAAGTCTGAGTCAGTGCTATGTTATGTGGCTGATATTCTAGAAGGACGACTTGCAAATCCAGCGGGCCTTGACAGGGTTGAGAGGTGGACCTGCACGACCTTATAATGTTCAGTAAGTCCAAGTGTAAGGTCCTGCACATGTGTGAGGGCAATGCCAAACATGGACACTGTCATGAGCAGATTGAGACCTGAGGAGGACGACCTGGCGGTGCTGGTGGATGAAAAACTGACTGTGACCCTGCCATGTGTGCTCACAGCCCAGAAAGCCAAACGTGTCCTGGGCTGCATTCAAAGCAGCGTGGCCAGCAGGGCAAGGGAGGGGATTCTGCCCCTCTGCTCCACTCTGGTGAGACCCCACCTGGAACACTGCATCCCGCTCTGGGGTTCCCAGGAGGATGTGGACTTGTTGAACTGAATCCAGAGGAAGCAACAAAGACGATCAGGTGTATGAAACCCCACCCCTATGAGGACAGGCTGACAGAGCTGGGTAAAGCTCTGTATATAAACAGTTCCCTTGATTTTACAGGAAACATTCCTGGGTGCAGGGTTAATTATTGACATGCAAGGACTTCCTGTAGTAGAGTTTTTAGACACTAACAAACTGGATGCAAGGACTATTATTACAAGAAATTGTTTCTTCAAATATGATAGATATTTTTTGCAAAAATCTGATAAAACAAGGCTGGTACTCAGCATTTCCTGATTTTGAGGATTATGATGATGTATTTTCAGAGGGCCATTTTTTTTTTGCAGTAGCAGATCCAAGGCAGACTGAAAAAACAGGCAAAATTTCTAGTTGATTTTCATAGCCTGAACTGAAGAAAATAATAGAAATACTTGATAAAATTTGTTATGGTCTTTGACAAATCTTTAGAAGTGATTGTAGCAATGCTCAGTTCCTAGAAATATGCAAGTACATCTGAGCATTTAAGATAGTAAATCTAAAATGCCAGAAATTCAGTACAGGAAATCTAACTACTTAATCTACACTTTCTGGACAGCAAACAGCTCCCCATACTTTTTTAAAAAGTAGTTACTTCTTTTCTAATAGTAAAAAGAATTGGCATCTGACCATGAGTTTACATACGATGTCTTTCATTGAGCAGTCATTATATTCTCATGATTTAGATGGATGACATGTTTAGGCTGTACTTAAATTGATACTTAAAGAGTACATAAGCACTTCAATTTTAAATACCTGAATAACTATTAGTAAACTAAAACATCAAGAAACACCGGTCAAGGTATTTGTGAAGGAATAGGGTAGACTGAAACTCCTGAAGCTCCATGGAGTTAATTTCTTCTCAGATCTCAACTGAGATCTGTCAGCTTCTCTGAACACTCAACAGAACTCAAAAGTAAAAAGGCATCTGCAGTCTTCAGAAAATCCTCAGACCTAAATCCCTCAGAGATTTTCTGGTTTCTGAACCGCATGCTCTGAATAATTTTTGAGATCTAACCTTGGCAGTATTGAAATAAAGGTAAGGTAGGAATTTCACATAACTCTAGCTGTTGTAGTAGGACTGAACTCTTACATTTTAGACCTCTTCAGTTTTTTGTATTATTATGTACTCTGATAAAACTAATTAATTTTTAATCTATTTAGAGGCTTTTGAAATATATAATGTATTTTTAAGACTTCCTAAGGCCAAACACTTAAAGAAACAAAAAATGTATTTGAAAACTGTTTATATTTCTCAATTGTTTGGTGGGAAAAAAAAGAAATCAGTCTAGGAAATTGAAGGTCAATTTTATTAAGCCATGATGTATCCCCCTAAAAAGTGTTAAACATGCTATTGATTTATTCATATTTGAACAAAGCAGCAAAACTCATACTACCTTGTACTATGAAGCAACTAGGAAGTGCAGTGAAAGCTTAGGTACTTATTTTTCCAAGTTAATTCCAGACAACCAATATTTAATATGAAGTACATTTGTATAGAACTCTCATAAAATGCCTAAATGGGAATAATTTATTCAACCACATTGCTTTTCATTTTTCTTATAAAAGCAAACATAAAAATGTAGCCTGATACATGAATAGTAATTTGTTTTCTTACTCAAATATTACAGGAATTCCTATGCAAATACCTATCATTTTCAAAAGCAGTTTGGAAGTCAATCTAATTTTTGAAGTCACTGCAGCAGAAGAACAGAAAGTGAGCAGGAAACAGGATCTATTTGCATTAGGTATTGACACCATACAAAGAAGATTCCCCTTCTGGGGGGCATACTCCCTGAACTAAAAGATTAGTTTAGTTTTGCAAAGAAAAAATTAAACAGAATGAAATGAAACAATTTTTCCAGGACCATATGTTGATATGTGCAGAGAACCATGATCTAAAAGTCCATCATAGTCCACTATTCTACTGTTAATTCCCCCACTATCCTCTCCATTCTGCTAATTAAAAACATCAACTTACTTATGCTTGAAGCTTTATTTAAAAAGTAACATATCATAGCCTTCTAGAGATCTAGAGAAAGACATTCTGGTTTTCAGCTGATGATGTGTAGATTCTTGATGACTGTTGTCACAGGGCTGCTGACTGCTTGATTTGTTTCTCAGGGAGAAAATAGGCAAAACTGATACACAGAAAGGGGCCATTGGTCTATCCTCCCTTTTCTTTATAGTTAATGTTTTCTTATTTGAAAATCATAGCGCTTACTCTTTCACCCCACCTTAAAAATAAACCTATCAAGACATATTTGTTTGACACAAGGAAAGGGGAGAAGGCAGACACATGCACTAACAGAAATCAGGAAATTATGTGATTAATTTTAGAGTTTAAACCACAATATTATCAATTTGATACCATTAACAGTCTGTCCCCAAAACAAAGTATCTGTAACTGTCACTGTCTCCTGAAGAATTTGTAGATCTCTCCATTCTCCAGCCTCAGCTTGGCTTATACATAAGCTTGTCATAACCAAAGCAGTGATATCTAGCAGCAGGCTACTGCTGTTCCTTGGTTCATGGATGGAAGATCCAGAGGACCAACAGAAATTATTAAAGTGACTCCATTGTTTTTCATCTCAGAAGTGGTAGAGCATGGAAGAGGAGAGCAGGTAAACAATGATTGTGTGAGTTCTTCTGAGTCCTCTATAGGTGTAGTGAGACAAAATTACACAGGGAAGAGCACAGACCTCCAAGAAGACCAAGACTTGGCCGTAATCAGGAGCTGAACTCCACAGAAAGGTTTGCAACAGCCTTGCTGGATTCATAGGTGGAAAAACATGTTTTGCAGCTGAACAAAATCTAGGGCATCCTTGTCTATCAAAATTTGGATTGTGGCCTTGTAGCCACACAAATGCTATTGCCTTTTCTAGTAGCAACACAGGTTCTGAACTAATTCTGCGAGGACAAGGTTTTGGAAGATCTGTGTTCTCAGTGTTTGCCTGGACCTGAACCAGTTGATCATTGTAGGTCCCTTCCAGCTGAACTATTCTATTCTATTCTACCATAAATCAATCAATCAATCAATATAGTAATCTTCAACATGGTTACCTAAAGGATATATTTATTTTTCATATAATTTGAATTAGCTGAAGAGACACACTATGGCACTCTTCAAATAAATTTATTAATACGGCATCCCAAGGCCTACGTCAAAAACACTAGACTATGACTTGTCATATAAGATATCTGACTGGTCTGTTCAAGTAACAGAGGTTTCGACTGCTTAGGAGATATTCTATTTTTTCCATATACGAGCAACTAGTGCTGTTAAATATATATAGAGTGACTTTTAAAATAGACATAACTAGAGATCACAATATATTTTCAAAAGTTTTGGGATTAAAGAAGAATTCTGTCTTGAAATAAAATCCAGAACTTACTAGGAAGACACAAATGATTAATTTGCAGTTTGATACCAAAAATATTTATCTGGAGTAGGCCTCATGTCAGATCTCTATTAGATGGTTTAGCACAGAAAAATTATGGCTTTCTACACTAGTTTTGGAATATCAAAAGGTAGAAAACATTTTTTTGACCGTTTAGCCATACACTGTCTTCCAAAGAGAAATCTGAAACTTTTTCTTAAAAATTTGAAAGAAAGCCTTTTTTTATTATTGTGTACAGAGAAATGTTCCAAAGAAGAGTTGGAAACATTTCTATTAGTACATAATAAGAAAGAAACTACAGATACAGCTTGTATAATCTAACAGTATTTCACAAAGCATAAATGGCAGATACATATTTTAATATTTTCAAGAATACAGTCATGACACATCCAGTAAGCAGTATTAACCATGTCATCATGGATTCTAAAAGTTAAATTAAAATGTGCTTACCTTCCCCTGTACTTCCTACAAATTTTTCCTCTACATACTACAAATTAGCAGAATTGCCTTTATGCTACATTCAGAAGTGCATTATTTTTGTCATATATAGATGCTATTTTGTTTAATTTTTCTTCTTGAGACGTTATTCAGTACAGAGGGTCATCATGTTAAGAACTGTCCATACTGGTGAAGACTAAACACAAACATCACCAATTACTTAATCAGCAGTGTTTTGAGTCGCTGGTGTTCTCTATTACAGTGACAGTCTCCTAATTTATTTAAATCAGTGATGCGATTTGTACTGTACAGAAAATGGAGAATGTGAAATTCTGCTTCATCTAAATCACTGTAAATCATACATTATCTCAAATGAACACGATCTCAAATGTCTTCATATAACTGACACAAATGCTTACTGAAGTGATTGCCATTTCCTTGCATAAGAGAGAAAATATGAAAAAGTAGCATTATAATAAACTTTCAACATTTTATGCAAATATGAACATTTCAATATACAAGCAATTATAACATAGAATAAACTGAATAGATGACTCCTACTTTTGATAATTCAGTATTTCTGATTAAACTAAGTGCAACTGGTGTGACAGGAGTAATAATTTTCCATACTTGAAAGCTGGTGTCCTCAGAAAACCTAGGTGTGATCAGCAAGGGAAAATCTTCATACTTCTAATTTCTTGTGGTTACTATAGGAGAATAGATTAAAAACAACTTCATTGGAGGGGGGAGAAGGTTTCCCAGATGTTTAGAAAACATGTAATTACCTGAAGTAATAGTCTGAAGAAAACCTCACTTTGTCTTGGGTTTTCATAGGATATATGAGATAAATAAAAAAGGGTATTTCTTGAGTTCTAATAATCCATCATTTCTCCTGTCCAGGGCCTGCAGATTCATTATTCTCCTTTTACATATTTCATTCCACCAAATTACCTTATCTAAGGAAATGTAGATGCAACAGAAATAGAAAATCCAAGAAATACCATCTGCACTTTCTTCTGGATAGTCATCATGCCATCACCTTCCTGCAAAAATGCTTACAAGGTACTAAAAAGTCAGGGTATGACTCTGGTGAGGTTTTCATCATTGTACAAAGGGATAAAGAATCATCCTTTCGGAAAACTAACATTAAAATTAGCCTTTGGAAAACAAAGAACTGATTACTGCAATTTCATGATAGGAGAGAAAAGTAAAAACATAAAGAAATCAAGATGAAATATCCAGGCTTCCTGTAAATTTACTGGAAGTTCGAAGAATGGTGCAGCTGCAATATTTAACATAGCCTTGGAGGCTTCAGGAAGATGAGGGGAAAAAATTTCAAACCCTCTGTACTGTATCTGAGTGACTCAGAAACCTGTTTTGTTTCAGTTGTGGACCATTTCACACATAAAGACAAGTCTAATGTCAGAGTTTAGTTTATGAATTCAGCACCCCAAGTAATCATATTTCCCAAGCAGCATAATTCAAAACTAATGGCTCTATCTCATATCACAATATTTTGTATTAAGAAAAAAAAGCATCATAATCTACCACAACATCAGGCCACAACACTGCCTAAAATATACATTTAATTATTAATCAAGGTTTTCCCTCATCACAGCCAGATTGGTCTTGTTACTGAGCTTGCATTCTTTGATATTTGGTCTAGAAGGAATTTAAAGTTGAAAAACGTAACAGTGAAGAGAGACAGGAACTGCTGCTCTCATTCCTTAACTGCTATGAAAAGCTGGAGCATCTTCTCAGAGGACAAGATGAAAATGGAGTGTGTATTGAAAAAAAATGAAAAATTAATAATATAGCTGTCAATATAAGCCAGATGTGGAAATCATTGGATGTGTAAAGACAAGGACTTGGCCTTGCTGGAAAAAGATTGACTTACTTACGAGTATTACTGTTGTAATATTATGGAAAAACTACATTTTCATAATTCAGGTGTCCTTTTCACCTCTCAAATTCAGCTTAACACATTGTTAACAGGCATTTTCTTGTAAGACAGAGTAACTTCTTGTAAGGCGCAGTGATTCCACTCTTGCTGAATGTTAAGTATGCAATATGCCTGGTCTGCATTTTCAATGAGAGCAAATGGAGTGCATAAACCTAGACATTACTGCAGCTCTTGATAAGAAGACTGCCAAACTAAGAGCTACAGTCAACATCTTGCCCTTTACTATCTTTTCTGCAAAGGTTACTGACATCTCTTGGGACTTGTTTCAATGCAAGTGAACAGTTCAACATTTTCTGCAAGCTTGGTCATTTCTCTTCTAGTTACTTCACCATCTGAAGCAATGACAGGAGAAAGAAACATAGCAAAAATGGTAAAGATGTATTTTTACTTATGCCAATTAAAGAGCTAGTCCTGACCAAAAAAATTATTCAGAGAGCATGTCTGAGAAACAAATTAGGCTCATTAGTAGACCAGATGTATTAGGAGGGTTTCAAATCCAGTAATTTTTTTAAGTATCTGTATCCTGCAATGGAAGTACATAGTTATCTTCATAGTCAATCCACATGGTCAATGATGAAGGCTGAAGAAATATTAAGGACTTTTTTTTAAGTTACATTAATTTTAAAAAAAAAAGTTTGGATCTAGGTACAGCAGGTGAGAAAAATGCAGATATTTCTCATAAACTCTGAGAAAAAGTGTACATCCCACTGACATTTCTGGTACACAATTTTTCTGCTAAATTCTGCTAATTTCTGTGGTAAAAATGGTGTAAATTACACAAAACACAAAATATAGCTTCTCAAAACAGCTCTTTGAACAACAAGAGGTACTTATTTTCTTTTGGCTTCTGACTATGAGAGAGACTATTTACCTCCAGGTTTAACGCCTGTTCTACTTCCCCAGTCTTTATGAGAGTCAGAGATCCAAATTATAGCAAAAATTTTGCCCAGGTACTGACATTTCTGCTTATGATAGACAAATGGGACTGAATTCAACTATCTGTCTTGTCTTGCAACCTATGAATAAAACATTACAAACCCCCCTTATTTCTCTCTCTTTTTCCTCTTCCAATTATAATGCAAATTTTCATTGAAACTTATGTTGTATTCTTATTGCATTTGATTATAAATAATTTATCCAAATAATTTTCTCTTCAGATAGAATATTTTCAAAATAGCACAACATATTTTGAAGTTAATGTCACCATTTTTCTTTTTTGTCCATGTATTTCTAAATAATGTTAGTCACTCCATTTGGTCCCTGAATTCAAGTCACCAATGAAACAGAATTATTTGGGACAGCTTATATAAGCAGACAAGCCAGATAAAGGCATATTTCCAGTCTTAAAACACAGAAATAAAGGATTGGAAAGTTTATACAGCTTGACAAAGGCTATGCAGAAATAGATCAAATAAATCTTAGGCACATCCTCTAACTACAAGACATCCAATCAGCTTTCCTTACCAAGCCAAATCCAGGGAAGAAGAAGCAGCACCCTAATGTTGTCTAAGTTCAAAAACTATTGTGTGACATTACATACTCCTAGGTTTACCTCCCACTGTCTCCAGGCGCTACCGGAAATTAGGCTTTCTAGTGAGAGGTCTCCAAAACGAGATTTTTTTGACAAATTATATTCAGTTTGGTATGAAAGTCTACAAATGTTTAAAGAAGCTCTTTTATTCTAGCAAGTAGGGCTACAGTTCAATCTTTGTGAGGTCTAGTGCCAATTGCAAGGCTTTAATCAGAGAATCAAGGAGAACACCTACAGACCTAAATAATGCAGAAATAACACTACAAATTATGTTCTCACATTTTGATTTCTGAATAGTTTCCTCTGGGGATTTTATTAGTGTGTTCATCACTAGATGGACTGCCTGCATACAGTTTCTGTACACAGAATCTGAGGAGCAAAATTACTTACTTGAGAATAGCTATGACGCAGAACATAGTGTAACACAAGTGGGCAAGGAGTATACTATTTACCTGGTTATCTTCTGTTTCAGCAGCATTGTTCAAGCTGAAAGAAAATGTCCCTCCTTGCACTAGGTTAAAAAAAAAAAGGTAACAAAATACTTACTCATTGCAAAAGGTGAAACAAAAGCTGAATTCTCTCATCAAAAACAGACATCAGCCCAAACACCAATTTCCCAGCCCAGGGCACTTTTGACCACCACAAATGCTGTTGTGTTTGCCAGGCAGAGGAGGAAGAAGAGTATTACAAAGAAGAGTGTGCACACCCATCTCCAGTGACAACAGAGTACAGAAATGTTTCTTTCGTTATCTCTTTGTTACCACTTATAATAATAGTAGAAATGCACTTACACCTGAAGAAAGAATATTTTTATCAAGGCAAAAATCTGTCATGAATAACACAGCTGTGTTTTGTTTAGGCTAAAGGAAAGAACTTTCTCTGAGAAGAAATACTTCCTATAACCCCAACTCGACCACTCTGTCTGTAATGAAGCACACTATGGCTTCACTCACTCCTAATTTCCCACATTTTAAAAGAAAAAATGTCTTTATGTATTTTTAATGTCTTACCTTAAGAAAACAGTGATAAATTAAATGTATTCCACTCTATTTTTCCTGGAAGTCAGCTTTAATGCCATCTAGAACTCTCATTCAGGCTGTTTTTCTACACCACTTTAAATAACTGTCTATAGGTCTACAGGTCATGACAATTTAAAAACTCATCACCATGTATTTCTGTATCTACATGAATGCCATTTTCAGAGATGTTCTTTTAAATGATGGATTAGAATTATCCAAAATGTTACAAGGAAGCACCTAAGCCTGATTCCTGTAAGAAAATGCTCATATATGCTTTCCAGCATTTTAAATTTAAACACTTATCCAGTCCACCAAGTTTGTGTTGAAACTCAGCAAAACTCACTAATATCTTGTAAAATTATTTGCTTAAGTCATATAGTGTTTTTGTAAATAACATTGTAAGCTGCTCCCACTTGACTGCTGTTTTCATTTATGTAGACCTACCTGTACTAAAGTTACTACAAACACTTTTGAATCACGCTGTTAATGAAAAAAAGTCTAAATGCATGTACTTGCAGAAACAGTAAAAAATCAGTGTGGTCATTCAGCATATTTTCTTACAGTAGGATAGACACAGTTTTCAGGTTCACATGACAACAAAAAGCAATTAACCCCCTATTGACAGTATGTTGGAGTCTGCCTATAGATTAGTATTTCATTATCTGCTTCTTATGCAAACCAAGGAATGCAATGCTTGGGTTCTCTGTTGACTGAAGATGTCAGTAAGAAGAAACTCCAGTACTGTACAAAAAGCATTGCTACCTAGAGATCATGAATGTGCAGCCATAATGATGACATGTTTTACAAGAGGTGCTTTCTAGGGAGCTTTACAGTACTGCTTTCACAGATGCTTCATTCAATTGGCAGATCACAATCCTGTAACCTGGCTAACTGAGCAGGCTGCAACCTGTCTATGGTTAAATGACAAAAGCGTCACTGCTGCAGCAATTTACATTTATGAGTCTTGGAAACAAAATTCTTTCTCCTCAGTGTCAGGCATAAAAGGATCTAAGACTACATGTACTTCAGAGTATGAAGCATATGCAGTCTTAGATGACTGAAATCAGAAATCCACACAAGACTTGCTGGATTTGATTTATTTTTTTCCTAGGGTAAGGCAGCTTTTATTTTAAAGAAATGTGAAAATACTACAGAAATATCTACAGGGTAAGTAACTATACCAGAGAGTCTACCTTGTACAACAGACTATGTACGTTTCTGTAACCCACAAAAGGGTTAGAAAAGATCCCACAAATGGGCTGTGGCATAAATTGTGATAAATTTATTGCGATAAATCCCAATATCCTGTACTACAAATAGGTACAAATATTCTGTTCACTAAACAGCAACCTCTGCCACTAAAACACAAAATGATTGCGTGGTGAGCATATGCCCTCATCTAGATTTCCTGGTTTTAGCCAGAAGTTTGAGCACATGACCCCCTGCCTGACTAAAACACCCACTTTGTCCTTCTGTTATGATTCCAATATGTGCTGACACACTTATTGGACATAAAAAAACTAAGCAGTAAATACATAAAATAGGTATGCATACAGCCTATAACCGTATATAGAAATTAGAGTTTCTCTTTCCGTTTAATTTGAAACATGGTGTGGTTTCAAATGGTTCAGAAATAATAACTTTGTTATTATAACTATACTAAAAGAACTACTAGTTCATTCAGAAATAAAACCAACATTTATCAAAGTTAGAAGAAATTGCATCACTTCACAGGGTCCTGAAAAACGTTCTGCTGGACAACTCATTACGTTATGTCTCCTTACCTCCTTGCCTATTCATTTGTGCAGCCCAGCACAAGAAGCTTACTCTCCTCAGTTGCTAGCCACAAGAGCTTTATTTCTCATGAACACTGAAAACGATATGCAAAGTGTTCATTAATTTTTCTAGATATTTTAGTTATCTACTAAGAAGAAATAGCATAGTTTTTGGAACAGACTCTTTTATTTTCCTTCCCAAATGTAAGGAAAACAGGCTTGCAAAAAGAATAAAATTCTGAATATTCCATTTTGATATTTTCATCCTGACTAGAAGGTGATGGCTACTTATACTCTGATCTCCCAGTAACATACACTGTGCAATATAAAAAGATTGAAAGCAACCGATAATGGCAAAAATATGCCCAATGTACTTGAGTGCAATTTTATAATATTCTTCTTTTTTTTAATCTGTAATCTAAAATCCTTCCAATTCCAGGAGTGTTTGGGTGAAAAAGAATCCAATTTTAATGCAGATATTATTAATAATTCATGTATGGTATGGTAGAGGGTTTCATTTTATAGCATGTTTTAATTTTTTGCAAAATGAATGTGCACAATATTGTAAACTCTTTAGGGATTTAATTGTATTTGTTCTTGCTGCTGCATCATGTTGCTGTCCTAATTTTTACCTTTATACACAGGCAAAAAATGTTTACACAGATTCTCCGCAAAGACTCTAGAATACCCTTGAAAAATATATATTCTTTAAGCCATAATATAGTAACATTGGTTTCAGAAAAAAAATCCTATGGAAAAGTTTGTACAGCCCAGCATAGACAGCAAGAGTAGGGCCCAACAGATCAAGCTCTCATTCCTGTTTCTGTGGAAAAGATGTGAAAAACCCATTTTTTTCTTGCTGACACTTTTCCTACTTCTATTTATTGCTAATTTTTTTCTCTGGATTTGGATGGACTGTGTCCCAAGTACTTGCACAAAACAAGCTCAAAGGTTCCTAATGACAACTTAAGCCTCCTTGTGACACAGCAATTCAGTACAGCCACCAAATCTGTGTGCACACCACAAGCAAATATCAGCCTCAGTTATCATATTAGGTTCATTTTCCCAAAGACCAGCAATAGCTGTATCCCGAGATAAAAATGACACTGTCAATTAATTGCAACATTTATTCAGAAAATGATGCAGTGTTTCCTCATGATAACTACTACCCAAGTAACTGTGCTAAGACATCCATATCACAGCATCACATAAAACACGGGAGTTTTGTTTCGAAGAATAGATGCAATTTTCATTGGTTATTTTTAAAGATTACTGCAAAGACTTCTAATTATTACTTTATCTGTATTTTAGTTGCTGTGTGTTGATCAAAAAGAGCACAAGACATATTTAAACAGTGCCTTGAATGATCCCTGTTTTTCTCTCTTTTTAGTTCTTGAAAAAACTTCATTTATGTTCCTGCTTTCAAAATAAGTTCCTTCCTAAATGAACTTCTGTCCATAAAAGCAGGCTTGCTTTTTCACATTCTCTTGATTTCACCATTGCTAATGATTTTATTACAAGAAACTTGGTGGAATTTTTCATATAATGGAGAAAAATTTGCCCTATGACTGCTGAACCCAATCTGAAAAAAAGTGAACATTGCTTTACCAGTACTAAAAAAGAAATAGGCTGGATAGGGAAGAAAATAAATTCGGACTTTTATAAGAATTTTTTTCACTGAGACTAAAACTCTTATAAGGAACACACAAATGACAAGTGACACTAGAAAGTTAAACACATTCAAACACCAGTTGTAGGAGAGCCAAATTTCTTTTATAGTAAGTGTTAGGAAATAAGGTTAGCAGTAGTAATAAAAGTATCAATTCCCAGTCATCTGGAGCCATCCAGAAAAATCAGAAAACAGTAACAAATTATTTTTCATTTGAAATCATTAATATACCACTAAAGTTTACTGTGAACTTTGAAAATTCTCACACAAATTAGAGAAGTATTTGTAGACTGATTCTCTTTTACTTAGGAGCACACCAAGATATACTGGATTTAGTATTTCAAACAAAACTTAATCAGAGGAAGTTAATATTGCACAAAACAATGCTGCATCATATTGTCAGTTATAAAGGGTAACTACAGAAGAGTTCCTTATAAGATTTTTGGACTTCCAGAACTCAGCGACCTAACAGCACTAATATCTTTCAGCTTCAGATGGCCAGCCACATCTGTCCAGGTTCCAGGACAAGCTTTAAAAGGTGAAGCTTCAGGTATCATTGTGGAGAAGCACCTTTGTGAGTCTTCCACCCCAGTTTTAATTTAGCTGCACTTCACTTTCACACACTAAGAGGACGTGACAACCTCAACTTTCAGGGTGAAAATTTTTAGAACAGTAAACATCTAAAGATCAGCATGACTCAGCCTTCCTCATTTGAAAATTTGGTTAATTTTATTCACTTGAGATCCTCTCATCTTCAGTAAAACCCTGAGTCTGACTTACTGTTTGGAGAGGATTGTTTAGTTACTTCAGTGACAATCAGGATTGCAGATCAGATCCATACATTTTGGATGTATGCAAAACTCTAACTTTCATGCTGAAATACAGCTTTCAGCATAAACTCCCAAACGTGTGATCTATCAATGTCAATTTGGTTTAGGTCGCAATAGTTTTTTGCCATCTCAATGCTTAGTAGACTGATTGTTCCATGATTCTTTTCAGGTATCTTGATACTTTACCAAGTGCCAAAAGAACATGCCCCAAAACCTTAAACAAAATATAAAATAAAATTGCCAGCAGTTTCCAAAAGCACACAGCACTGTTGACAAACCACTACCAGATAACTGCGCCTGCTTTCTGGCAGCACTAATAAATCCAAGCATCCTGCTGCTTGCAGAACTTTATCTGAATACACAATGGCAATGCAGGCTGATCTCTTCAGGGATTTGACAAGTACCTGGAGAGTTTTGCAATTAATATTATTATGTACCTTCCGCCAGGAATGCCCTTGAAACTATGAAATGTTCCCTGCTGTATCTGGGAAGCAGCAAAACACCAAGAGACAAGGAAGAGGAGCTCATTTGATAACCAGCGTTGTCTTAAAATGTTAAACTATGAAGAAGCAAAATCTTTTTGGAGGTAATTGAGCTAGTCATTAGAAGTATTTTAACTACAGCAATTTTAGAGATTTGTGACTAGTGTAGGAAAAAGCAAATAGCCTTAATATATTCCTCATTCCTCACAGCCGGTGGGATTAGGGTCTTCATTTGCATTAGGAATTTAATTCTTATCAGAATCTTGTAATCAAAAGTTTGGTACCATTCTATCAACTTGTGAATAGAGAAGCTACATTTTTATATCTTTTGATCTAAGACAGATCTAAATCCATCTTAAAGAGGACACTGATTCACCTGACTCAACTGTGTACTTATTTCTGGTGACACTGTGAAAAAGCATTCCATGGCTATTTGACGTAAAGTACTGGAGACTCTACCAAGTGTCTAACGTCACTCTACCAAGCTTCTAATGTAAAATTTTTACATAATGTTTCAATTCAAAGTAAAACAAAACAAAACCAAAACCAACCAAACAAAAAAATCCCAACCCACCAAAATGCCACAAACTGCATTATGTTTCTCTTAGACCATCCAATTGTATTTAGAGCCTGTCCTTAAAAGTTCTTAATATTTTGTTGGAGACAAGGCTAAAAGCTAAGTTTAGTCCCCTGTGTTAAATTAACTGAAACAAAACAAATAAATCTAATTATTTGAAAATTACATAAAAACTCATGTTTCATGAATATTCTTAACAGTGTTAAAAATACTGAGAACAAAGGTAAAACCAGATGGTTCCACATGAAAGCAGTAATTATTGCATCAGAACAATGGTTCATATTCTTACTCTGAGAATGGCCAATACCAGCTGCTTTAATGAAAAGTACAATAAACCCAAGAGTAGGCTATTACTGCTTTTCTTGAATTGAAAACATCATGGAGCCAAGTAATTATTTTTTTTTTTCATCAGTAAATTCTCTGTAATAAACACATTCCCAAACTATAATAACTATTTTAAATGGCTGTGCATTTGAGCAAGAAAAAGCAATTATTCTTCAGTAATATTTCACACTAGCCTTAGAAATACTCCAGTCATTATTAAGTTGCAGAAAAAATGCACACGAATGAACAAGGCATAGTGCCCATATTTTCCACAGAATGCCACAAATTTCTTGGCTATTCAGTTTTTGTTAGATTATTTCTTTACTTATCTTTAACATATTTGGGGGTCACCAATGAAAAGATGAGAAAGTTGGGACAATGCCACCTTTTCTCTACTATCTTTAAGTTAAAGTTCACATCATCATCATTTAAAATTAAACATTTTGAGTTAAGCTTCTAAATCCAGCAGCATGATCTTCCAAGGTGCTGAGCTAGGGAACCCATCAATTATAGAAAGAAGATTGTGTCAATTAATTCTGAAATTGAGGCTTTAAAAAAAACCAACGACAGACAAAGAAATCCATCGTTTTCTCTAACAGAAAACAAAATCATCCTTTGTGTCTATGCAGTGTGACCTGCATATGGTCCCATTTCAGATGATCCAGTTCACTAGATTTTTCCAGCTCCTCAAATATTCACTGGCCATACAACATCCACAGAAAAAAAACTATTCAACACCACAGAGCTACACCTCCAGTCTGTAGCACTGTAAGCTGTGTGACTTCTTTCTCTGTAGTAAGTGAATATTCAAGCCAAGTTTTAACCAAAAGCTGTTTTACCAAAATATTATTTGTATGGGTAAACAATAACTTAGCTGATATTTTTACCCAGCCACATTTAAACTTTATGTTGAAGGAAAGAGAACAAGCTGTACATACATGACATGTATATGTCTCTGCATATACACAAATATTCACTCGGTAAACCTTAGTAGGCAATGCAGTAACAAATTCTTCCTCCCTGCCCCCAGAACAGAGGGACTTTTTACTTGAGCATTGCAGGCAAGTATTCCAGGTGCTCTATCTAACTGATGCACAGTACAGGAAAACATCTTCCTAATTTCACTTCTTTGCCATACTGAAATATTCAATTTTCATTTCCAAACGATAAAGCAAGATAGTCACCATTTGAAGTGACATCAATGCAAACTATACCCCAAGAGTGAAAAGATGCTTACAACAACAAAAGGCTTATATGCTGCCCTTCCATGCCACCCTACTAGAAAGAAACACGATTTCTCAGAACTTCTGTGAAGAGTCCTAACCTCTTCTAGGCCTGCTTCATTATCCAAATGCCAAGTATTGTACTTACAAACAAATGACTGCGGGTAAAACTGGTTGAAGATCAAGCTTTAAATTCAACTACTGCTTGACCAAACCCACCCTGTGAAACAGTAATGTTATACACAAATAAATGCAAATATTTTTAAGTATTCGACTGACATTTATCACTGATCTAGAAATCCAGAAAAATCTTCTTACTTACCATAAAGCAAAGCGAATTTTCAGTATGGTACTTCAAGTAGAGGTGCACATATTGTTCCATTAAACAGCTTAACTCTCAAAATCATGTCCACAAAGTTTCCTGATAACGGATACTTATTTTTTAGTTTGAGAACTGAAGCTAGGTATTAGCTCTCTAATTTCTTACACATCATTGTCACCGGGGATGTCCCTTTTCTCTCTACCATAACTGAGATATGCACATATCGATAGTTCCAGATGATTCACTAGCCTTTACAATTCCAAATATATTAGCTTTGGCAGATAGATATTTGATGCATAATTCAATATAGAGTGTATAAAATATTAGGCATGACGACTCAATTGAAGTTGCATAAATATTTCCAGTCAAATATCTCGTTTTCAGCTACTTATAACTGGCACTTCACAGTCTGTCTCACAGACACTTGGTCTAGGTCTCATGCTTGCAATTGAAGCAAAATGAATTTGCTCATTTTGCGTACAAATACATACACATACTCAGGCTCCCCTGTCTTCACACATTTTCATGAGAATTGTCACTGCACAGACCTCCCTCCCCGGTAGGCATTTCCCTATTATTTTAGACATATGAATAATAGCACAAAGTAACCAGTAGGTCAGAAAAAGCAGAGCCTGAGGAAGGGTTACAAATTTACTGAGGGGAGGTTCCTGAATGCACCTGTGTGAAAACCAGCATATAATCTGTGTCATTCCCCACTCAGCACATCACACAAGGGCCATCGTCCAGCTACACAAACTGAAGTCCTGCTGTCGAGGCTGCCATGTTTGATACACTTTGTTGCTCTGGACATGGTTTAGTGTAATTTTGAACAGTGGCAGACAGGTTAAGGAGGCAGATCTTAGGAGAACACAGACTTTGTCCAAAGTTATTGTTTCCTCGATATTATTTTAGAGTTTGTGGTAGTGAATACTTTCAGGACCTGTCTTCACTATTAAGAAAAACCTTGACATTTGTGTGCTCAAGCACACAGGAAGATCTCTAATAAATCCGTGATAGCAAGATTAAATGACTGATTGTTTTTTAATTATTATTAACATAAACACAGTAGGTTTCCCCACTGCAATGCACACTAATGGATCAGTTCTGTTTAATAGTCAACGATCTGTATGATGGAATTGAGTGCAGCCTCAGTCAGTTTGGAGATGACATCAAGTTGGGCAGGAGTGTCAATCTGCTTGATGGTTCAAAGGCTATACAGGGTGGTAAAAGAGAACTGCTCTGTAAATAACCAGTAATCCACAGATGTATCTTTGTAGAAATCCAATTTATACAAATTGCTTTTTAAATACTCCCCTTTCACATTGCAGAAGATTGTTTGTATACAGTTGGATAGCACAGACTACTTCATGCCACTTCACAGATCACAATTGTTCATCTTATTACCAGTTTTCATTTGTCCTTTTGCTTCTCCTCTCTATCTTGTTCTGGTATTTAAAGGTTTTTTTCATAGGACTCAGCATATTTTCTAATTTTAAAACCTTCTCCATTTTCATCTTCATTTTACATAATAAATCAACATACACAATAGTTGTCTCTGTTCTAAGCTATGATTAAGTCCTCCAGTAGACAAAGCTTTTTTTTTTTTCTTTTCTGACTGACAGTGCAGTTTCTCATCAAATTTAGCTTTAGGAACATATAAAGGTTGCCCCATGCAATTATGTAACCAATCAATTACCCGAAACAATCGTAATGAACTGAATTCTAGCACGGGTCGACTGTTCCTCATTCTGCTTTGAAGCATGAATGCACACTCATATGCAGCTAATGCCTGCTCCCTATTTCCTCCCGTGGCCAGTGCCATTCTACTCTGCCAAGTGATTTTGCCCTTTACTGAGGCTACATAACAGGAAAAGTGAGTAATACAAACCCATGTCCTTAAAAAGACACCAAGAGTGTGATGGGGAGGTGTTTTTTGTTTTAGTAGCTTGGTCAGGAAAGCAGCAAGAAGAAAGCTTTTCTAAGTGGAAGAAGGCTGTTTTGCTACTTTCTGGAGGAAAAATTATGTTTTATGCTACGTGGTTTTTATTCTTTATTTAGCTAGTTTTAGTTAATATTTTCAAACAGTTTAAAACCTCTTTAAGGGTCAAAATCAAATCTAAGTATTTTGATTGAGCTTAATTCAATTGCAGTTTGCATCCTAAATATCAATTTGTCAAAGAACTTACTCTCTGCTTTTTGTTTTGTGTTTCATATTTCTGCAATTCAGAGTATGTTTAAAGTTTGGAGAAGACATTTTTTTACTACCCTGATTGTATAAGTTAAGACACATTTTGTAAAATTCTGGCTCACTAGATATGACACACAGGAAAAATTGTTTTCTCTTCTTGATAACATACCTGCTTCCTACTTATCTCATTACAAACCTTGCTTACTCGTAATGGGGTACTATAGTTCTTGTACCAAGAAGGATTTTCTCCCCCCTAACAGAACCTGAAATTTTTCTCTCAGACTATGCACTATATCATGAAAAACTGACAACTCAGAAAGGTACAAAACTTTTTTAAATAATCCTTTTCAGCTACCTGGAACCAGTGTATTTAGGGGGAAAACCACAAAAACATGAAAAACCTCCACCAAAACTAACTGATTCCCAGGAGTTCAAGATGGACCTTGCTGATAAGGCCTGCACATGCTGTTGTTTCGCTGGCTGTTTTTGCAGAGGACTGACCTTCTCCACAGCCAGTTATCTCTGCTCTACTCTGCCCACTCAATCTCTTGGTGGGTGGAAGATGCTGCCAGTGCAATGGCTGAGCAGTGCTCAGATGCACACTTTGCCACCCACCCTCTCATTCTAACAACTACCATTCACCAGGGCAGCAGAAAGTCCAGCATGTTGATGCTCTAACAAAGGGTGATATTGACAACAGCCATTTCAGTACCAGCACAAGAATAGGCACATTGCATTTAAATGTCTTCACAAGGAGAGCAAAGTACTCATTTAAACTTTTCATCTATGGTCATTCTCTTTTTTCCTCCAAAAATAAAACAATTGTGGAAAAATTAGTTACAGAAATAAACTAAGTGTGCCCTGTCTGTACTATCCAGCAGTTGAACATGCCCTCCTGCAGTCAAATCTACCCTTAGAAACCTCATATTCTGGTTCATAAAGAGTTCACTGGTTTGAGTCCAGCATGACAAGAGAATGACACCTATGGCAGAGCAGTACATAATAACCATCACTGTCTCTAATCACTATCAACTATTTGCAGTCATTTTCAGACTTCCAACAAAACATATGCTGATGAATACAGCAGGATTTTACTCCTCTTCAACTTGCCAGTAATAAATGCATTGCCTGAATTAATCATGTTCTTGTTAGGCAATGAAAAAAACTAGTGAGCAAAGCCCCTGGTGTGGCGGAAGCCACGTGCCACCTGAGCATGCTGAGGTACCCAGAACTATCTTTGGCATCTGGTGTATGAGATAACACATATAGACCTGCCTGGAAATTTTCATGTTTCAAGTCAATGTCTGATTCAATTAAATGTTTTTGGGATTCATGGGCTTGACTGCGCTAGAAGCAGAGGGCACCAGGCACCATGAGGATAACGCGTTTTCCGGGTTTGCTGCACTGTAAGAAACAACTAACTGGGCACACTGAGTTTTTATGTCATGCACCAGCCACGTTGTAAGCCAAGCTGAATGTCAGTAACTCTGTCCCACTTCCATAGTGACAAGAAATCAATAGCTATCCATGCTGGTTCTGGCTGGGATAGAGTTAATTTTCTTCAGTCTGGTATGGGGCTGTGTGTTGAATTTGTGCTGGAAACAGGGTTGATAAGACAGAGATATTTTCATTACTGCTGTGCAGGGCTTACACAGAGTCAAGACCTTTGCTGCTCCTCACTCATCCCACCAGCAAGGAGGCTGGGGGTGCACAAGGAGCTGGGAGGGGACATAGCCAGGACATCTGATCCCAGATGACCCAAGGGACATCCCACAGCATATGGCATCATGCTCAGCATATAAAACTGGGAGGAGAAGGAAGAAGGGGACATTCAAAGTGATGATGTTTGTCTTCCCAAGTAACTGTTATGTGTGATGGAACCTTGCTTTCCTGGACGCCTAAACACCTGCGTGCAGATGAGAAGTGGTGAATGGATTCCTTGTTCTGGTGTGTGCAGCTTTTGCTTTACCTATTAAACTGCCTTTATCTCAACCTACAAGTTTTCTCACTTTGAACATTCTGATTTTTTCCCCCATCCCACCATAGTAGTTGGAGTGAGTGGCTGTGGGGTGTTTATCTGCTGGCTGTGGTTAAACTACAGCACTATCTATATGTAAATCTTGAGTGTCTGGATGAAAAAGTTGGTAAAAATAACATAGTTTAACAAAACAGTGTAGCATGTAGCATAACACAACATTGTATTGTGGGTTGACCTTGGCTGGATGACAGGTGTCCACCAAGCCCCTCTATCACTCCTCCTCCTCAGCTGGACAGGGAATAGAAAATTAGACAGAAAACAACTTGTAAGTTGAGATAAGACAGTGTACTAAAGCAAAAGCAATAACTTGTGCGTGCACAAAAAGAAAAAATTATTTTGTTCTCTACTTCCCATCAGCAAGCAATGTCTGGCCACTTCCCAGGAAGTTCAACACACATAGTGGTTGCTCTGGAAGGCAAACGCTGTAAATAATGAATGCCTCCCTTCCTCCTCCTTTTCTTTGCTTTTATATCTGAGCTGATGTCATATGGTATGGAACATCCCCTTAGTCATATTGGGTCAGCTGTCCTAGTTGTGTCACCTCCCAGGATCTTGCCCACTCCCAGCCTACTAAAGGGATGCAGGATGATAGAGATAGCACTGACGCTGTGCCAGCGCTGCTCAGCCTTGATAACACACTAATACTGGTGTGTTATCAACACCTTTCCAGCCACCAAGGCTGTGAGGGCTGCTAAGAGGAAACGAAATCCAGCTCAGCCAGACCCAATACACATTGCCACATGTATACTCCAATTTCTGTTCTCATTGTAGACAAGGATTATCAAGAAAATTGGGTTGGAAGGGACCTTTAAAGACCATGTAGTTCCAACTACTCTCACCATGGGCAGGGACATCTTTCATTAGACCAAGTCACTCAGAATCTCATTCACCCTGGCCTTGAATACTCCCAGTGATGAGGTATCCACAGCTTTTCTGGGCAACTTGCTCCAGTGCCTCACCACCATCACAGGAAGAAATTTCTTCCTAACATCTAATCTAAACCTGCCCTCTTTCAGTTTGAATCTGTCCCCTTTGTGCGGTCATTACATGTCGTTGTAAAAAGTTTCTTTCCCTCTTTCTTGGATGCTCCCTTCAGACACTGGAAGACCACAATTAGGTAAACTGGGAACCTGGTTTTCTCCAGGCTGAACAATCCCAATTCTCTTAGTCTTTCCTCATAGGAGAGGTGCACCCTCCCTTTAATCATCTTGGTGGCCTCCTGTGGAGTTGCTGCAACAGATCCATGTCCTTCCCGTGCTGGGGACCCCAGAGCTGGATGCAGTGTTCCAGGTCAGGTCTCACCAGAGCAGAGCAGAAGGGCAGAATCCTCTCCCTCACTCTGTTGGCCACGCTGCTTTCGATGCAGCCCAGGATACGTTTGGCTTTCTGGGCTGTGAGTGCATGTGGCTGGGTCATGTTCAGCTTCTTGTCAACCAGCAGCCCAAGTCCTTCTCAGCAGGACTGCACTCAATCGGTTCATCCCCCAGCCTGTGTTGATACCAGGGGTGTCCCTGATCCAGGTGCAGCACCTTGCATGTGGCCTTATAAACCTGATTAATGAAGATACTAAATAACACAGCCTCTAATACAGGCCCCTGAGGGACACCACTTGTCACTGATGTCCATCAGCACTCTGAACTGTTGACCACTGCCCTCTGGATGTGAACATGCAATCACTTTCTTATTCACCTAACAGTCCAGATGACAACTGTAGCCCTTCTCATGTCTGCTGATGTAGTCACTCCAACACAGAAAGTCACTAGTGTTCCTGCCTGACACTAGGTTGGTCAGGCAGGACTTGCTCTTGGTGCAGCTGTGCTGGCTGTCCCAAATCACCTCACTGTCCTACATGTGCCTTAGCACAGCTTCCAGAAGGATCTCTTTTATGATCTTCCCAGCCACAGAGGTGAGGCTCACAGGTAGGTAGTTCCCAGGGTTCAGCTTTCTACCATTTTTAAAGATGGATACAATGCTTCCCCTTTTCCAGTCACCTGGGACTTCACCTGACTGCCATGACTTTTCAAATATCATGGAGAGTGGCTTGGCAACTACATCACCCATTTTCCTCAGGACTGTGGGATTCAACTCATCAGGTGCCATAGACTTATGTACATTCAGTTTCCTCAGGTGATCACGAACCTGATATTTCCATACAGTGGGGGGGACTTTGATCCCCCAGTCCACATCCTGCTCTCCATCTGCTCAAGAGGTGTGGGAAGAGAGGTTGCCACTGAAGATGGAGGCATAAAAGTTGATGAGTACCTCAGCCTTCTGATTTGTTGATACCTATTTACTAGCACTGGATGACACAAGACAGTACAAAGCATTAAAGCCAAAATATTTTTATCACCCTTTCAGAACAGCATGTGCACAATGTTATTCAAGACAGGAGGCCTTTAAATATTTCTATCTACAAATGTTGTTTGAACATAGAGTTTTATCAAATATGCTATAAAGTAATCAGTATTAAAATACTGATGCTAAGACTGTCTCATGCTGGCTTCCATAATTTTATTTTCTATCTCCTAATTACCTGGTAATGCAATTAGAAGTAAGGTACCACTACATTACTTTAAAAGAAATCAAATTATATATAACATTTATTTATTATAATCACAATATACTTCACTTTCCAAAGAAGCCGAAATAATAGTTGGCAAGGTTGGAAATACTTTATACCCTCAGTCCAATAAAGTATATGAAGCTCAAAATCAAATGTCAAAGCTGAATTTTTCTCCACAGTATGCATCTCCAAATGATAATTTCTCAAAGGAATTATTAATGTTTAATCATCTCTAGAAACAGTGCTCCCCAATTTACTCTTTAATATGCAAACTAACTTATGATCCTGCTGATATTTCCTAAGAAAATACACTGAACTTTTCTGGTAAGTCTTCAGAATGGTACCACTCAGTTAGGAAACTTTAGCTGCTCAGTGCCCATATAAGAGCCAGCAGTTCAGCTTGGTCGTAAGACATTCTTACAAAATTATTTAGGCCTACTTCTATTTAATTAAGATGGAACCCCTGTAATTAAGAATTTCACAAGCTGAAGTAAGGTTTCTACATGAGGTTTCTGCTGTTCATTTACAGTTTTAGGAAGTCATCTTGCAAACCCATCCTACTAAGAATACTGTTGACTGCTATGATGAAAATCAATTTCAATTTTCTTGTACTGCTCTAGGGATTAATCCCTGTACCAGGCTGTGACAGTAAAAAACAGAGAAAGCACAAGGAAAAGTGATCTTTTTGTACAAAACCAGAGAAGACCATGATAATTTGCTTTCAAGAAAATAAAGTGACTTTTAAAAAACCTTGTTTTGGAAAGTATTAAGGAAGAATATCATCTGCAATATTTAAAGTTTGATTTTAAACTGATTTGAAGCAGTCAACTTCCTCGCTATCCTTCACCTAGATATTTTTGTCTCTTCTTCTTCCATGTTAACAAATTATGTCTGGCAAATAAAGAGGAGGAGGAGAAGAGCATCTGAGATTTTTAAGAACAAAAGCCCTAAAAGATGATAGAACAGGACAAGGATGTTATCTTCCACTACCAAGCTACCTTGCTAGTGGTTAGACAACTATTTGTGACAGCTAAAAAACGTTGGCCATCACATTTCCTCCTTTTTTTCTTTGGTGGCATCTGGATTGACAGTCCAACACATGGATCTTGAGTCTTTTTCTGAAAGAATATGAGGTTCAGGGAACGTGGGTCTTTAGCCTACAAAAGACAGCATGAGTTTCTGTGCAGTTTAGTCTCAATATGCAACACCAATTTCCTATGACAGTAGGCCAAAGATAAAGTCTTTGTGTGTCAACCTATTCCAAACTATTCCAAAAAGGGAAGCAGCCCTCACGAAAGTTCAGAAGACTCTGAATCTTTTCTATGTCACAGTAGCAGCTGTGATCTGGCCTGCAATTTTTAACATCCTCTTCTATATCCAAACCCACTTTCTTTATAAGGACTTACAGAAAAGTGTTTGCAAAGAAGATATGTGGTGATTTTTCAGAAAGTACTAGAATCCTTCACTTCCTGAAGGTGCCAGAATGTTATTCAGACTGTTAAGCCAGTAACCCTTTTTCCTGATATGCTAGGAGCACCTTTGGGAAACTAGCTTGTGAGATGCGATAGGAAGATGTGAACCCTGCCCAGGACAGATATATATATAGAGATCGAGAGATAGATAGATAGATAGATAGATAGATAGATATTCTCCTATACATATATCTCTCTCTCTCTCATATATATATATATATTCTCCTCCATCATTCTCCTTTATCAAAGGAGAAGCTTGCATGCATCTTGGGATGCAGTTATGCAATATGGTGTAACTGCCATTGTCTAAATATGGCCTGTGGCAACAGAGTTGCCAAATGCATGGCTCCTTAGAGATAGATGTATGACAATTGGAAAGATGCCACGTACAAATCTCAAAGACACTCATTGCCCTCTAAAATGATGTGCTAATGAATCCTTTATTCACATAGCTAACCATCAGGGTTCTGATGATGATTTAGACTGTTTTCCAGGTTTAAAAAAAAAAAGTAATGCAATCTCTGCAGAAAACAATAGCATCACAGATGAAGTCCTGTATTCTTGCCTCGCTCACTCACTTACTCACTCACTAAAGGAAAATATCTTTACCTGGTAATAAACAGGAAGATTCAAACCTCCAGGGATATTAAAATATTTGTCTGAACAGCTGAGCTGCAGAGATATCTCAGGACACAGATGCTAGTCCTGACATAGTAGCTGCATTACAGCTTTGGCTTACCTCAAAAGCATCTCCCACTGAGATAAATGATGTTAACTGATGCCAACAATACTACAGAGTATTGCAAACCAAAACTAAAACCCACAGGCCAAAGGCAGTACCTGTCACATGGTGACGATCATTCACTACTACTTTCTGTAACAACCTTCCCCACTTCCATCTTGTTTACCTTTGATACTTTACCCTCTTCACTGCAGATAATATAGTTGTGCTGCAATGAATTTATATCATCATTTTTCCTTAGAATGCCAACACGCAATCTGGCAATATAAAAATGTTCGTGTAAAAGAACACAGGTTCTTCCACTTCCCGTTCTCCATTTTTAGGGAGTCAGTTATAAAGAAATATTGTAGAATATTGCAGAATTGTAACTAGATTGTTGCACCAGAGAGTTAGAAATGCAAGACAACCCCCTCAAGTGCCAGTCAAAATTTTTTGCAGAAATTCTGAATTCAGATAGTTGATTTTTTGAAGGTTCTTACTAAATTTAAAGAAAAAGTAATTAGCTTCACTTGACTTTTGTGTGCTCAGTTTTTGTACTAGCAGTAAGTATAGCACATCTGGTGTACTTCAACCACAGCCCAAGGTATGCATTCTCAGGCTTCTGTGGACTACATTTATTTAAAATCTCAGGCAGGAGCCTTTTGAACATAATAAAAGCTACACGTGAAATAACATATAATTACTATGGTCTTATGGTCAGTGAGAAGGATCATTCATTAGTGCTCCAATAAATGTAAACTGAGTGATAAGCTCGTCAACTGGCAGCTGATTACACCTAATTAGACAATCCACTAAACTGTAATGCCACTGATGAATGACCACACCGAGAAACAGAAGTTTAGCTTCTGTGACATCATTTACCCCTGCATGCCTATACCTTCATTATTGTTCCAATTCCTACCCCAAGTAATTGCCTGTGAGATGGCACCTAAATGAAATACTTTTCTTTTCCAGGGCCTGGAGCTTCATTAAATTATTTTGCCAGACTACACAGCTACTGTAAACCATGAAGTATGTAAGATTGCAGGTATGTGAAGTGCACACTTTTCATTTATTAAGCTATTTCTCTCCACATTAGCTAACAAGACCCACTTCCAGTTTTCCTTTGCTGACTTGGTAAAATATGTGGCTCAAGACAAAAAGAAAATACCCCTCCTTTTAGAAGAACTGTTCAACAGCACCAACTAGGAAAAAAAACACACCAGGATCACATTCTATGCCACTGCCCAACAGCTTTTCCTCCTTTGTGGGCTGTAAGACTCATTTCATTCTTGCTTCCCTGTAAAAGAAAAAAAGTGAATGATCTGCTGGAAGTCATAATGGGTAGAAAGATGAATTTGGAGTTTTTTTTCTCTGTAAGATACTATAGTTTTTAGTGATCAATCAATCTGCAAGTCACAGATATATACTAGCAAGCACTTACTCAAGCTGCAATTATTAGCCTGTTGTTCCAGATTAAAAAACATATGAAGACTTTATCTAACCACATGACATATAAAATAATTCTAATATGTATAATTACTACACATTCATGCACAGTGATTCACAATGTGCACTGATGTGAATATTAGTGGGAATGTCTTTCACTTTTGCCATAAAAATTACATTCAAAATACTCACAATGAAGGAAAATTAGTTCCATGTAGGCTTGAAAACACAAAACATTCAATTGAGCTATATTTTACTTGGTTTTGCCAAAACCAGTATGAATTTTACTTTATCTTCTTCTATGTACATGTGAAGTAAAGAGAAGAGCAAAAGAACAGAAAAGAAATAGTGATGTCAGTTGTGTGCAATTGACTTTGAGGATCAGAAATAACAAGAATAGACAGGAAACCTTCATCACAAGGTGCACTTTCAGCAAATTTTTAGATGACACCAAGCTGTGTCATGCAGTTGACAGGCTCACGAGATAGGATGTAATCCAGAGGGACCCAGACAACTTCAAGAAGTGGGTCCATTGGCACCTCTTGTGGTTCACAAGGCCAAATGCAAGGTGTGGTACCTGGGTCGGGGCAACCCCTGGTATCAACACAGGCTGGGGGATGAACAGATCCACAGCAGCCCTACAAGAAGGACTTGTGGGTGCTGGTGGATGAGAGGCTGGACATGACCCAGCCATGTGCACTCACAGCCCAGAAAGCCAAGTGTGTCCTGGGCTGCATCCAAAGCAGTGTGGCCAGCAGGGTGAGGGAGGGGATTCTGGCCCTCTGCTCCGCTCTGGTGAGATCCACCTGGAACACTGCATCCGGCTCTGGCATCCCCAGCACAGGAAGGACATGGACCTGTTGCAGCAACTCCAGAGGAGGGACACAAAAATGATCAGATGGCTGAAACATCTCTCCTGTGAGGAAAGGCTAAGAAAGTTGGCATTGTTCAGTCTGGGGAAGAGAAGGTTCTGGGGAGACCTTATCATAGATTTTCAGTACTTAAAAGGAGCTTCTAAGAAATGTGGGGACAAACTTTTTAGTAGGGCCTGTAAGTGATAGGACAAGGGATTTTAATGTGGTAGAGGGCAGATTTAGACTAGCTATAAGGAAGAACTACTTTAGAATGAGGGTGGTGAAACACTGACACAGGTTGCCCAGAGAGGTGGTTGATGCCCATCACTCAACAATTCAAGGTCAAGTTGGATGAGGCTTTGAGCAACCTGATCAAGTTGATGTCCCCGCTTATTTCAGGGGAGTTGGACTAGATGACCTTCCAAACCAAACCATTCTATGATTCTTTGATTCCTTGATCTATAAGAAATATTAAAACACTACTGAAAGTATAGAGGTTCAGCATTTATACATATATATCACCTTTTACACTTGTATTTTAAATTGTGGTACAGAAGTGACAAATATTTTTAAAATTCTCCAGTTAAAACATATTCTAAACATAATTATTAGCAAAGGGAGTATAAAAAGCAATAAATCCTACTTGGTCTAGAATGAAGGCACCTGCTAGGTTCTTTAGCAGATGGGTTAAACAGCAGAACAACCAAGGATTAAATCTATTTGCTAATTACTTTCAGTCAAATAGGAGTGTCCATTAGTTACAACCTTGTGCTTCAGACTCTCAAGTCTCTTACCGAAAGATGAGCATTCAGATACTGATCCTTATCTTTCATTTAGTTTCCAAAAGCCTAGAATGTCAGCAACCAAAGCTGAAGCACAACTTTTCATCCAAAACTTGAATCAGGTTCTCTGATACCACTCTACAGCATTTGCCTGAATCCAGTTTAGAGCTCCAAAAATGGATCTGGCAATAACATCCCACCATAGATGGACAGAAATTGAAAAAACCAAACCAAACCAAAACAACACTTTATTGAGCCATAGCAGTAACTATTGAGAAAAAGACAGAACATTCTTGAAACAAGATTTTTAGATGGAAGAAAGCAGTCAAGGAACTGCAGATGTCCTGCAAACTGCCTGTGAGGAGGTTACTTAATAAGACAGTGGAAGTTTCCAGTGATGGGACAAGGTAAAATCTGCATTTGAGGGCAGGAGCATAGAGACATTGCAAGAAGCCTGAGCAAGATTTCTGCTGGAGACAATGACTGGAGAAGGACACAACATTTACACACAGGAAATGCAAAAGAACAAGTACAGACTAGATAAAATGTTGGCAGAAAACATGGAATTAAAGAGCTAGGAAGGAGTAAAGAGTAGCCCTGGGGAGAGAGCATGCCACATGGCCAAAAAAGAGAAGTTATGAAAGCGTTGTGTTCACTAGGAAGAACTGCAGACACATCACTCTGACTTGGAAGAAGTCATTAAGTTCTCATTTCTAAGTCCTTGTGTGAGACACAGCATTGCAAATGTACGTGGCTGAGAAAGCGTGGTTAAAATAGCTCTGAGAATAATAAGCGGCAGTTGCTGGCCTAAATTTCTAGAAGAGACAGGACAATAGAAGAGACAGCATGAATGAAGAACGTCTGCCTGGCAACAATGACTCTCTTGAAGTCTACTCAAAAGAAATAAGCAGAACACTGAAACAGGTTTTAGGGGTAAACACAGAGATGAAAATGTGCACCAAAAACCACAGGAAGTATTTATGACCAAATCAATGGAGAGAAGGGGTGGAAGCACCAGAAAGGTTGGGATTAATATGTCACAGGTGTTATCGGTAAGAGAAGTGAAAAAAGTTTTAATGGTGAGAAAGCAAACAAGGCAAAGTAGAACAAAAACGAAAGGAATACTTAGGAGTGCATATTAAGAAAAGTGAAAGTTGGGCTTCCCTAAAATAAGTAAGCCAGGGAAGCAGTCTGCTGCCTCTTCTAGGTTTGCCATGAAGAGGACAGTTGTCAGATAGCACTGTTCAAAAAAGCAAACAGAAAATGGACAACAGTGGAGAAATCAACAGAGAAATCTGCTGTCCAGTTCATTTGCAGACAATCAGACAACTTGAACGGCTGTAAATCAGTACAGCAGCATAGCATTAATGTTAATGGAACTTTGTGTCAGTTAGTTAATGGAACAGCAACTTTGGAATGCAGTCACAGCTGGCTAGCAAGAAGGCATCCTAAATGATAACATTTACAAATAACAGAAAATCCAGAGGAAAGGTGAAAAATGCACAAAACCATACTCCAAATAAATTTAATGGAGGACTGAAAGTGATACTCGAGCTGATAGAATTCACCATCAACTCCCAGGAGCTGGACTTTGAAGGTCCTTTTCAACTCATGATATTCTATGATAACATGATAAGAACTGTATGCAGACTTATATAAGTAAATGTATGGAAAGTACTATGAGTGTTACTTACAGTCTGTCTCCAATGAGATGACTTATTTCTCCGTGAAATTTGCTTAGGTAATACTTAATATGGCTTGTGCTTTAGAGGAATACATTACCGAAGGACTGGTGACTGAGAACAGACACACCATCCTAATAACAAAGACATTCACCAAAGTTATAAAAAAGACAAACAGTTTGAGAGCTGAGAAGCATGAATGCATCAAGAGCCAAGCAAACAGAACATGAACCCAACACCTACCTGCTTGAAAAATTCTGAGACAGTTTGCTGAAGCTGGGCCTAGCTGTCCACCGCATAAATAGCCATGAAAAAATACTCTAATCAGAGTTTTGGTCAGATAAATTATAAACAACTCAAAAGACAGTTATGTCAAGAAAGTTTGTGATGTCAACTGATACTCATTGAAATCATTACACCATTACTTATTAACACTGAAAAAACTCTTCTATTACATTCTTATAGGCTAGGGAGATAGGTGGCAAATTCTAATTGAAGAAAGAAGTCTAGAGCTTTGATATACCGCTTGGAAAACTGCGGAGATAGCTTGAACCACACGGTGAGAGACTGGTTTTGGGAGCAGCAACTTGGAAGCCGTGCTTACGCATTTCATCTTTAAAATCAAATAATGCAAATGCAAGCATTGCAGTGCAAAAAATATGTACAAAAATATTGCAGTAAATTTCTACAGAAAAATATTAATTTTAATTGCAAGATTAAATGTTTGTAGAAAAGGAAGCCAAAAGGAACATTCTCATTTTAACAGAGAGGAAAGGAATTCATACTAAAAACATTTGTTCAAAGTTATATGACAAAGTACTCCCTTTGAAATTTCACACAGCTCTCTAAAAACTCTCCCTACAACCATAAAATATTTTTGTTTGAGGTTACAAAAAAGCAATTACCTACATGCTAAGTATTTCTTAAATGAAGAAAACTAATACACCATAAAATAATTTCAAAGACAATTTCCCCAGATATTCTGCTTTGCACGCTGAGTCTATTTCAAATGTATCAACTTTATTTACTCAGGTTGTATAGAAATGCTTTATGGAAAAGTGGAAATAAACATGCTGATAGTCAGCAACAAGTCAATTTTAAGCCATTTACTGTAAATTATAGTAATCTTTTGTTGGACTTTTTGTATGCAAAAGTGAAAAAAGGAAAATGGCTCCAAAAAAAAAAAAGCACACATTTTTCTTTTTTTCACATTTTCAGGATATCATATTATTACTGGAACTGAGTGTCTTGTTATAAGAAACATACTGCAGTTAAATAAAGGACAAAGGAATGATGCCAAAAATTTGCTTATGAAATAACATACGGTGTGGAACAAATTTTTCATCACTAACTAACAATAAACCAATAATGCACAGATTAAGTTATAGAAACAAAAAATTACGCAAAATAAATGCTCACTATGCTTCCTGGCACAATCACCTATTACAGACGTGGCTGCAAGGTCCTTCCATTATAATTTCACTTTTTTTTTAACTCCTATAACTTCCTAGTGGGAACTTCTCTACTTACTGTTGAACACCTTTTTTAGCAACCTTTCTCTAGAGATAGAACGTATCAAATCCTTCCTATAAATAAGTGTATTCTTAGCATTCAACGTGTTCTCAATAAATCCTGAATTGTCATCAAATGTCGACAGGTGGTTCTAAAAGACAAAAACTCTACATTTATCTTTTTGCTCATGATTACATCTAAAGACAGGACACGGATGGAGGCCCAAAATCATCAGTGGGGCTGCGGTGCTTCACTTTAAGGAAGATGCTGACACCCTTCCTAACTCCTTGGAACACCAGCACAGTCACCCCTGGTCCCACAGGGCTTTTGAGGATGGTGTTGTCAAAAGTTGTCAAAGGTTGTGCCCATCACTATATAAGGAATAATTTTTAAATAACATTTTTTTGGGTGAAACCAAATGCACAAAGGCTGCCTCTCTTTTGCCAAACTTGGTGTGGCTTTCAGTCAGCCCTGGTCTACAGATCAGACCCTGCTGCTCTTGATCATCTCCCCTCTGCCAGAGCTTCACAAAAGCCTTGACAATCTCTCCAAAACTTTGCTCCAAACCAAAGAATAAGCCTAAAGTGGTGCTTTTATTGGAAAATGTTCTAATGGGTTTATGGAAGAAACGTTTGGAATTTTCCTATGCATAGAAACCTGAATACCAAAGCAACTAATACCAGCTCAAACCTTTTATCTGTGAAACCATTGCGTATGGTTATATTTTTATAAAACCAAAATATGTAATTCTCTTACAGTATGTTTGCCTAAGTCTCTTAGTCATTTTCCATGCAACACCACTGAGAAAATAGAGACAATAGAGTAGAAAACATGACATAGGCTCACTCAGAATGGAAGCTTTTCTTACAAAAAAGTTCATGAAAAGCAATTGACTATTAAAGGAACATTCTGAGAAAAAAATGTTGATTACTGCCATTCACCAAAATGGATAATATGATCAAACTCAAGGGTTAAAGTCTACTTTAACGCACATCAAGAGCAAGATATTCAAAAGCTGACCTAGACTGTGAAGGACAGGTACTTCCTCTGATTTCCCAACTCAGTAGGAGCTGGAGATCAGAAACATTTGCTCTGGTTGGAAATAAATCTTGCCTCTGTTGGAAGCAGGAGCTTGGGCTCCCATTTCCTACTGAAGTAAGACCCAAAACTCCCTGTAAACTAGGCACAACAGAAGAGCTGTGACTTGGGACTCAGGAGCTCCCAATTTTAGACAAACAAAACTTGTCACTAAGCCAACTGTCAAGATTTTTCAAACACCAGTTCCCGATCAAACCTGTTCCATCTGGAAAGATTACAGGAACCTGGCAAATGGCCAACACAGGATGGACTCTTTAAGGCCGGAATGTCTTTTATACAGAGTATTCTAAGGGTCTCATGGTACTCTGTTTGCAATGACCCACAAACCCTGCATTCTATTCTCACTTGTGTGTAGTGACCCAGGATACTAAGCAGAGTGAATATTTTCAACCCTGGGCTTCTCAAGTTATGTCTACATTGCCATGATGGATGAACCACAAACCCATTGCTTGGAAAGTTACAACTGCACACATTTGCCATCAGCAAACGGGATGAGAATTGTGCAATGAAGCTGTAAATGATTAGGAACTTAATTAAATAATTAAAAGCTGAAATGTTATTATGTAATTTAAATTAAAGCAAAATAAATAGTTATGCAATGATTAAATTGATGTTTATCTCAAAATTTGAAATGAACAGAAGATTCAAACAGTAGGGTTGTAGCTAGTCAGGAACATTAGCTGAAAGAAACTAATTTTGTAAATGTATTTTCTATAATGAAATAAAATTTTAGCCATTTCAAAAAATTCAGCAGAGAGGCTGTAGCTGATCATATCACCCAATAAAAAATTTATGCTAGGTAAGAAAAAAAAGCTTTACTATATTCCCCAATGAAATGAACTTGCAACCTGATGGTCATAATGGAGACATGTCTGTTAATGAAATAGTGCAATTGGCAAATACATGGGTTAATTTGTGGAAATGTACAAATCCTCATTCTGAAAGTTAATTTGCTTCATAAGAAATCATGTGACAGATCAGACAATCTTTTTGTGGCTGTTATATAAAGTGATATTATATTCTAACCCAGAACATCTGCTAATCAATTACACAGTCTATCATTATAAATAGTTTCTCTCCATTAAAATTTTTTTCAGTACTTTTTGTAATGAAAAGATCTAGGACAGAGGAAAACTCACAAGCGCAAATCTGAACATAGAAGAGACTGGCCAAAACTGACACAGGATACTGTTAGTATAGATTACCTGGAAAAACTTTGTCTCTAATTTGTAATTTAGTGAGCTGAAGTACTACAGGCTTTTCCCATTACAGTAACAGATCTCTGGTAAGCAACTAAGTCATTATGTTTGTTTACATCACGTGGAACTAATGGATACAGCAGCAAATAACATCAACTAAGATGAGACAGTAAGAGCAAGAAAGTAATTTTTGTTTCGTTTTTGGAAAGAAATATAGGAATTAATCATCAAAAATGTTGCTAACAGTAAGTAGGCTACACAAGTCCTTTTCAGCTTACTTGAAAAAACAATGCATGACTTCTTTTTGGTTTGATAACCCCTATTTTCTTGTCTAAATGTCTTCCATGATATATTTCTTATTACATAATTGGGCGTTTCTCCCAATGCTTTCCATTCCTCATCATATTTCTTCACCTTTTTTTTTTTCCTTTTCTTCCTTTGAAAATTAGAAATACCTGAACAGACGTAGAAAAATCATGGTCCAGTAGTGTAAATAGTATTTTCAGATTTTCAGTAAAGTATTTTCAGATTTTCAATGTCATTGAAAATACACAGAGATTTCTGCAAAATTCATTATGCATATTCTATTCACTGTCTCGGTTATAACCAACTATTTCCACAGCTAGTTAGATGATGGTTAGTTGCTGAGTTAGAAGGCAGAATAGCAGACTGTTGTCTTCTTTATACCAGAAACACAACTGAGAAAAAAGTTACCAGCAGAGAACAACCCCATATGTTCGCTTACACATTTAAGAAAATTTTGTGTCTTCATGCAGAGTAGGCACAGTCTTTTTTTATAAAGTCTAATCATGAGATGAAAAATATGAAAATTTTGAATGTCTGCATATTTTCTAAATGTCTAAAAGGACAGAAAAAGCATATATTTTACATATGTTTCCATAGAAGACTTCTGTGTATGGCTTCCTTCTTGCAAAAAGTGCAGTTTTAAAATGTAGATATTCATCTGCATTTGGGAGTCACAGTATTGCAGAAAAAGGTAGGACAATCTATTATTACATTTAGATGCAAATATCCTTCTGCCTGTACAATTACAAAGATGCACCCTGTATTTTCATGGACATTCATTGCCACCTTCCCAGTTTTCAGACGCATGAAAAGGAAACATATATCCTAGTTCAGCAGCCCTACGGGAGTCCATTTCTGCTCTCTGCCTCTTAACAGGAGAACAGATGTCATTTCCTGCTGAGGCTTTATCATTCTGCAAAAAAAAGGAAACTGAATGTACTGCAGTCAGTCCAAGAAAATAAAACAATGCCATGCAAAACCAGTAATGAAGAAGCATGATTTCCCATTTGTGCCCCAGCAATTGTGTCAGTCCTCTCTGTAATATATACAATAATCTTCAGGGCTGTGACATTTATATTCCTTTGGACCTCTTGGAATTAATTTTTCAGCCCCTCACTTTGGTACCCAGGAAGGAGGATGGGTGAAGAACCAGACTAGGAAATAGAAACATGCAGAACAACAATACATATCCTAGTGCATGTTCTGAGTAAAAGGAAAGGATGTGGATGGTTTTAGTTGCAACAGCTTCAGAAAATTGGTATGTGTTGCTTTATATTTTTTGTAGACTCTGAGGTGAAATCAAAACCTGAAGTACCTGTGGGCATCAATAAAATCTGAGGCCATAAGGAAACTTCACCCTGAGAAACTGAGGTGACTACAAAGGCAAGACACACCCATAATTATGTGGACATTGGATAAGAGTTTTGGGGATTGCATTTTGAGACTGAGGTGACTGAAATGCACACAGGTTTTCCCTTCACACAAACCTCTCTTTAGACTTGAGCCAAATCTTTTGGCTTTTAAGAAAATACTACTATGAAAGAGACAGCAAAGAGACAGCAAAGACAAAGCTAATACTTCTTTCAATGTTGCTATATGACCAAAACTCCAAAATTTCCACCTTTTTGTTTTCTTCTAAAATAATAAAATAGTATAGGTAAATCCTTTGGAGCACATTAATTCTCCCTTGGGATTTTGCTCTGCAGAAAGCATTCTTTAAAATGTATCGACAAAGAACTATGGCCTGCATTTAAGGCCATTACTCTACTTAATTACCTTTTTCTCTGGCATTTCAGAGACTCTATAAAGCTAAGGGCAAAACAAAGTTTCATTAAAAATGTTATAAAAAGTAAAACTGTACAGACCAAAAGCATAGTAAAGAAAGCCCTTTACAACCAATTAAAGTTCAGGTAAGGCAAAGCCTCTGGCAAAGCCAACTCAAAGGATTCTACGTACCAGCTACAACTGCAGCACAGAAGGCAGCTCAATCCCATCTTCCCTTTATATTAAGAAACTGGACTCTAGGGGATTGTCTGACCCAGTGTCTAGTCCTTTGCTGAGATGCACTTACCTCTAATATATCTCTTTTTATGAGGATCAAGTTTCTCCTTAAAGGTAGTCAGGGCTTTTTGTCTGCATTATCCTAATGAAAGGGCTAGTAGAGTCACAGGGACAGTGCTGCACAATCCAATTGCCACACACAACATGCCAGAGTCACAAAACTCAACACAAGTTTGAAACTCTGGAGTATCCTGCATATATCTTTCATGGACATCAGAATAAACATGTCCTGGTCCTGGGATGCAAGGGGGCATTTCAGTTATTGCTCTCTACCTGATGTATTTGTACTTAAACCATGCCACATGCCACAGCTCCCTGCAGGCTTGGTGTGCAGTCTTTTGTCTTCTGTTAACATCTCAATGACCTTGGAGCAGTTTAGGTTCACCGAGAGACAGAAAAGTAAGAAATCAAGCACTAATTATTAACTGTTCCCTGCACTGTGCTTGAAAAGCCATCAATAGTTGTATGATAATGCACATTCAACTTTGAAGCTTTGTGTGCTACCACTGTCAGCTCTACTACTTAAGAGAAATACAACTACTTGGCAAAGCTTTTCCTATTTTATAAGAAAAAATCAAAAGCTAAGTTAATTCTGGATCGGTAAAAGTACATTTAATCTCAGAATCTAATGAAAGTATTCAGTGGGGACAACTTCAAAGGATAGACTGGGAGGAAATACAGAACCAGAAAATACTGCAAGTAATTGCAAATCTCACTGTGTGAGCTTTCTACAGAATAAACTGCAAAATAGAATCAAGAATGGCAACTCAGCTAACTTAACAAAAATTGAGGGTAATAGTGTAACAGATCTGCAAAAAAAGGTGAAGATTTGATTTAGGATCCTGCTTAATCTGCAGTGCCTTAAGATCTTTCGTATAAGAGAAGTAATTAATACATGACCATGGCCATGGTTTAAGTTCCACAACTCATGTCAGTCCATGCTCCCTATTCGTAGTAGAAATGTCTCATTTTTCTTTGAGACTTCTTATGCCTGAAAAGCTACTTGATATGTCTCTTTGTGGCTTTCTTTATTTGAAAGATGCTTGTATGAGTCACAACCTTACGATGAGACCACCACCAAAAGAAGCATGCTTCCTTATTAGATGAACATGCAGTAGTATGTCCTGATCAGGACTTAACACAGGACCAGAAACTCTTCGAGATGAGGCAAAGTGTTATACAATGAGAGAATTCAAAACACAAAATCATAACAATTAAAAGAGACAAAGGAACCAATGGCATGAAAGACACAAACTTCAAAGCAAATGCTAGGTAATTTACACACTGTCCAGAAATTGATTTTCCTTCCACTTTCCTATTTCAATCTATTCTTTTGTCTCCTCCTACCAAACTCCTACTGACTGTGAAAATAACATCTGAAATTGCTGATTACTCTAGACACTTCTTAATTCAGACTTAAGGAAAAGTTTCCTTTTGTTTCTTAATCTCCATTACAGCGCTGAAAGCATTACCTTGCTGTTTCTTATGCAGTCATTTCTATGTATTTTTTAAATCTAAAATGAGTATGGAACATCATTTATGCATAGACTTAGCATGATTGGTTAAAATGGAAACCAACCGAGAAGCAATCAAACAAGCAAACAATCAAAGCTTAGTTTTTCCTTCCCTTCCTCCTGCTGCTATTTACACTGTATCTTAAGCTCCTAATAATTAAAAATCATGCTTCAGTTACCCCTCCCCCTGCAAAAAATTTATAAGCAAGTATAGCTTTTTTACTTCGTAGCTACTAAGTTTTATAAAAAGATACAGAAAGCTTTTAAAAATTATTTCTGTACAACGGCTTTTCAATCACCCTTTTTGATCTCTTTGTAAGAATGAGTCTGGGGAGGTCCGTACTAACTGGAAGCTAGCCAATGTTTTTCCAATTTACGTGAAGAGTGTGAAGGAAGACCCAGGAAACTAAAGACCTGTGAGTTTAACCTCAGCACTCGGAAAATTAATGGAGAAGATGATACTGAATGCTATTGAAAGGCATCTAAATGACAATGCAATCATCAGGCACAGTCAACACAGGTTCTCAAAGGGAAAATTTAACTAACTGATATCCTTCTATGGACCTGCCTTCTGGATGAAGGGAAGGTGGTGGATGTAGTTTTTCTGGATTTTAGTAAGGCTTTTGACACTGACCCCCACATCATCTTTCTGGACAAGTTATCCAGCTGTTGCATGAACAGGTTCATGCTGCTGGGTGAAGAACTGCCAGAAGGACAGGGCTCAAAGGGTTGCAGTGAAAGGGGCTGGTGACTGGTCACCAGCGGTATTCCTCAGAGCTCAATGCTAGGGCAAGTTCTGTTCAAGATGTTTATCAATGATCAAGATTCAGAAGTTGAATGCCCCATTAGCAATTATGCTGATGATACCAATCTGCTGTTGACTCTCTTAGGGGAAAACAGGCCTTGCAGAGGAATCCAGACAGACTGGAGCACTGGGCAATCAATCATCAGTGGCATGAAATTTAACACTGGATGCTGCACTTACGATGGAATAACTCTGGACACAAGTATGAACCAGAAGAGTAGCTGGAGATCAGCCCTCCAGTGGGGATCCAGGTGTGCCAGTTGACAGCAGGCTCACTGTGAGGCAGCAGCGTGCCTGGGCAGCCAAGAGGTGCATCCTGGGATGCACCAAACACAGCACAGCCAGACAGTCAGAGAGAAGATTATCCTGCTGTGTTCAGCATTGGTGTGGCCTGAGCTGAGTGCTGTGTGGAGTGTTGGGCTGCAAAACCTATAAAGGAAGTGAAGGTACTCAAATATGTCCAAAGAAGGATGACAAAACCGTTGCTTCTGTGAGGAGTGGCAGAGGAGTCAGGGTTTGTCTAGTTTAGAGAAAAGAAGGCTGAGGAGAACAAAGGAGACCTCATTGCCCTGTACAGCTTTCTGAAGAGAAGAAGTGGAGAGGGAAGTGTTGACCTCTTTTCCCTGGGATCCAGTGATAGGAGACATAGGATGGCTCAATGCTGCATCAGGAGAGGTTCAGACTTGACACTAGGAAACATTTCTTTACAGAGAACATGTTCGAACACTCAAACAGGCTTCCTACATGATTAACGACCCGTGTCTGTCAGTGTTTAAGAGGCATTTTGACAATGACCTTATTATGAGGCTTTCACTTCTGTTCATCCTTGAAGAGGTCAGGCAGTTGGACAGGATGATCATTGTAGGTCCCTTCTCACCAAACTATTCTTCCCTTCCTTTCCTTTCCCAATACAAGGCCCTGACTAATCATGAGTCAGATCCTGGGATCAAGGAAAAATATCAAATCTCTCTATAAATCACAACTGCGAAGAACAGACTGTGAAAAGGAGATTTAAAAATTGAAAGCATTTCTTTCTTACAACAATTAGAAAATAATAGCCAGTGTTTAGAACTACTCAGTAGCAAGTCTACTACCTTGAAAGCCAACAACCTTTTATCATAGCTGCAGGCTCCACATCAAAGCAGCTGCTGCCTACTTTTCAACTACCAGCTGGTTAGAAAAGTTCCTTCTTTCATGCCTGAGACCCTCTTTCTCACCCTGCACCTCTAAAGCAAAAGAACACTGTTATAATAAAATACTGTAGCCTTTTATATACACAGGCATTGACACACAGAACCCATTTCCTACCAGAATGTCAAGTGAGGAACTGGTATTTACAGCTTATTAAGGCTGGATTTGTATAACAGAAGAGAGAACCTAAACATATGATTCTTTTACTTCCTTATGCTCACAACAGCAGTACTATTTTTCAATAATTTTATACTCGAACTTGTTTCTAACACATCCCAAATCCAGCAATCATGTCTCTTTTCCAGCCATTCACTTTCTTCCCATATACAAACAATAGCATCTAATGTGCCCCCATTTTTTCTGGAAACCTAAATTTGTTTGTTAGATCAAAAGTACAGTCTTTGCAAGATGGATTAAAAAATATGTACATCACACCTACATGGAACAGCAGAATTACTCTTCTACAAAAGTTTAACGCAAAAACTGTCATCCAGCACAAACCAGACACATTTTGCAGTACTGTTCTGACCACAGTGCAACAATGCAGCCAAGGGGTGCTGGAAAGAAGAAAACATCCTGCTAATGGCTTGCCTTGAGATGTAGTAACGGCTTGCCTTGAGATGTAGTAATGGCTGAGAGGAAGCAGGAAGTGGTGTTGACAGAAGGTTTAAGCCAGAGCTATACTATAATAAACATTAATAAAGGCAATAATCAGGCTCATTGACTATCAGATTGAAAGGGAAAAAATAATCTCTAGCCACCCTTGTCTTTCTCAGTGGCAAGAGCCCAGTAGAAAATCCAGGTTTGGTGATTACAGATTAATTCTGTCTCTATATTATGTGCATTATCCTAGAAAAAATATTTTTCATTAAGCATTGCCTTAATATATCTATGCTTTGCAACATATTGATATATTGCTCAATTTAAGCCGAACATTTTATAAAATATGGCATTTGTGTTTGCTAAGTAATAATTAATAATCAGTGATATTAGTGAATTGCATCTAAATGCATTCCCATTCAATTTTACTGTGTATGCATCATGCAGTTACTAATTAATTGAAATTACAATTTTAATCTGAACAAACAAACATTCAATGTAAAAGAAGTCCTTGTGTGATACAGCTTCACCACAGAATTAACTGAGTATGGCTCTGATCATGAAAAATGTTACTCACATGAGTAAGACAGCTAGTATGAGCATGTCTAAGAAAACACAGTTCAGGAAAATGCAGGAACAAGATCACAAAAACCCTTGCACTATTTGTGCTTGCTGTTTTGCTTTAAAAATTCTTGTTGTGAGCATAGATTCCTATTTGTGATGGACACAATTTCTTTAATCAACACAAATATACAATGTTCCTTATAATATTTAGATTTTGGCTTTTTGTTCTATTTGAATTTTGCTGTCTGTAAGAGGAAGGCATTGTTTCACATGTTGTATATACTAATTGATGAAAAGAACAAATTCCACAAAACACTTTTAAACATGATTGCTTTATTTACATACACCAAAATTGTTATAGAAAATATTTGTGCGATAATTGTCCCATAACACTGTTAAATTCCTAATTCCTCAATGCATAGAAACACCTTCCTAAATGCTGGTAATTATTCAGCTGCTCATTGCACAGAAAGATGACCTTACATCTTTAAATTTACCTGGGACCTTTTCATTTAACAGATGGGGATGAAGAACTTAACTTCAGGTTGCAGTTCTCTTGTCTTCGTGACACATACACGTGCCATTCAAGTGGGGTTTTTTGTGAAAACCAGGGTGGCATGAAAAGGGCATTAATATGTGTCTGTCTTGAGAACAGAAAAGTCAGGGGTTGGATAGTCAAAATGTCTTCATAGTTAAGGAAGTCCTATCGATGCACTGTCAACGCGCAATGCAGCTGATGACTACTTCACAAAACAGGAAAGTGCTAGACACCATTTAAAGAGTACATATGCAATGTCAGCTCTGACACTGGCCAACTACCCATGTGCAAAAATGTAGTTTAGCAACTGCATAATATCTAAGGATTTAATTTTAAGCACAGATTATTCAGACAGAATGTTAGAAAATATGTTCAGATCTTGGCATAAGTAACCAAGACATTTTTATTTCCTTTTGGTGCAATGTTTTATTGATTCTAAATTTGGAATTATTTAATATTTATGTAACACTGTGAAACTGAACATAATTATCTCAACAGCATCTTTATTGTACAATATTTTTACTTTATCTTTTGTTTTGTCTTGAAAAAACACTTAGCAAAGGGGTAAGAGAGTCCAAGAACTACCAAAAAACAGGCATTTTTCAACGAGCAATGAATTATAACACATATGTAAAGACCCACATTTTGCACAGGTGATTTTCTATGAGCTGATGCAGTGAAAGAAAGCACCAACATGAGAAAACAATGTTTTAGTGCTATTTTAAGTTCACAAAACTCATCAGCATTTTAACTGTACAAAATTTTTGAGCTCTGCATTAGTGAAAGTAAAATAACACCAATCCATACAGAACTGTGAAGAAAGAAGGAGTATGCTTACATTTCTAGATTTAAATGCATCACAGTATCTTCCGATCATTAGTTAAGCTTGTAGGCACTCTGTTAAATACTGATAAAATAATTATCAAGTTTTCATATTTTACTGCTTTGAAAAGATTAATCTATATTGCAGGATTTTTAAAAAAGTATTTGACTCACAACATAATTACGGTATACTTGTTTTATATTCCATCAGACAACTTAATATATCAATGAAACTTTCAGAATAAAGAAAAAAACAGAAAATATTCCAGATTCAGTACACTACAACACAATACTGTGAAGAAAATATTGACTACTTAAGAGATCCAAAATTCAGGAGGAAATGTGGGTTTCTGATTACAATAGAATGAGACTTACAAAATTCAAACTGACTCCCCTGTTCTCTTTTAAAGCCCTCTCACAACATTATGCAATGCATTGATTTATGTGTTAGCCTCTTTCTTTCCTCTATGGTGTTTAGACTTTTCATTGCTAGAAAAATTGACACTGGAGATGAATTATTTGACTGTGTGACTTCCATATGACAGAAATTGAGATTAAAAAATGTATGCTTGGCTCACAGCTATACATATGTGCTAAATGGTGGCATTCAGCATCTTGTAGAAGAGGTTGGCATAGGAACTACCTGTTCAGCAGAAACTTATTGTATTTACCATGAGAAACTTTCAGGCTTGCATCTTAACTCTGAACAATAATCATGGCCTTTAAATCTTTTCAACCTAGTCCACTGAAACAGATGAAGGTATAGGGAGTACCTCATAAAGTTATAAAATCTTAAGTCTGCTAAACTAATGCAGCTAGCTTGAACTTACAATATGATAAATAAGGTTTTAGGAAAAAGTACCATCTTGTCTGGGGATTGAATCATCTCATGCTTCCAAAGAAACAAACTAAAAAAACCCACCTTCTTGGAACAGGCTGCCCACAGAAATGGTGGAATCACCATTCCTGAAAGTGTTCAAAAAATGTGTAATGTGGTGCTTAGGGACATGGTTTCGTGATGGACACGGGAGTGTCAAGTTAATGGTTGTACTCAATGATCAGGGAGGTCTTTTTGAACCTTAATGATTTTAAGATTCACCGCCCAAACAGAACAGCTGGGATAACAGCTCTCTGCAATGTAATGAATACTTTTTAGAGGGAAACTGTGGGTTTTACTGATTTCTATTGTTAGTCTGAAAAACTTGCTGATTGCTTTACACTATGCTATTGATAGACACTGATAGAGCTGGGCGGAGAGGAACCTAAGCATGAGCCAGCAGTGTATCCTGCGGGCCAAGCAGGCCAATGGTATCCTGGGGGGCATTAGGAAAAGCATTGCCAGCAGGTTGCAGGAGGTATCTGTTCATTCCTAGTGAGGCTGCACCCACAGTGCTGTATCCACTTTTGGGCTCCCCAGCTCATGAAAGACAAGAAACCACTGGAGAGGGTCCAGAGGAATACTACAAGGATGATGAGACGACCAGAGCATCTCTCTTACAAGGAAAGGCTGGAGGAACTGGGCCTGTTCAGCCTGGAGAAGAGATGTGTGAGAAGAAATCTTAACAACGATTTAAGGATGAGTGTCAAGAGGATGGGGCCAGACTCTGTTCAGTGGTGCCAGCAATGGTATAAGGGGCAATGGGCACAAATTGAACGACAGGAAGTTCTATCTGAATATGAGGAAAAACTTTACTTTGAGGGTGACAGAGCACTGGAACATGGTGCATGGAGAGGTTGTGGAATCTTCTCCTCTGGAAATATTCAAAACCTGACTGGATGGAATACTGTGCAACCCGCTCTAGGTAAACCTGCTTTAGCAGGAGGGTTGGACTGTAAGTTCTATATAAGCCCCTTTCAACCCAGCCACTCTGTGTGATTCTGTGTATTACTTCTGCTGCATTAACATCACCACAATTGCAATTGTGCAACTTGATTTTCAACAGATACTGTTCAACTGATAATACAAAGGTGGTCAGAGCAGACATTCTCCTCTGTGGAGGGCTTGGGGGCTCCTGTTTTGTGTGGGTGTGTCCAGTGGACATCTTTTGAACAGAAATCCCAGAAATTTCACAACAGTCACAATATTCTTCCTGATTACTAAATAAATATAACTTTTTATGTCACTGAATGTTATAGTTCTGTTCTTGTAGATACAACACCTAAATTCCTACATGTCATCTCCCTATATCATACACAGTAATAAAAGAAAGTCAAAGCTTTGTTGAATCCACAAAATATTAGTGTCTGCACTGTGTTCAAAACTACAGCTACTATCATTTTATGAAAACGTTATTTTTTTCCTGCTTATAAAGCAGACAAGAGACAATTTTCCTCAAGATCAAGAATAAGGTGACATAGAACTGACAGATTTATGATAATGTGTTTGCTTATTAAATTGTAGAAACATGCTATAGAAATTCAGAAAAGTTTTTATGAAATGTAGGGTGATACAGGAGCATTTGGAATTTCATTTAGTTAAATGACTCTTTCTAGGAGAAACCAGTCTTCTCTTTGAGTGAATTTTTTGATGAGATGGAACACCACTGCTGTTGTGTTTTGTACCTCAACATAGTGAGCCTTAGTCTAGGACCTTTTGTCACTATGGCAAAACTGAGAAAAAGTACTTTCATAGAAACTTATTAAGCTAAAATCTCTCCTATGAAATGGGGAGTTTTCTTCCATTTTTTTTCTTTATTTTCAGTTTCAAAACTTAAAAGCAAATTCAAATCCTTTATCACATGGTTGCACAATTAAAAATTAAATGCACATATAATAATTCCATAAAGTAAGGAAATGTATGCATATGTCTATCACAACACTGAAGAGAACCGGTATAGCTTAGTATGGTTTCAACAGGGTTGATTCGCGCCAACCCTCTAAAACTAATTTTTTTTTTTCACATGGAAATGTATACATATAAACATCATATATAGGATATATGTATGTACGTATACATACGTTCCTAGGAGAAAAAAATCCATACATATAAAAGTATATCTGCTCTTAATAAATGGTAGAGTCAAAGATTTTACCTGAGTGCTAATAACATTTACAGATTTTTTTTTTTTCAAATATTTTTATTGGATACACCTGCCCCCATATTCATTTCGGAACTCTCGTTCTTTTCCAGCAATAAAGCCTTGAGTTCCCCACCACACTTCTTGAACAACAGTTATAGTTTTTTTCATCATGGAGCCTTACTGACTACACCCAACTGAGCATTTCACTCACAATATTTAATCTTACTATAGACTTCAGTGGGACTAGGTTGGCATCCTTCTTTTTCAACATCTGCGGGTACATAATTGAAATAAAGATGTCTTATGAAACAAAAAAATCCTGACACTTTCTGAAATCTGACCAGAATCTGCCTGGAAATATTGCAAAAATTAGTATCTTTTTAGTACAACAAAGAGAGATCGCTACATTTTCCATCACAAACATTTACATTAAATTACTCCTTGTGGAACTATTCCTATCAGTCCAAGTTATTTACACATATTACCAAAGTAATGAACTTTATATGAATATATTAAGCCATTGCATTAATCAGTACAGCCACATTACCCAGCATAATTTAAAAACTCCAGGCATAATTGACAGAATGCCACACCATCTGTCATTGCTCTAATTCTCGCAGTTAAATAGTCTTAGGTTCTACAAATTTTGGACACATTTTGATGACTCAAGGATTCTAGCTTTATTGAAAAGGCAAAGCAACAGACTGCTTTCTCCATCATTGACGTATTTTACTGTCATTGAGATCTTAGAGCAAGTCACATTTCTTTTCAAGTCTTGGTTCCAATAAAATTTAGGCACTCTTAAACAGTCTCTAGTAAATAAATAATAGGCTTTGAGCCCTGCTAGTTAAGATAGACAGCTTAAAAGTCTTTGCCTTACACATCACAGTGTACATCAAGTACTACAGGACAAATATAACCCCCAGATGAATTTAACATTAATGTTTTGAGAGTATTGTTTTCCTTCTAGATTTGTCAGCAGAGTTCTGTGGTTCCCACCTCAAAAAATGCCCCAGGTAGTGATACTCTGGTGGACACGATTGCTCTGGCTTCATGACCAGCATGAGTAGCAGGTGACTGTGCCATGGCATGCAGATGCAAAGCCTGGCAGAATTTAGCTATGGGAATTGTCACATTAGCAAAAAAAAAAAAAAAACAACCAAAACTGTGCAGTATGTAGTATGAAAGCATCATCTTCCATCCACACCAAAAAACCACATGTGCTTGCACCTCCCAGAAGATTCTCTTAGCTTACCTTCTTTTGACTGCAAAAATTCAACAGGAACTACTCTGCTTAACTGATCCGTGGTTGGTCTGGAATGACCAGTACAAGAGTATTTCACTAACACTGGTGACTCAGTACTATAACTCAATCTTCCCATTTGTTCATTCTGCCCTCTGTCCTTTTTTTTGCTGCAAGGTAACTTTTCTGTGCATGTTTCAATACTTTCAATCTCAAGAGTAGGTTTGTGGGCTTGGGCGCTGCTTGTTAACCTGTGGGAATCTACCCTGTCTTTAAAAGGAACAATTAAAAATGTGCAGGTTTCAGAAAGTTGGTGCTTTTTAGAGCCACCCAAGAGGAAATCATTTGATGTGAAGAGCAGCGTATGAAAGACAAAGCATCTTGCAGGGTGCTATAAAGCAAACTGAATTTAAAAAGAGACAAAAAAGTTGAGTTAAATTAGAGATTAAAAACTGTTATATTTTTTGCTCTACCCCTCTTTATACAAAAGAATAAACACCAAGTAATAATGAAACTGAAATAACGAATTCTGAAGAGAAGAATGCAAGCTACATAATAAACCTGCTGTGGTCAGGCTTTCATTTCATGACCACAATAAAACTAGCTACAGCAACAGCCTCTGTAAACATTTTTAAACATTAAAACACAAGAACAGCTAAACAATTTCCACCAGTATGTATAAAATACCCTCTCTCTCCTGCCCCGCACCCAAAAAATTAAACCAAATTTTAAACCAACAGTAAGGTATAACTATAATTCTAATTACAAAAACAAAAAAAAAGAAGTCACAAATATTGATATTACTGGACTGATTTAAGAAACTCATCTCTGTCATATCAGTTTTCAGCAAGTAGAAATTTTACCGATGAACTCGCAGTAGCTTGTATAATTATGCTGAGAATGTTATTCTGTGCAATGGATGAGATTCTTGTTAGAGACACTGCACATGGAACTCAGTGTGTCTGACAAGGATTAAATTGCAGAGTCCACAGGGCTAAACAGACAAACGTACATGGTGGATCAGGACAAATTTTAGATTCTAACTTTTCACCCAGATGTTGCCCAACCTCTGAAAATAAATAAATTAATAAATACATTTACTTCAGACCCTCAGCTTGCCTTGAAGCTGTAACAGCAGCCAGATTTTTGACTTTTTGACTGGAAACGTTACCCTTGGAGGATAGCAAGTTGGCGGGAGCATAACACATGTTGCACAAGCAAGAAATAGTTTTAATATATCACGATCATATTATTGGGCTGCCATATTCCTTCAAACTGCCATTTCCCACCAGAGATTCACAGCCACAAGGAATTCCTTGGTGTTCTAATTATAACCAAGTTGAAATCTTATCCTTCATTTTCATTAGTATCCATCCACTAGTTCCTACAGTTGTTGCAGTGGGCTCTAGTAGGTTGGACAAAGGCTTCCTAAACTCACGTGGACATACGGAAACAACACAGTAAGAGGCCTATGTTGTTCCCTACCCTCTAAGACTGCACCAATGGCAGCCACAGTTTTACTTTGTTTATCATGTATGAAAGCAACACTGGAGGGAATTTGTTATTGAGCACAATGAGACAAAGTCTATAGAACCTGACTTTTAATGACTTGAAAACAGTAAGTGATTTCTCTGATCAGTCAGAATTACTCGATGCAGATCAGTTTTGAAGAAAAAAAATCCACTACTTTAGCAATTAACACAGTTAGAAATCTTTACTTAAAAAGCAAACTACGGGAAAAGCAACAAACGAGGGAAAAACCATAATCTGATCCCAGAACACCCCTCCCCCCACCCCCAAAGAATTGACTAAATTCTAATATACAACAAAATTATACCTCCATCTCCTCAGTAAAGACATGAATGGGGATGACTGCTTGTTTACAGTGGAAGCATGCTACAGCATATGTGGGGACTACACACACACTGAGGGAACTCACAACAAATTACAAAGAACATCTCATAAAAATCAATATTTTTAGACCCTCTTTAATAACAATGCTAGGAAGCATCTCTATTTCATTCATATTTTACACTAAGAAAGGGGGGACTGGGAGTGTGAACTAAATACCAAGACTTCATGGCTATAGGAAAAATAAAATTAAATCAAGTCTCAGAAAAGAAGACTTCCATTTTAAATACAGTAATTACACAGGTCTGCATTATGGCTGATGCATTCTAGATTCATAGACCAAATGGAAAAAGCAGAATAGAATATCTTTGTCGTGGCTCCAGGGTCTTCCCAGCGCTGCTAAGCAACAGGGTAACAGGCAATGGCAGAATCTGATGCTCAGGAAGTTCCATGTGAACATGAAGAACTTCTTTACCGTGTGAGGGACTGCACACTGGAGACTCCCTCACTGGATATACTCAAGAACCATCTGGTTGTAGTCCTGTGCAATGAAAAAGCTCTTTTTTTTTTTAACAAAAAATCTCTACCTAAGAATTCCAAGCTTATGACATATAAATAATTTATGGAAAACAGCTCATTAACCCTGACAATGACCACAGAACAGCTGTAAGCACCTGGCGGTGTTGGGATATGTTCCAGCATCTGTCAGCTAACAGATACTAAGTAGACATGAGGATTACATCACAGAAAACTTGAGGCAATTGTTCGTGATTATATAAAGTTATGATATAAAATGTAATGATCCATAAAACTGAAATTAAATGGCAAGGAAAGAGTGACTCAACTAAATATTGAAAATACTTTGGACCATATGACATTGTTGGCCTGTACAAAACTACAGATGGGAGGAAACTTACTTGGTCCTCTGCTTCTCTTCTTGTGTAGACACAATGCATTTCTCAAGAAAGTATATCCCAAGATTTCCAAAGTGATCACTTCATCACATGTGATACTCCGCTGTTGTCTCTCCTCTTTCTAGTCTTTCTTCCATAATAGCTTTGAAAGTCTGACATTTTTCAAAAACAAAAACAAGGACAAATAACTACATCTACTAGAATGACTAAATTTGTCAAAGGTCTCAAAAAATTTTATACCAGTACAGGTTTATAGTTTCATCACATTCCAGAGGGCTTAGATAACCACGTAAAAGCTAGCATCTAGAGCCTTCTGCTGCTTTGCATTTTTTGGTTTTTGCCAGACAAAGTAATTCATTTGGGGTGAAGAAATGGATACAACTGTAAAGGACCATGATGTATATGCAGTAAGCCACAAAATGAAATTATTTTAAACATTATGTTGATTTGTGTTTTCAACTGTGAGACAATGTGCTGCAAGCCAGTGTAATATCTTAAAGAGTAGCTACTGTGTAATCACTTGGATAAACATTGCACTCCCAAGGACGTGTGCATCACAATCTAGAGTAAGCAAAAGCAAACCAAATAAACAAACAAAAAAACCCCTATACAAACCAACCCAAAAATTACTGCAAACCCCATCTCCTCTTCAAAAGGATGATATGAGAGACTTGCCATACTTGGACCACAACACATTACCAGGATTGATTCCAGGTTCCCAGCGGACGGTGAAGACCCTATCTTCCAACCCATTCCCACCGACAATTTAACGTAAAGAATTATGAGTGATCTTTGATGAAACATACATAATGTTTGCTGTGTTTTGTATGTTGGGATGACAGCAATTGACTATTATGACACGGAAAAGAACATATTTATTTCCAGATAAGAAATAGTATCGAAAGGTTGTTTTCCTGAATTTTTAGAGAAATGTCATAATCTTTTACAAACTACTATGCAATCATTCCTAATTGTGTGTACAGAAAACGGCTGACTTTGATGCTACTAGTCAATGCAAAATTCAAAAACTTATAAGCAAATAAGGGCTAAATAATGAGCAATGATGATAGAGAGGAAGAATTCCGTTATGGAGAAGATGACACTGCTAGCTTTATAAAGGCATAGCTATCCATATACATTTTTATGAAGTATAAAGTGCTCACAAAATTTCCATTCAACTTCCAAAAAGGCAGGCATGAGCCTTCTACTAATTTCACACAGGTTAGCCAAAATTCCACTTCATTTGATATATGAAGCTTCAAGGGTCCTTAGTGCCACCACTAAGTGGAATATCACTGCTTTTTTGACCAAAATTTCAAGACAATGATTTGTTTAACACGAACTTCTGAAGCTTATTTAATCCAAGTCCCAGCTATTAAGTGAAGCAAAAACAGTAAACTCTTTTAAAAGAACATTAGTGTGCAAGCTGCACGACTGTACCAGCTGTACACTGAGAAAACTGAGGAAGAAGTGCTCTGAAGATAAAAAGAGCTAAATAACGCAACAGCTCATGCTAGGTGTGATAGCAGCAATCTGGTGGCAATTTGTTGCTGTATAATGAATATCCAGAATATACTGCAGACAATGAATCAGACACTGAATTTATTAGTTGTTTTTCTAGAAAAGGAAATTAAGAACTCATATTTTAATTTTAAAAATTGTAAAAGAAACACTAAAAAATGGCATTCATAAGTATATAATTTCCTCTTGAAATAATTGGACCTGTTGATTAGCCTAAATCACAAAACTTGCTTTGCTTTGCCATATAAAAACCCCAAAACTTACAAAAAGTAATGCTGTCAATTTACATCAATTTACTTACAAGCCAAGTGATTAAGTGCCATGGTAATGAAAAGTATTTTAACACAGTGGGGTCCACACAGACTCATTACTTCTTCCAAAAAATTTGATAACTTAGCAGTATTTTTTGTTGATTTGTGTTTAAATTTTAACCTACCACTTCTATATTTTTATTGTTCTGATGCCAGAAATTGTCTTATTATACCAACAAGCATTTATTTGTGACAAGAAAGTAATGAAAAAACCCCACACATTAAAAAAAAAAACCAACAAAACCCAAAAAACTCAGCAGCCCTCCTCATCAGTCTCTGGTGCCTTGAAATTATGTTTAACAAAGCAGTTCCAACACCATAGGAATATGAACACCATTCTCAAAAGGCTATTTCTTTTTTCTTTGTCACTCTAACATTCTAACCGTTTTAATGAAAGAACATGCAAACAACCGGTGCTACTATTTTTCTCTTGATGATTATCTTTAATTATTCGAGGAAACACTAAAAATCTTTCAAACTGGACTTCATAATAAGCAAAAAGAGATCTCTCCAAAGTGAGCATAGATCTGACTTCTCTTTCTAATCAATTGCATTACTTCCCTGATTGTAGAGCTCACAGCAATGGGACTTACAGTAAACACTACGTATTCTCATGGCATCAAAACATGAAAAAATCCCATGCATAGAAAAGAATGACATCTAGTCTGTGTCACCATTAATGCATAAACATAGCAGCGTTATTTTGACAGGAACGATTTTGTTATTTTATCACACCGAAGACCAGAATTTAGCCCAGTTTGCCAGGGATGAACACTTGTCATTAAATCATTCTGCATGAAAGTACTGCTATTCACCTTAATTTGTCCCTCAAAATATGAAATCTATTTGGCAAGACAGATTCCTCAGACAGTGTCAAATGCAGCATTCACTGTGCCTCTTCCAAAGGAATCCATTTAAATATACACAGAATTCAGTTATGCCCTTTACACCCTGGCAGTGCTAAACCTAGCACAATTTCTTCTTTAAAAAGCAAGCAGTCAATTTGCAGTTATTTAACATATCAGTTACCCCTCTGCAAAGCAAGCCTGAGCAAATTAATAAGCCCGAAATAAACCAAGAGCATGTAATGTCAAAACTATAAAAAATACAGCACTTAATGCCACTAAATTATTTACATGATAGAAAAATGCATTATAATTTTGAATATAATTCTGAGGACAAATATAAGATGGAACCCGATGGAGAAATGGTGCGTGAAATTTAGTCCTCAAAACAGAATTGTTACTTTAACCATATTTAGATGACTAGTAAAACTTGGATACTTTGACTACTACTCGTACCTTTAAAAATGATGTGAAACACTATCGGTTTGACATTTCTGAACAAACCAACTGTGCATCATCTGATTCTTACTGGCCTGGTTCTCAGGCCAATTTGTCTCATTGACAAATTCAGGCATGAGTAGGAATAAAATCACAGAATCACAGAATATGCTGAGTTGGAAGGAACCAAACAGGATCATTGAGTCCAGCTCTTCGCCCTGCACAGGACACCCCAAGAGTCACACCGTGTGCCTGAGAGCACTGTCCAAATGCTTCTTGAGCTCTGTCACGCTGCTGCTGTGATCACTTCCCTGGGGAGACTGTTCCAGTGCCCAACCACCCTCTGCATGAAGAACCTTTTCCCGACATCCAACCTAAATTTCCTCTGACACAACTTCAGGCCATTCCCTTGGGTCCTGTCACTGGTCACCAGAATGAAGAGATCAATGCCTCCTCCTCTTCTTCCCCTCACGAGGAAGTTGTAACTGCAATGAGGTCTCCCCTCAGTCTCCTCTTCTCCTGAACAGACCAAGTGACCTCAGCTGCTCCTCATACAGCTTCCCCTCAAGGTCCTTCTCCTTTATTTTCTTTTTACCAGTCCTTTGGTGATGAGAATTCATGTAACATATCCTGCAGGCATAGGGACAAAATTCCAGTTTTCTTTACACTGGATCACTGTCCAGTGTTTCTGAACAGGTTTATGTATCTGTATGTTTCAAGTGCACTATACTGTTATGTATACTGAACTACATTTCTCACTGAACTCTATGCAAGCTATTTTCTAATTCTCAAATTTCCTGAGCAGCATCTTGTCTGGTAAGCTAATACTCTTAGTGGCCCTCCTTTGGACTTGCTCCAAGAGGTCCATGTCCTTGCTGTGTTGGTGACCCCAGAGTGGGGTCTCACCAGAGCAGAGCAAAGGGGCAGAATCCCCTCCCTCGCCCTGCTGGCCACTCTGCTTTGGATGCAGCCCAGGACACACTGTGGGCTGCATCTTTCCCCAGTCCTCATCTCCCAGTCCATCCACTTGAGACACATGGGAAGGTAGGTTGCCATTGAAGACTTGGGCAAAAAATTCATGTTCAGTTTTTTGTCAAATATTAAGCTGACACTGGCCAATTCTATTTTTGCACAGGTGAGTCTGGATCCTGATGAGGATGACTATGAACAGAAGTGACTTCACACTAACTTCTTCCTGCTTGGCTATTGTCTGCTCTCACAGAGCGGGGTGTCTGTTGCTGATACCAGCTAACAACATGAGGTATTTGTCAGGTAGTGAAAACCACTTTTCTGTTTCTTATGACAAGATATCTGCAAGGACTAATATTATTTTTCTCAGACATGATGTGCTCAAGAAGAAGGCTATGGCAAAATATAGAAGGTCATAAGAGTAAAGTAGAAATCAGGAACATGAATTAAATGTCTGAGACAGACAAGGGAATTTTAATTCGCCACAACATTGAGCATAAGCAAGGATGCTCCAAATGGACAAAATGGCATTGGAGGGATGGAGCATCTCTCCCAAGGCTAAGACAATTGGCATTGTTCAGCCTGGAAAACAGAAGGCTTCAAGGTGATTTAACTGCAGCCTTCCAGTACCTGAAGGGAGCCTACAAGAGAGGTGGAGAGGGACTATTTACAAGAACATGCAGTGACAGAACAAGGAGAAATGGCTTCAAACTGAAAGAAGCTAGGTTTAGATTAGATATTACGAAGAAGTTCTTTACTGTGAGGGTGGTGAGGCACTGGAACACGTTGCCGAAAGTGATGGCTGCCCCAACCCTGAGAGTGTTCCAGGCCAGGCTGGATGGAGCCCTGCACAACCTGCTCTAGTGAAAGGTGCCCCTGTCCATGGCAGGGGGATTGGAACTAGATGATCTTTAATGTCCCTTCTAACCCAGCCCATTCCATGATTCTGTGATCAACGTGCTAACTATTACACAATTAGTACTTCTAATTGTCAACACTGGTGATACTGTCAAAAAATAAAAAATCTTAATATTGTCCTGAAATGAAAATGAAGAAGGACAATCTTTTCCTCTCCTAAATGCTTACTGACTCCTGGTGTCTAGAAAAGTGTGTCACCAAATTAGACTTGTCTCTGTTTCAGCAAATGTTAAAGGTAGTACAAGAGAACTGACCTGCATTGCAAGATTTGGAGTGATTCTCTAAAGGAACTTTTCAAGACAGAGAGAAGAAAACTTCTCCAATATTCCTTCCAAAGTACTGCTCCTGCCATACCTAATATTTATTCTGAAGACCCACTTTTACTACTCACAGGAATGACAAAGTATCACCTGAAACCAAAAATTACCAGAACTAAATTTGATTTTCCTGCATTATCAGCAGCAGCTAGCAGGATCCTGTTAGCACATAATTTATTGTATTAAGTTATGTGTTACTTTGGGGATTTTGCTGGCACTTACACTGTAAATGTGTAAATTATTTATTCCAACACTTTGTTTCTAGTAACTGCAAAAAATTATTATAAGGTGTATTTGTAAATTCTGTGAAATTCTCATACAGTGAGAGGCGGAGACTTTTCACAGGATGCGTGGGAAGCTACCAGGCGAAGAAAATGAAAAACACTTTTGCAAAGATTTATTTATAGCCAAATTGCTTTTTACCTGAGAAAAGTACAAAGGTATAATCCTTACAAGCTCACATAAAAATCAATTGTTTCTTGACAGAATGTGTGCTACTGACAGAGTATTTTACTACTAGAAAGCTGTAACAGAGCAGGTATACATCGTATTATAAGATAAATGGAAAGCTGGCAGCTGCTTTGAGCAACCTCATTATCTAATGTATTAATATAATAGATAATTCTTTTTATAAAGGCCTTGCAAAAACAAACCCCAAAAACCAAAAAAAACCAAAAACCCAAACCCAAAACCTCACCAAAACCCAAACTCACCAAAAAACCAAAACCAACCCAAAAACAAAACAACCAAAAAACCACCCCAAAAACCACAAAACCCCCCCAACTAACCAACCAACTGACCAAAACAGATCAAACTCCAAATCTATTTTATTTGCTGCCTATCTGGACATTATGTCTTCCTTCACACTGAATAAAACCACAGTTTACTTCAAAGGCATTCCAAGGGAATATTGAAAAGTGTGAATTCGTATCTGCAGATTCCACCCATTCCAAGTGTCACTTAAGCTCCAGGATCACTGTCACTGTTTGTCTAGTAATTTTTAGCTTCTTTGACTTTGTTTGTTCTACTGTGGAACTTTTATTCTCTTAACTCTACTGGAAGCTTCTCTGCTTTGTTACTGTGGTGCTCCCATGCTGCTAGCAACATCTGACATTGTTTTGTACAACAGGGCCAATGAAATAAATTGCATTGAGGAGCTCATATTCTTCCCCTCTGCTTGGAATGCTGTACCTGGAATACGCTCCTAGCATTACAGTAGGCATTGCAGTTTGGCAGACTTTCTTTCTGCTGAAGGGAGCCAAAAACCATGGCATCCAAGGATCCAAGAATGGCTAGGAACAGGGTGAATATATGCCAGCCTTAAGGGGAGCTTTACAGCAAGTGTATCGGACAGCAGCACAGACAGACCAGCAGAAGCAACAGGAGATGTGCCAGAAAGCCAGATGAGAATCCAGATGTCAGTGCCGGGGAAAAAAAACAAAAACCAAACACCACCAACAAAACATCTCCCATATTTCTGAGCTTTGTCACTGGATAACAGAGTTGCCAATTTATCACTTTATCTGTCACAGGAACTGGTTTGAAATGTCAGATCATTCATACCAGATTTAAAAAGCTTAGTTCTCTGATAAACATTAATAAAACATGGCAGAGGACTGAAAGTTAAACTGAAAAAAAAGAGACAACATTGATCTACATTATGTAAATCAGACTTTTGTGATTCTCTGTCTGAATACATTAGTATCAGACTAGAACGTTTCTAAAGCATAAACACCTCTTCATTCATAGCAAGTTTTAAAAGTCAGTGCTTTGATGACAGTATTTCTCAAACAATATGTGAACTGGGTTATTTTGTTTTTACTCTACACTGCAATGTATACTGCAATGTATACTGATAGAGCATTCTTTGAAATCTCCCTGACTTCCCAAACATGCTGATTATGTCTGCAAATGTACTTTTCAAAATACACAAACAAATATTCACCTTCAATTTTCAACAGTAGTGTTGCAATGTCAAAAACCCTTCAAAGATATGAACTGCCCAAATGAACACTTCTGTCAGAAATATTCTACTTCTTTCCACACCAAAACTAGCACTCTCTTTCAACACAGCACCTGCCTTCAATAACTTAGATAAAAATTTTATGTTTTCTACATCCACTGCAAATAGCAACAAAACTCAGTGGAGACTGCCTTCTTTTATGCCATATTATCAAGTGTTCTCTTCACCCAATGGTAGAGATACTTGGATAACCATTCGAATAAATACATTTTCTCCCTAATACCTATTATTCTGTATTTATTTTCAAATAAGATTCTATACATGGTGCTAAAAGGCTCAATTTTTTCTGTCCTCACTTCAATACATTCAAACGTAACCTTTTCCTTTATAAATTGTCTTCTGCAATGTCAAACTGAGATAGCCATGTAGGCTTAGAACTAAAGAAACCACAAAGTATATGCATGTTACATGTATACACATGTAAGGGGGTATTTTTAATCAAAGATGGTGGCAATCCAATGTTTGAGTCAATAGTATAATTACAACAAAGCTCTTTCTGGTTTATTGATGCACAATGCCAAAAACTACCAGAGATACTCAGGATTTTCAATGAAAATTTAGTAACAAAGTCATTTTTTTAAGCAATTAAATAAAATTACTAGAAATATTACACCTGCTTCTAGTAGTCTCTGTAGTGGGACTGAACTTTGTTGAAGTGAATCCACTTTGACTGAAGGATAGAGGACTAGCACCTAATCTAAAACAAGCCCTTAGGTATGATCCAAGACTGTTCTGATCCAGGTGGGCTGACCTGCAGTTTGATGTACAGCTGCAAAAAGGTCAGTTAATTTCCTCAAAAGACCAGGAGTTCATACCTACAGATTTAAAAGTCTGTGGTGATTCAAAAATCACGATGTTCATTACAGCCAACAAAATATATCCTAAACACACCTATTCACAATTACATATATTGAAACCTACAGATACGGGATACACAGTACAAGCAGTACCTAAAACTGGTCACTTTCAAGACATTACACATATTAAAAAATTTTTATGTGTAATATAGTCACCAATAATTCTTCTATAATAAGCACGTATTTTCAGGGGAAAAAAAATCATCTTAACTTCATTGTATATTTCCTTTTTTTTTTAGAGTAAATGTTGCCATTTCTAACTGAATTCAGATCTGCAAAAGCAATTATTTTAACATTATAATATTATGGTACTTCTTGGTAGTGCTGTATCTGCATCACAAATTTTTATGGTTTTTTTTTTCTCTTAAAGCAGTGTTTTTCACTTCAAGAGTTATTCATTTAGGTGTTATTTTAGGTTCCTTTATGTGTGTTTATTTTGATGCCTAACACTATACAGACCTGTTTCCTCAGAATAAACCTTTCCCATTTCTTTAAAAGGGAAGGAAAAAAAATGAATGTCCAACCTTAACGACACCTTAAATGTACTTGCATTTAAACTGCCCCAATTAAGCTTCAAAATTTGCACCTGGAAAGCTAAGTGGATCGAGGAACAAAGGGTTTCCCAGTTCAATTATTGCAAGATTAGGTTAAGACATCACCTGCATGCTGATTATCTTACAGCAATAACACACTTGAACTTCAGAAAAATTAAGCAGAAAGCTGAAATCACCATCTTGTGGCAGCAACTACCAAAAGTTGCTTTTACATGGGAGTCCCACTTTTCCCTCATACTGGTGCATTTGTGTTATGGTCATGCAATCAAACTTCGTACTGAACATTCAACTTCTAACTAATGCAATGCAATAAATCAGTTTTCTCTCTCACTTTAAATTCTTATTTGAATTCTAGATGGTTTTGCCGTATAGGATTCCAGAGGATCTGAAGTGTAGAGGTAGCTGAACCTGCAGCAGAGAGCACTGCAGTGTTTGAGTCAGCTGCAGGAGTGACCGAGCAGCCTATTATTCCTTGTTCCCTTATAAAGTTCAGTTTTAGAATGTTCTCCCTTACTCGGTATCCCATTTATTCCTGTACCCCACTCCTCCCCTCGTTTACCCCTATTGGTGGAAGTTGTATACCCCGCCTTCTCTCTGCTCCCTAACCCTCAACCCATTGGCCCCTGTTGTCTCTCTGCCCCCACTGCCCCTGGGATAAAATCCTGACCCCTCCATTGTTCTGGGTTCTCTCCTTCCCTGACGACTGATGGAATAAACTTATTTCATGGAACACATAAGGAGAACGCCTCCGACTCTTTGCCTCAACTAAGTACGCGTTTGTGTGTGTGTGTGTGTGTGTGTGTGTGTGTGTGTGTGTGTGTGTGTGTGTGCACCGCCGAACGCGTCACGGCACCGCCGGACAAACGCCACGCTTTCAGGAAGACTGCAAGGGATCCCAAAACCCATCAAGGAGGATTACTTTTATTATTTTATTTGTAACAACACTGAAGTTTCTTTCAGGAGATCCTACCTGCATTCTGAGGGCTGCAGCTTTCAATAACATCTCCCTTTTTTTTTTTTGCCTTTGTTTTTTTCCCCACCACAAAGTCTATGCCACTCTTCCTGCTTGAAATCAGAGGAAAAAATAAATATGCAGAGAAAGTTCATTAGCTCTAACATCTTCCAAGTAATTTACCACCTATGTCCACCATGACAGTTTTAAAAGTTCATTCGGGTGCACACCATCTTTTTCTTCATCTTTCTCTCTCATTCTCTGGAAAGACCTTATGGTCAGAAAAGCTTCGAACATATTTAGGTCCAGCCTGTACTACGTCACCACATTACACAGTGTGCACATAACATATTTGAACTATTCAAGTATAGACATATTTAAACATAGAGAGAAAACAAAATAAATGTCTTGTATATGTCAAACATGTATGATACCACTCAAAATGTGTTTAATCAAAATCTCCTATTGATTACAGAAGACGTCGTATAAGGCACTTTATAAATTAACAATTCCTAGGGGGATTTCATTTTGGATTTTAATTGGTCATGTGTTTTCTGTGGATTAATCAGTGCTGATTAAGAGTCAATAGCAAACGTATTTCCTTGTTAATTGCTTCAGAAAAATATTTTCATCAACAAAAAGAACACAAAGAAACACAAGGGATCTCTGCAAGAAACTTTTACACACTCTATGACAGACAAATACCTGTTAAATTATTTTTTTGGATAACAAACTTAACCAAAGTGAAAACAGAATGTTAAAATATTTATGATATCAGCACAAAAGGGTAGAGTTTTTCAATATCGTCTCCAACATGTATTAAGCACAGAATTAATCCGGGTTGTTTTGTCCATTTAATCTCCAGAATGAGGAGACAGAGTTTTAGCTCTAAAGCAACAGTCATTAAATTCTCATCCACAGGCAATAAGCATAATAATATGCCCAAATTATTCACTGTGAGGAAGACAGCAGACTCACTGAAACAAAACAAGTATTTCCACACGTCGGAAGCACATTAATGCAAAAAATATTAAAATAATAAAGGATCATGCTAAGTTCAGTGTATTTTGCTTTGTTAGTCACACAGAACACAACTATGCAAGAAAGTTGTCTTTAATTTGTCTTCAATTTATTTGGTTAAAGATGCTTATGAGAAGACTCGAATCTAAGAGGGTGAGCTTCCATGTAAACACAGAGTGTCTGATTTTCACTAAACTTTCCTTACACTGAATAAAGAAGACTTTTTCTATATGAACATAGTTGCTTATGCAGCTGCACACGCAAACAGATCTGTTACAAACATACTGAACTGGAATCTTAAATCTGAGTTCTGTGGCCCAGACCAACCTTTCCCACAGCATTTTATATTTAATTCTTTCTTCTGCTACTGAATTCTCTTAGAAGAACAAAAAAAAGCTGCTTCAACAGATATGTTGACTGCCACTCAACAAAAATCATCATATTTGTAATTGTACAAACAAAAGCTGGTGATGACACTAATTAACAATTGCTGTTAGACAATGGAGTGACTGGGAATGTAAAACACTAACGCACTATGTTGTTGATAGTGTGCCTGAAAATATATACATCATATTTAAGAGATGGCAAAAGAAGTGTAAACACTAACTTTCAGAAATACTATTATTTTTTCACTATCTATCAACACAAGGATTTCTTAGGACAAAACCAAGACAGAAGCAGGGATTTCATTCAACATCAAGATACTAAGATATTCTGTATTCAATGTTTTGAAGTGTATCACACTTGCAATTTAAGCCAAAGTGGGTAAAATGCATAATGACACTCCTACCAGTCATTATCCACGAGATTCAGTTGATGCCACCTATGCATTATGAATTCTTGTGATAAATACTGAAATAATATATTAAAAAATCACATTCTTTCTCTCAAATTGTAATGCCAAAGAAAACAGAGTTCAGTCCAACGTCGAGCATTTCCTACCAACATCATTGTAATTTAAAGGACAGGGATCTACTCTGGAAATGAGCTCTTTATGACTGAAAAAAAGAAACTTCCTCTTTGTAATTAAGTAGTTAAATAAATGTGTAAATGAAAATATGTAATGTTAAATGACTGTCTCAGAAAAATGTTTTAGATCAAACCTCTTATGTTAACACAAGTAGCCATTTTTTATGGCATTATTTTTTCTTTTTTTTTTCATTTTTCACTTTTTGAACCATGTATTCAGAATAAAAATATTTCATAGAATTTTACAATTAAAAATTATATCAAATCCTCAAATTTGGAAAACAGCCCAAATCTTCAAATGAATTATAATTTCTTTTGTCTATTCCATAAAGGAAATTAAAACTAACAGAAGTGAAACCTAAAAAAATACCTAAATTAAATCTACAAGCATGAATTTTTTTGCCTTGCTCAGATCAATATGAGACCCATTCACTTCTAATAATTAGTATACTCCTGACTGACTTATGAAAACCTCTACATTCAATAAAACCTTAAAATACCCTAAACGCGTAAGCAGAGCAGGCCCTAGCACTGACGGATTTCAAAGGTTTCTAAAGGTGTAGAGGTATCTAGTGCCAATAAAAGACCTGGCAGCATTTGACACCTGTAATACAGGTGTCACATTTGACAAGTGACAAGGTGAATTTTAAAATGAGAGTAAGCCACTGAAACATGATGTTACACAACACTGAAAATAACAAAGCCTACACGAAGCACAATCAACATTCAAAAGGCCAGCTTTAATATTCAAAAAGAAGACATTCATAACAAAATAAGTGGAGGAACAAAACACCCTAGATGTCTGAACCAGGAGAGGAATTCGCCCTAATGCACACTTCATTTGTACATTTTTCTAATAACGTGGTCATCTATGTGCTGTATATCTCTTGGACTTTAATGACATAGGTTAATGTAGTAAAGCTCATTTTCTCATTTCCTCATCCCTAACATCTGAATTTAATGCTCTGCCAGTAGGCTAGTTTAAAAAAATATTTTAAAATAACTCAAAAATGGATGGCAAAGAATACTTTATGAAGAAATGGCAATTGCTATATTGCTTTGTACCACTAAAGTGCAATTTTATTTATTCTGAGTAATTTTATAACTAATGGAAAAAAAGAAAAAAAATCATGCACCGTAACAGACTTTTAAAAAATATGAGCAATAATATAAATCAAGATAAAGATACTGTACAAATTAATCAGTAGAGACTGCAAGAGAACCTCAGCCTTCTAGTATGTAAGTGTCTTCCTGACAATATAATCATAAGGATTGGCTCTTTGGATAGAAGAATGGGAACATGCTCCATTGTGCTGCGAAAGTTTCAACTAGTGTTTATGTGCTCTTTTGAGTTCATTTTATTATTAAAATCCAACCATGGAAGGGAAAAAACCAACTGTAGCTGCCACTGCTGATGACCTAGACTGTGTTGGAGAATATTTGAGTGTTCTCATCAGAAATTTCACCTTATTTCAATTCTGAGCAAAAGGTACCATACTGGCATTATGTCAACTAAAAAATAGGCCTTGTAATGTCACAGAAACAATCATTACCATCTAAAATATTAAAAAAATAAGTAGTCCATTAATATGAACAGAAAGTTTGTATTAAGCTTTTGCTTTTTCAATGGAGGAAAGAAAGCAAACGTACCTTTCAGCCTTAACACAAACTGTGTAAACTACTACCAATTCTTATCCACTTCAATGAAAATGCATTTCTGAAAGAGTAGCAGGTGTACAGAACAACCCATAATCAGTCTACAGAATCCTTATTTTGGTCAGAACTGAAAATGAATGAATATGATTCATCATTCGATAAATATGAAAACCCACCTGTGTCCAACCCAAAAAACTGTTATCTGTGTGTCTCTCAGCAGACTCACTGGGTTTGGCTACACTTAACATGTTCATAATGCTCAAATGGATCATACAGAGATATTTTGGCATTCATATTGAAAACAAGACAACGAAATTCTCTGAACTTCCTCAAATTAATAAATACGTAATTCAGTTTTCCTAGTGCTTTACCAAAGTTGATTCAAATTATACTAGGATTCAATGTGTTAAACCCCATGCATCATTGAAGGCTGGGGACAGAGTGACTGAAAAGTGGCCCAGAAGAAAAGGACCTGGGCGTGCTGGTTGACATACAGCTGAACATGAGCCAGGAGTGTGCCCAGGTGGCCTGTATCAGTAATAGTGTGTCCAGCAGGACCAGGGCAGTGATTGTCCCTCTGTATTTGGCTCTGGTGAAGCCACAGCTCAGGTCCTGTGCGCAGTTCTGGGCCCGTCACTTCAGGAAGGACATTGAGGTGCTGGAGTGAGTTCAGAGAAGGGCAAAGGAGCTGGTGAAGGGTCCAGAGACCAAGTCCTAGGTGGAACAGTTGAGGAGCTGGGGTTGTTTAGCCTGGAGGAAAGGAGACTCGGGTGACTTTACGGCTCTCTGCAACTCCCTGAAAGGAGGTTGTAGCCAGGTGGGGTTGGCCTCTTCTCCCAGACAACCAGCAACAGGACCCGAGGAAATGGCCTTAAGCTGCACCAGGGTAGATTCAGGCTGGACATCAGGAAGGATTTCTTCACTTAAGGGGTGCCCAGGAAAGTGGTGGAATCACCATCCCTGGAAGTGTTCAAGAAACCACTGGATGTGGCAGTTAGCGCTATGGTTTTGTTGACATGGTGTTGATCGGTCAAAGGTTGGACTTGATGATCTTGGAGGTCTTTTCTAATCTAAAGATTCTATTATTCTGTTCTATGATTATATCTCAAAGGAATACTGTTCAAATCTTCACAAGCAATCTTTTAGCTAAAACTATCTATTCCCATATCTGCTTCCAAACCTCATATTCAACAATCAATTTTTATCTTCCTTAAAAGGCAGCTTTCGTTTTTTGTAAGAGCTGAATTGCATAAAAGGCCATGACCTAACCTTATGCTAACTTTCTCAGCAGTGGAATGTAGTCTTCACAGCACAAAACTGTAAAGAAGACGAGAATCTGGATATTCATGTTGACAATAATCTTTCACGCTTTTCAGTGTCTTTCTGCAGCTGGTATCAGCAGACCTACACAGAACAGCTGGGTGTCAGCTGTTACTTCTAGTCATGTCCTGGCCCTCTAGGCTCCAATCATGTAGGACTTAAGCAGAATCTACCAGTCTGAAAATGCTAGGTTAATTTCATAGCAGTCTCATTTTAAGAGCATTTTGGGGGTGGGAGAAGGAGTCACTGGAAGTGAGTGAAGAAATGGTAAATATAACTATTCTTTACAGGAAGTTTGGCAAGTATTCAACACTTTACAGAATCAAGACTGCTAGTTAGCACCATTTCCTGGAATGAACTAGAGCCTCTGTAGTGTGCTGCTATCACTGCAAATCCATAGCATCATCATATGGATGAGAAGACTACTTTGATGCTACCTCAGTAATAAATAAACCATACAAATATTTTAGAAAGGAAGAAATGGAGAAAAATATAGCAAAAACCACACTGAGAACCCTATGTAAGTATAATAGACCTGTGGATATTTTAAGTCTTAGAGCGACAATTCTACAGAAAAAAATGAAATAATGAATAAATAATATTGAAATTTAAAAGTGAAGAAAAAAGTTTAAGCTTTCATTTAAATACATTTTCTTCTCATAATTTTTGCTTGCCTTTCTTCTTTATAAAAATAAACAGACAAAATCCAGCAAGGAAATCAGTTTGATATCATGAACTGAACAATCATTCTGTGTATATTTTTACATACAGGTTAAGACACCAACTTTAGTGTTTATAAAAATGTAATGTTTCTTTTCTGAGTAACTTTATCTTAAAATTGATCTGAATGAAAAAGTTAGTAATATTATTGAGTTTGGCAATTATTTTTTAAAATCTTATCAGGGAGCTTCGACAATTGTTTATAAAAGTATATTAAATTGGTGAAAATATTGGGTCAATTAGGTGATTACAAATGTTACCATTTTATTTCCTTAGTCTCCTTCAACCTATTTGTAGAAAAGAGAGCATTTGTCACCAAATGAAAATTAATATGTATGTCAAAATAGGCTATTAAAAGAAAAAAACAACCAAACAAACAACAAAAAACCCCAACCTGAACAAAACAAAGAAAACCCACAACAAAAAAACAACCAAAATAAAAAAAAACACAAAAAACCCCCAACAAACAAACAAACCCACAAAAGATCCTTAAATATTAAGCAACACAGAAATATTTCAGGACAATTTTGACTCTACTATTGCTTCCCAGAAATATGGCTTCTGGCTATACATATACTGTAAGAGATCACCTAGCTTTTTGTCTCCAAGCATAAAGGTTTTCTGTTCCAAGATCACAGAAGAATACAAATCTGTTCATCTCTGAAATACTGGTAAAAATGAATTTTATACATAACCTGTACACATTGCTAAACCTAAGTTTATTCTAAGAAAGAAAATGTATCATGAAGATAATAATATTTTTTAATTATAGATGTAGTACAATAAAACAAATAAGCTACTTTTATAGATGGAAATAGCCAAAATCACATCTGCAGTGTAGACTTCCATAATCCATGGTCACAAACGGAGTTGCAGGAAAGCAACTTCTATTTGTCATATCCAGCCAGTACACTGAGGACATTAGAAAATAATCAGAATACTTTTGGAAATACTCAAGAGTTGTTTTCTACAAAAAGGGACAATTTTCCACACGTGCTTCTTAAACTTGAATGCTGATTACATTACTTGATTGGTGTACAGAAATGTAACGGCTGTAGTTTTTTTCACTTGTCTTGTAGAACAATTTCAATTGCAAAACAGAGTGAAGTGACATTCTAACACACTGCTAATGGTATTCATTTTCAGTACTCTGACATTTTAGAAGGCAAAGCAGTCTTAAACAAAGAAGATTTATTCATCAAAGGTGATCCTTTAAAAAGAAGGGCTTTAATTTTGGGAATACCACATGGATAAAATTTCTGCACTTCCAGTAATTACAATCACTCTTAAACTGCTCAGTTCTGTGTCCAGTTGAATTGAAACAGAGCAATATGAAAAGCTCACCCTGAACACCTATTATACCAAAATTTAATGGAATGTAAAAATGTTTTAACCTTCTTTGAACTATGTGTCAAAGTCAATTTGACTCAGCTTAGGGAATGAAATGAATCTCACTATTTTAGAGAGAACTAGCAAACCCCTTCTCAGTGTCAAAACATAACCCTTATTGCACATTTCGGTTTTTTAGGTGTTTCTTTCCAAAGGTGTTCTTAACAGAGAAACTACTTCCCTGTAAATTGTAATCTTTAATTTCTAATTCTAATCGGTTTGCCACTACCTATTTTTGCCATTATCAATTTTCCATCATACCCAGCCTTCCAAATGAAAACTTTTCACAGGATAACACAAATGTAGCTCAAGTATGTGCAATTTTGCCAACTCCCAATAATAGTGGTATCCCAAGCACAGCTGTATTTCTTAGGTGAAATTGAGATGTCAATGAAGCAATAATTCAGGATTTTTGCGTGTAATTAAAAAAACACATACTATCAGTTGCAGAAAGTCTAGCTGTAGGCCAGTCTTTACTGCTGAACTCCAGGAGTGCATATTGAGGACGATATCCTTCAACATTTTCATTAACGATGGGCAATTGCACTCTCAGCACATTTGCTGACAACAGAAAACAGGTAGGACTGATTGATAGGTCAAATGGCTGTGCCACACTTCAGGTGAGCCTCAATGGGAGGGTGAAATGGGTCATGACATTAAGAGTGGGAAGTGCAAAGACCTCTCTCTGGGGAAGAATCACACCAAGCAACAGTTGATGTAGCTATCTGGAAAGCAGATCTGCGGAGAAGGGTCTGGGGGCCCTGCTGGACCACAAGTTGAACATTAGCCAGCAGTGCGCCTTTAGCTTTCTGTGCTGCATTAGAAGTGCTGTCAGCAGGTAGGAGGATGTCATCCTTCCCCTCTAATCAGCCCTGGTGAAGTACTCCTGGAGTGCTCCTGGGTCCAGTCCTCAACTCCTATCTCCAGGAGACATACGGACATACTGAAATGTGTGCAGTGAAGAGTCACAAAGACAATAAACAGACCAAGGAGGAGAGACTAACTGATTAGGGACTGTTCAGCCTGGGGAAGTCTCAGGCAGGGCTCTCAGCTACATCAAAAAATACTTGATGGGAGGGGATAAACAAGACAGAGCTAAAACCCACGGATATCTAGTATATCCAGTGACAGCACAGAAGGCAACAAGCACAAACTAAAATGCAGAAATTCCACGTAAATAAAAGAAAAATACTTTTTTGATATGAGAGTGGTTGAACTCTGAATGGGTTGCTCCGTCTCTGGACTCTCCACCCTTGAAGGCAGTCAATATTGAACTGGACACAGCTCTGGATAACTTGCTCTAGTTTAGCATGCTCTGATCCAGGAACCTGGAACAGCTGACTTTCAGAGGAGTCTCTAACATCAGCCATTCTGGTATTCCATAATACCACTGTGTAAGCATTAACAAAGACTCTGTATGCAGCACTAACAAATTACAGACGGGAATAGCATATAATCACATGTATAAGTGCAAATATACACTTTCTGTCTTAAACTAAATAGGTGTCTAAAGACCATCTCTATCACCAAACTCACTCTATCCTCTCTTTAAAATGTATTGTGAACTTTGAGAGTTTCACGTAAAACAGTTTCGGAAAACATTAAAGACATTCATATATTTGGTTCATTAGCTGCTACGTATGTCAACAAATCTCCAGAAAAGTTCTACTGATTGACAAAAGGTATTTTAACAAATACTAATGGCCACAATGTGTTATGTTGATCACAATGGAAAGAAAGGCATACAGCAAACAGGTCCAATGGTGTCACTTGATAAGGAAATCACTCTTTTGTTCTGGACATACTGGACACAACGCATGCACTCAAAAACAGCCTCTTTCATAGCTATAAAAGGGACCTATAAAAAGACCTTAATCATAAACAGCAGTCCTTGATCCACTGGATAATAGGAGACTGTATTAAAGAAGTTGTTAAATTTGTTTAAACCTCATAAATTGGACACAGTACATCAGAATACATATATCAAAAGTGTAGATGTTTGTTCAGTTACTAAGGTCATGCTGCTTTCCAAGAGAATGAGGAAACTCTAAAGATGGCAAACTATCTTTTTCCTTTAACAGACAGGTATCTTATACTATGAAACTATTCACTACAGACGGATTAGGCTGGCATTATTATAGCATAATTTGAAAAAAACATTTCCACTTACCTCCTTTAAATAGATGTGCTATATATACTAAATATAATAGTATTTTATTTATACTAATTATAATACTAAAAGAACAGTAAAATTCTGGAAATTCTTCTGTAGAAACTGTCCAAAGAAAATAAATACAGTATTCTGCTCATATCTTTATGAAATAAATACTTCTGAATTTTTATTTCAGCTAGTATAGTTAATCAACTTAAAAGATACTCCAAACTGATAAAATAATTTGAGAAATATAAATTAAATGTCATCAAGAAAGAGATGTCCTCCAATAAACTCTTCCTCTTGTGCATATCCAGGAACAAAGAGCAAATTTTAGTTGCTCAGAGCTCTGAATTACAATACCCATGCAGTTATTAAGAAAATCATTATACAGCTATGAATATCTAAATTCTACCAGCAAAGTAAAATTAAATACTGCAAATTTATTACTAGCATATCATCAGGGTTTAGTACACAAGCAATTGTTACTCCTTCCCTTTCTTATGCATCTGCTTCCAATTCTGTTCAATATTTATGAGTCTTCTCAGAGTCTCTGAGCATATCAACAAGGCCTATTGCAAAATTATTTTATTTCTGTGCTTCCGTTCCAGAAGTGGATCAATTAAAAAAAGAGAAGCTTACTTCTAATCAGGGTATGCTTTGCTAATTTACGGCCAGGGAGCTTGACACAATCAGTAGCCATGGCAGGAAGGAAGGGAATTTGTGCATCTTTTTGTCTTTTTTGTACTTTATGTGTTTTCAACTTCCCTTGCATTCACAAATACATCTGCAGAAAACACATGTATGTGAGGACTAATATGACTATTGCAGTCATATCCTATATATCACCGCATTTTTTCTTTCATCTTTACTTTGCATTCCACTCTGTGCAATTCTGTCTAGTAAAGACAGGACTCTAATATACTTTTGTACTGAACACAAAATACATTGTGTCCTTCACTACTAAGAACAAGTTATTCATTAGGCACAACGCCATCCTTGATCTTTTACAGTCAATGAATTTTCTTTGTATAATCGCTAAGTTACTCACTGAATAACGGGAGGTATTCAAATCACAATAGCAAATCCTAACACCAGAAGGAAACTAAGGTTTTCTGGACTATATTTTGGATATACCTATGAAAAGACAACATATAAAATCAAACGGGTAGTGCTGTGTATGATTCAGAATACATTTGCTGTGATTTGCACCTGAACATTAGTAGTTTGTCTCTAATTGAAGACAACAATGTTAATGTGCTGTATGATTTCCAACGTCAGCTGCAAAGTGTGCAGAAACAGGTGATGCAGCACTAGTGTTCTGCCTGCTCCTGGTTGCCCTATTCTGTGCACACAAATATTCAGCTGCTCTTTTTCGACACCTCTGAGAGACTCCTTTAAACAAATACTTCCACATTTTCCTTTAGTTAGAGCTTTGATTGATAGCAACACCTAAAGATGAATTTTTAACTTGGGAATTAATTGTTTGAAATCACTGAAAATTGTTTGTTTCTTAATTGTTATATTCAATTAGAAAATACAGCACACATATATTTTAATAATACAGCTACAACAAAACCAACATAAGCACAGGTTCTATTTGCTTTGCCTTCAAAAGAAAAGGGAAACATTGACATAACCAATATAATTGGAAGAAAGATATGCCACATTCGCTGTTTCACAGTACAATAATTCAGGTTCTTCATTCTCCCTATTCTCCCATGCACACTGCCTTTTGTTGCTGTTGTTGTCGTAATTTTTAAGTATCTCATGAATATACTATACCCACAGAAGCTCAGAATGGATGTGAGCAAGACACCTCATCTTTTCCTCTACCTCAGGGCAAAATCCGCTATGTATGTAATTCAGCATCCATCACAAGATATTTGTTTAGCCTGTTTTTACGAATTGCAGTGATGGACCAACCACAGCCTCTGTAAGCAAAATTCAGTCAGCCTTAGCAGATGAATGTATTTTCTAATGCCTAACATACAGCTTTCAGCAGTAGCTTAAAAAAAGCCCTCCAATACAATTGGACACTACAGACTAAAAATCATATTTTTCCTTGAATAAAGTGACAAAAATAAAGAAGTTAACACAAAATTTCTTTCTTTATGAATGTTATACAATTCAATTTCTTCAATTATTTCAGTCAGCAGTACATATAGCCTAGAAATACATTACCCTTGCACCGACTCTCTTCAATTTATTCCTATGCAGAACCTCACTCATTTAAGGAAATGAATACCTGCAATACACAGGGAAGTATCTAGTGGTATTTCCAAATTTTAGTTTTCACTTTTTCTTTAAGTATTTGCTTACTATGCTTCTAATGTTTAAATTCCTGGTTTCCATTTTCATTCAAAGTCGATTTTTTCAATGGATATGATGGTTTTAAGTGTCATTTTAGGATGACTTTGAGGATGATTTTAGCAGTAAATGAAAGGTAACATTGCCACTATAAACAAAAAATTAATCAGCACATTTCAAGCATCTCCCTAATGGAGGCGGTATTACTACTAATGTGGCATTACTACTAATGAAGGATTCTATTTGCACTATTATAAAAATTCATCTTATATGTCTGAAGACAGGTCTATGATTCTAAAAAGGCAAAACATATGTTCTAAAAAAACCTGCAGAATTCTTCCTTCTGAAAAGTCTGGCCTTTTAGCAGCTGTTGGAGGTAGCACTGATATAAAATACAAAATCAAATTCAATGTTATATTCTCAGCAGTAAGTTGAAAGGTGACATTTCCTCAGAAAAATCAAAAAAACCCAGAACAAATAACAAACAACAAAAAAATTGCCAATCTCAAGGATATTTTGGTAGATAGCATCCTCTTAAAACTACAGTTATGATCATTTCAAGTGACTATTAGAAAAAATTTTGCATGCCCTAGGGGACTTTTTGATAACATAATGTCAGTAATATTTGCCAAGCATCAACTGATTCATATCCCAGATTAGTGCAACTTATCTGCTTTTTGTACAGGAGGGAAAAAAAAAGACATGGAAGTACCAGGGAAAGCAGATTAAAATGTAAATTTCACTATCTTTCCCATCTGTTTCTTCTAAAATCATTTCTCTCAACTGCACAAGTGTCAGGGCTAATTTCTAATGTAGCATCCATCATTGCCTTTTTAAGTTGAAGAAAGACTATGCATTTTATACAAGCATAAAATTAAATATGATCATGATTCAACACGTTCCCTGAACGAAGAAGCAGGAACGTTCAAGGCTCTCTAAACAGAGTCCTGAAGAGTTTCGAATTGCCATAGAGAAGTATTAGGGAGCTGAGAAATCAGAGAAGATGATGAATTTATCAACCACAGTTGAAGACAACAAGGGTATTTACTCTGTAGAGTTTTAAAAGATACTTTTTACCTTTTCACTGGCACAACTCCAGTTAATTCCATATTGTCACTCTGGATGTAAAAGAATCAGCTTAAGTACAGAAAACAACTACAAAAGTTATTTTCTCAGCAGATGAATGTGAATTTACCATATCTGAGAATGTAACTCCACATTTGAAGCTCAACATTTAATCACTGATTTTTTTCAACAACAAGTAATTTTTTTTATCTGAGCAGTAATAAATTAATAAAAGCATAATAAAAGCAAAATGTTTTGAAACATTTCATTTGCCATCTGGATTGGCAAATGAAATATTAGTTAACTTCCATTTCTCCAGTTATTAAAGACTAAGCATTCACTAAAATGTATTTGGTTTCAGTGTCTAAATATCACTAGTATCCTTAATAGGTGCCCTAATAATTCCCCTTTTATACTGTCCCTCCCACCATTATTCTTCCTCCTCTGCCCCTCTAATACCTTTTCCCAGCATATCTTAACCTCATAACAACACAGCAACAAAACCAAAATAAAACAAAATACCTCGCCCCTACAAACAAACAAACCCAACCAAACACAAAAAAAATTGTGTCCAGAAACTGGACTGCATGAGAAGAAACTGCAGATATTATACATAGCAAACACCTGTCTGTCAGTAACTACAAAGGCTAATAGTGCAATATGACTCCCAAAAAGAATTAAGTTGGGTTTTCAGTTATTCAAAGAAGCTAAATGGAAATGGAGAACAGCCTTGCCAATTATTTTCCTACAAAACTTGCCACTACCAAACTCCAAACTTTGATTTAACTTCAAGTTAACTGTGAAGCAGTGATGTTTCCACTTGCAGTGGGTGTGAATGGCATGATATCAGTAGTGCAGGGGACTCTGCAGCAATCCCTGCCCAGCCACAGCTGAGCACGTCAGTCATAACAGTGGTGCCTCTGTGAGAACACATGTAAGAAAGCACAGAACACGGCACAGGCAGAGAGGAGTGAGTAAAAAATGGTGAGAAACAACCCTGCAAGCACCATGGGCGGAGGGGAAGAAGGAGAGGTCTCACTCTAGGCAACCAGAGTGGAGACCACCTGCAGCCCATAGAAGATCCTGGTGAAGAATGTGGTGGAGCAGCTGAATATTTCCTGAAGGATATTACCCCATGGGAGGAACCCCACACTGCAGCAGAAAAAACATGATAAGAAGGAAGGAGCAGCAGAGAGAATCTTATATACTGACCACAGCACTTATTACCTATCCCCATCTGCTGCTCAGGACATTGGTGGGGAGCAGGCAGAAGATTTGGGAATGAGGAAGTAAAGGGGATCTAGGGAAAAAGGAGTGTAGAGGTGGGAGGAAAGTGGTTTTTAAATTTTGTCTTTGTTTCTCACTATCCAAGCATATTTTAATTGGCTACAAATTACATTAATTTTCCCCAAATTGAGTCTGTTTCATCCATGACAGTAATCAGTTAGGGATCTCTCTGTCCTTATTTCAACCTGCAAGCTTTTAAATTTATTTTCTCACCATGCCTCTGCTGGGTAGGGGTCTGGTGGCCGGCCCAGGTCAGCCCACCACACCATTACACATAGGAACCCATCCAGATAAATTTAATACTGTCCTATTGTAGTGAGTAAGGATTTTCACTTGAGTACTGAACAAGCCAGCCAGTCATATACAACCTATTTACCATGAGATCAAAATGACTTTCTCCTTTTAAGGAGCAGAATTGTATTTATAAATTTTGCAGAAGTGAGCATCATAATCTTTTCATGACTAAAACAGTATGAGTAGAAGCTGTCATGCTTTCAGCTGCCACTGTTGTTATTACCTAAATAAACAATGAAAGAAATGGCAGTATCTTCAAGGAAAACATATAGCTCTCTTTTGAAGAGACTCTGACCATCAGTTAAAAATTTGATTTAGAGTCCCTCCATATGCAGATAGACAGTACCTATATTTCAAGTAGTAATATGTTGTGCACATACACATTATTGTACATGCAAGAGGCGGAACTGAGAGAGATACTGCAGTTCAGAAATCAGCTGTTTTGGAGACACTGCTCCAGAAACTGTTCCAAAGTTCTCTTGGCTATGTGTGTATGCTGCTTCCCTTGTACATGGCAACTCTCTCCACTGCTTTGTTTCTGCAGTCGGCCAGCGCCCACCAGTACCTGAAGAGAGACTAGCCATGTTATCAAAGCCACACACCCAGTGTATCGCAGGGGAAGTAAGAAACGGAGATAAAGAGAGAAGGCATATACATTTTAAATACCCTCTAAATCGCAACTATAAATGTAAGGATTTCCTGCCTGCAATTCAATTTCAAGGAGACAAAAATTGAAACATTATTTATTTAATACTCATACATGCATGTTTTCATAACACTACCAGAAAGCAGAAGTGAAAATTTAGTTAAAAAATTATACTTCTATTTATCGTATACAGGCTGTTGAAGAACTCCAAAAATGGGTTCTCTTAAATTAAAAAAAAAAAAATTTGTAGTGTTTCTGAATATTAGTCTCCTTATGAAGTTGCAATAGATTGATATTTAATCAGAATTTTAATTAGTCAGACATGTTAAACAACAGGTGACATTCAGATGTTGACAGAGCCTTCTCCACTTCATGCTCGTCAGATAATGGTTTCAGTATGTCAAAGTATCTTATGAGACTTTTTATTCTTTAAGCTGTATTCCTTGGTATATTCAAGTAACAGACCTCAACACGAGTCCCCAGGATTATAATGTACAGACTCTAAAAGCTTCATGTAGGCTTTTGTTTCAAACTGTTTCAAACTTCATACAGTTTACTGCGTGATAGCCACATTGCCATTATAAATATTATCTTAATTTATGAGGAAATAAAAAATCCTGTCATCATTTTAATGTGCCTACGTTCCTAGTTTGTGTGTGTACATAACTTAGACAGAAATTAATGCTGGATGGTACTTTAAAAAGTCACTATCTAGATAATAACAGAAAAACCCTATTAATCTACAACTTTATATTCCAGTTATTAGCTGGATTCCCAAAGCAAAAAAAGGACTTGTGATCACATCCAGAGTATGTGTCTACACCAGCCTATGCTACCAATAATTGCTCACTCTGGGGAAAGAAGAACAACGATTTCAAAGACATTAAGTTTCTAAAGAATGTGAAAATCAGTAGCCATTATGTATGAGGCCTCACTAAGGAAAGAGTTGGAGACCAAACTTTCCTCTTTCAAAACACCACATATTTCACAATGTAAAGCCGACACTGGGGGAAAAAAAGCTACCTTAGCTGAAGGTTAACATGTTAGCTTGGTTAAAAATACAGAATTGACAAATGCTGAGACAGTTGTCTACCTGCATAAAGTCAACAGAAGATCACAACTTCTCAAATAATAAAGTATGCCAGGTTAGCTACCACTGTGCATGTGAGCATGTCTTTACACACACACATGTAAGTTTTCTCTTGTACCTTGGGATCTTGTTAGTAACACTCCCTGACATCATGTCTCCCATTTATAAATGTGATTCAGCAATCACTGGCTTACTGACATGGCAGCATGTAAATCAGAAAAGCAAAATACGTATTAGGATTTCACAACTCTCTTCTTATTCAAATGCTTCGTCATCTGTCAAAACATGAATAAGGGAGCTCAGAGAAGGTGCTACCTTTGCTACCATAGTCTAAAATATTTTACTGAGATTCAAAATCTCTTACGCATTTTAGAGATATAACTTATTTTAGATATAGATGTATTTTAGATACATATCTGTATTTCCTTTCAGGAGTGATTAGGAAACTAGTGTAAGGACTCCAAGATCATTACTTGCTGTCAGGATTTGGCTACTTGTCGCCATCTCCAGGAAAGTGCCTGGTGCCCAGGGCTGGAGCTGCCCAACACCTATCCTGCTCCCTGCTGGGGTGGTTGGACAGTCCTAGCTAACAGGTCCTTTCCTTCCACTGCCATGGGGACAAGATTTTTAAAGTTTAAGTACTTTACATGGCCTTAACACGTGCTATCAGCAAAGTCAGGTTCAGTCAGCCGACTCTGACGAAAATTACAATTTCAGGTGTTGTACTCCAGTCATCAGACATTGTGCATTGTTCAGACGGAGAAAACTCCTTTGAGAGGAAAGAGAGGAGAGTCTTCTCCTGTCTAAGAGGGAAGTACAACTCAGGATGAGCTGCAGCTACTTTTGGAAGTGTCCCATCAGAAAGGAAGCCCAACTCACTCATGCATTAAACGGTGGTTCTAAACACAAAGGAGGATTTCAGGGTTCTCCGTTTTCAGGATTTGTTGAAGAATAAGGCTCATCTCCTTCAAATATTCCTTTGAACTGTAAAAAAGGTGCAGAGGTTGGGACGGCCAGCTTTTTAACAAACAATCAACAGTGCTCATCTAATGTTGAATCTCTCAGCAACACTCCCCAAATCTTTTTTTTTTTTTTTTTATCACTAGCCTCTTATATACATAGTGTGGCTGTGAAAGGAAAATGATAAACCATTGTAAATAGAAATTTAAGTCCTGTGGACAATATTCCTTTTACTCAATACAATGAAGCGGTGATATTTTGAAATTAATACATTAAACTTAATATGTCACAAGTTTAAATGACTGCTTACAAAGCCCAGGACAGGCAACATTTCAACACTGACATCTATGATTACATTATAGCTACACAAATATCAGGTTTTTTACACTCATAATGGCGCTGATTATAATTCTAGGGAGGATATAAGTTACTACTGTAACATTGTGCTTCACTGCAGAAGATGTCTAACACCTACACACATTTTACCATTCCCTTGGTAACAGAAAATTAAGAGCAATATACACCCTGGGTATAATGTGGCATGTACAGTAAAAAATTAACAATAAAGTTTGATGAACTAGGAAATTATTTTTCAATTTTTCATCAATAACTTTCAAATTTACAGGTTATCAAGAGCGAAATAACTTCCCCATGTAAAATGTACACAGAGAAGTGTAGCAGTATACTCTCTTTAAACCAAAAAAATCTTCCTTATTGCCAACCCTAGAAGCATCATGTGCTGTTTCACCTTCAAAATAGATAACGTACAGTACAAGTTTGTCTCATTTAGATCTTAATATGACTGTTAAAATAAAATATGAGATTGGTCTTAAGAAACACACTGCAACAAGCATGCTAAGCATTTGTCTTAAATGATAATAGAGAAACAGACACCAGGTACACTTGCTACAATAGGTATCTTTCTGATTTCTCCCTTTCTGTCCTTTACATCCTGGCAGTATTCTGTTTTACCATCAATGCGAACATTAGTACTCAAGGCAAACAATTTTCCACAGCTAACCCGCCAGAATGCTGCTCATCTTGACTGCAGACAGATCAGGGTCAATCTTTGCCTAACTCCCTGCCCTGACTCAGCTCACTCTGACAGCCAGAAGTATGGTTTTCAGGGAAGCTACTCTGTAAATTTACTCTGTAAATTGCTGAGGTATGTCACCCAAACACATCCACAATCACTGAGATGCAGAAGAAGGGTTTTACAGCTGGCTGGAAAAACAACAAACCACAGGAGATGACACTTGGTCAAATAAAGGGAATTTTGCACTTCCAAGAAAATGCAGTAATTCTTATTATGGTGAATGGCCAGAGTGGCTCCAATATCAGAAAGGTGACTTTTCTTCAGAGAAAAAGACACTATCCAGAACATTTAGAAGTCTCAAAAGAAGACTGGAGATAAAAGCTAAAAATGGCCTACTGAGAATGCGTAATGTCTGACACCCTGGAAGCAACTACAGCACGTCAGCTGAACAGGCAGTAGAGATTTTCCAGGTCAAACTCAAGCTTGACTTTTGCTCTTAACTATTCCCATGAAAGTTGCACTAATTGAAGTCCACAGGGGATCTGCACTGTGACCTCTGATACCTTTAAAAGACACAACATTATGCCTATCAAACACCAACACAGTTTTACAGCTCTGACTTGCAATCATTACACCTTTCTACCAGTATATTTTGATGTACATCTAATACACAGAATGAAACTATTTTCCTTGTTATGCTCAGCAATTTCAATATTCTTTGAAAATGTCTTAACAAGAAATTTCCTTTCAGAGTTCCAGCAAACTTGATGTGTTGATCTCAAAAAGTTTTCATCCATATTTCCAGTGGCAAATAATTGTTATTGAATATAAACCTTTCAAAGTCCTTGTAAGTGAGTTTAAGTAATTTCTGCTTGCTTTATCTGTTCCTTAGAAAAAGTCAGGCTTTTAGCACTAGATAGGCAGCTAAACTGTTCAGGTGTTCCTTTATATTATCTTAAATCCTGGTGTGCAGTTTCAATATTTAAGTGAAAGTTATTCAAGTATAGTTGCATCTTTTCCTTTCTGTAGCCTCAATTTCAAAAATTGAATCCTCTTAGTTAAAAAAAAAAAAAAGTGCTTAACTGAGTCCAATCCATACAGCACTTTCTACACTTTAGTATGGTCCTCAGTTAAAAATAAGACAAACAAAACAAAACAAAAACAAACCAACAGACAAAAAACGAAAAAAATCCAAACCCACAAACTCACCTCTACTGCTGAAAGATGCAGAGCAAAGAAGAAAGGATTGTGAAATTGAACCACTGTCTAGGGACATTAACAGAATAAAGAGATGGTTTATTCCAGAGGAAAAAATATCCAGAAGTGCTAAATGATAATAATTCCCCAAAAATGTAAACAGTAGATACAAAAGTAGATGAAAAACCTGTTTTGCTTGTACTACAAGCAGGATAGGAAACAGTAAAAGTATCACCTCCTGAACAGTAACAGTGATATTTGTTCAAGGTAACAAGTAACTTCTCACAGTGCAGACAGGTACTGGAGTAGATTGCTTAGGGGAGTTCTGCTATTCCGTCACTGGACACTAAATACTTTTCAAGAATGACTGAGATTCAGATGGCAGAGAACACAACCTACTTAGGTCCCCTTTGCCATATTTTTGTTCATTCCATAAAGATCTAAATCTGTGGTTTTAATCATCATATTTCTGACTATTTCAACATCTTAAACTATTCAGTTTTTCTACTATCTCTTCATCAGCTAGCAGGAGGATCAAGTATAAATAGCTTTTTTGCTTTTTCTCCATAGCCTTTTGTGTTAATACCAGCACTCCATTAGCTGCATGTTAGCAGGGTCTCAGTGTACCTCAAAGGGCATCCAGTTGATTCCTATCAGCTTCGAAAGGAAGGAGGCAGATTTTAACTTAATTGAAAATTAAGTTAATACAAAGTGCTTCAACACAAATCTAAAGAATTAGAAACCAAAGATAAACACATTGGAGAGAAGATCTTTCTAATGAGTTTTCTTAAGAAGCTCTTTGGTGCTATATTGTAGCACACATAACAAAGCAGAACAAATTTATATAGTGGACATTTGGATATTCAGAGTTTCATTTGTATCAGTAAGAACAGGAACTGGATTTAGATATTTCAAAAAAAGCAGAGTAGAAAACTTTCTGACTATTAAGTTTTTTTACAAAGCATGAAAGCAGATGCACATGACAATGAATAGCAGACTTTCAAAGTGATAAACCAGAATTTGAGTCCAGTGATCATACAGAATATCAAAACTAATTTTAGATATGGAGATATCCAGTCATTAAAAAACATGTCTTCTAGAAAGCTCTTTCATTTTTCAGTAGAAACATTGTCTTCCTTTTCTTTTCTTTAAATAATAATAGCAAATATACTATTTGGTTTTAGGTAAATCTGGCAATTAAACTAGAAACAGGTAGCTCTTGCAGCTTCATTATAAATACGTAATATGATGAAGAGGCAATCTTGATGTTTAAATAAAAGTAGATCTAATTCCCAAGAAAAACTGATTTTGACAAACCACGTCTATACAGTGTAACACATATAAAAAGTATAACAATTTTCTGATGGACATTTAGTTTATAACAGTTACATGTCATTTATAGATTTGCTTTTTTAACTGTTTTGAGCACTGAAGTGAATCCACAACTTATTTAAAAATAAAGTACTCTTCAAATGAAAACAAGAGCTCCCTAGTACAACCACAATGTATAGAAAACCTCTAGAAAATTATCTTCTGTATTATAGTAGAGGCATGAGAGAAAGAAGCAGCAACAGAAGAGGCAGCAACTCATAATACAGTAGCATAGAGGGAGAAAAAAATAGAAACAAAAATATTAGGATAAACTAAATAATAATCCACGAGGTAAAATAAAGTAAGCCCCTGTGTGATTAAAGCAGTATCAGCACGAAAGCAATAGTACAAGGCTGAAGCTTGAACTATAAATTCAGATCTGAAAGCGGATGGAAAGGGATCAGTATTACCAATGAGAGTTCACAATGAAAGAGGAGTCTAAAGATATCTGTAAAGATTTTGAAAAAACCTGTTCTTTTTCTTACTCTCTGGATGCAGGATTCTCTATGAAAAAGGCTAGCGACTACAATTGACAATTGCAATGAAAAATACCATCAGTCAAGATAACTTCAGTTTTGGGTCCTGTCAGATTACTTTTTCCTACAAGAATGTGACAAAGGAGAGTTTTAGCCAAGGATTTGAAAGAATTTGAATGTATGCACACAAGTGTTTCCAAGCAAGAAAGGTATCATGATAGAGAGCGTATGGTATTTGCCTCAACAGAGAACAGGCAGGCATAGAACTTAGAAGAAATGGAAATCTTCCTGCACATCTAAAATTTCTTTTGAAATTTTCTTATCAGTTGTGTAAATTAAGTGCCCAAAGGAAAGTATGATTTTTGTTCTAGAACTTTTTCCATCTCAGTATTTAGATAATAAATTACTACTACCACTCATATAAAAGCATCAATACACTTCATCTGAATACATGCATACCTTAAAGGTCACACAGTTACGGACTAGATGCTGTTGTTATGTATCTATAATACTCCCCTGACCTTAATCTCCTCTTTAAATTGTGAAGTCCCTTACCTTAGGCTTTCGCCTTTAGATCAAGGGTGTTGAACACCATGATTACTCTGAAAGACAATCTGAATTCCAGGTAGTCTACTTCCTTTAGCTTTGAGAGCCAGCAGCCTTTTCTACTGATGAATCTTCTTTTTAAAAAAACCTAAAACACAAGTTTGCCTCGTCAAAAAAACTGTTGCAGAAAGTTGTTAGGAAAATAAAATTATCTGAAACTCTGCAAATTTATGCTTTGTTCATCTTAAAATCTATTTTCAGTTCAGGAAACAGGTTTGTTTTTCACTCCACAACAGAAGAGAACTTAATTACATCTCCATACACAAAGCAGATCCTCCACCACCTGCAAGGCTCCTAATCTTATCCTTCCTAACTTTGACCTATTGTTCTGTATGTCAGGATATCCCCTGAAGAAGTAGGGTAAGGTCATTCATACTACATTTAAACAAAAGACCTCTCAATATTATAAAGTGCTACTTTCATCTTCCTTTATGAACTTTTATACCGCTATGTGTGGGACTTGCAAAACCATCTCAGTCATGCTACCAAATGCACTCAACACCTCCAGTGGGAATGCAGTCTTTAAAACAACTTTAGCACAAACATAACATTAGGAAAAATGAAGGACCTTTTTTTTTAACATTGTAAAAATATGAAGAAAGGAAAAAAAACCACCAGAACTGTGGGAAAGGATCTAGTGAGAATGGGTTCCAAGATTACAGAAAACATGTTTCTAAGGATGATATTATTGGCACTTGAAAATGTTAGACCGGAAAAAACCTTTCAAGGTCGTATTTCCCTTTCTCCTCCCTATAAGCAAGATCAGCTATGCTCATACCCTCAAGACACTCATACTCAAGACACTATGACCTCCCTTGGCAAACTGTTACAGTGCTTCCTTACAGCTCTATTCCTTAATGTATATTTACCAAAACCAGAACATCACATCCCAAAAACATTATGTATGTTGAGGAAAGCAGGATTACTTCCATAACTAGCAGGTTATTTTACTGCTCATTTATCAAAATAGGTATGTTATTCACTAATCTTGTTCAAGTTTATGATCTACTATGACTCTTTTCTAAAGAACTGGCCATTATTTGTGTTTGTATAGTTGGTTATTCATGTAGGCACTGCAGTCATCTCTGTCAATCATTGCAGTACACTGCAGTCATCTTTGTCAAAATTCCCCTGGACTTCTTTCAAGCAATTTCTTTTCTTTAAGAACAGTTGAAAATCTAGTCCCAGCATACCCATAGTATTTCCCATCTTCTTGTCATCTACAGATTCAGAAAGTACCAATTTCAGATTGTGAAAATGTTAAAAAACAGCACTTGAGAAAGGCTGCAATACTGTTGCCTTAAATTTAGATAGGAATAGTCATTTACATTTAACATACAATAACACCAAGGTCACTCCTATATCTAAGTGAAAGACCCAGATTTCCATGTTGACCCTTTGATGAGTTTGCATAGATTTTTTTAAATTAAATTCCTCCTCCTCCACCATACCTAATTCCTTAACTGCTATGCTGGGCAAACCTGGTGAAAATACAATACTAAGTCCACTTAAAGTTGTATACTACTTGGTGTAAGAAATGAAAAAGCATACTTTTTTTACAGAAAACAGGACCACCTAAGTCCAGAGAATACACTAAAATATTTTTAAGGATAAGCAACTGAAAAGTCTAAAGAAAAAACACATTTCACTCTTGCCTTATAGGAATGAAAATTAGCCAGATAAAACCAGAAATACTTCAAATACAAAAAATTCTCTTTTTTTTTCCTTCTTTTTTTTTTTTTTTTTTTTTCTCAATTTCAGTACCAGGGGCAGAAATCCAAAGAAAGAGGAAATGGAACATTCATCAGTTGTGCTTATTCCTTCTGCCTCTAAAATCAACTGCATTTTCACAGATAAAACTGTGACAGATTTTGATTATCTCTTCTGTGCTGACCAGACTGTATTAAGTACGATACTGTTAAAGAGCTTTTACTGCCCTATTCAAACATTCCTCAAAATTATGACACAAGTCCCACTTTACCTGAGTTCATATCCAGGATAATTTTACTGTGATATTCAACTCATATTACATCTTTGAAAGGAGCAAATTTTGAGGAAAAATCTCCTTATCTTTTCTACTAGTTAGTACTACAGGAAACTAGACAAAGAAAATTCATTAGTAGTGAAATTAATTATGTCAGATCAACTATATTATAATTTTAGTCTCTACAGTTATTCATATTAGTCATAAAACACAAGGAAAGGGCTCGTAATTCTTTTGTAAACTCCTTATGTTGAATCCTAGCCATGAAAAAAAATCTTGGTTGCAATCTTGAATTTTATTTTGTCTCTTTAATCCTACTCAGAGACTAAATTATGCAGAGACCCAAAGAGACATTTCTTTACATACTAATGGAGAACCTCACTCATGTGAATTCCCTTCAAATTCAAGGGAGCAGATCTGTAAGTACCGCAAAAGGAAGGCAATGCCTTAAAACTTCATTTTAAGCTCTGAAAATTTTCTTCCACTAGTTTCCTTAAATGTCTTTAAAAATCATAAACCATGTAAAGTGACAAAAATTAAGAATAAGTAGTCCAAAATTAATACACAGCAGAATTTCAAAGATTCTTGCAAAGCATAGCACTCATTTTCAAATCTGCATTTTCATATCATGCAACTCTACATGTGACAGCTTCATGATTTGCTTGTGAATGTCAATACTGTGGATATCATAAAAAAACAGGAGATGCCAAAAGAAGAACCTACAGAAAAAAGTATATCCATCAATGTTTAAAAACAAATTAAAACTTTTTTTTTTTTCTGGGACACAATTGGGGTTTTGATCTTTTCTGTGATGGAGATGATTGCTACTACCATAAGCCATTATATATTTTTCTTGAAATTCATACCTATTTTTGATGTATCATTGGTATTTTCAACAGCACAGTCTCATGATATTTCCTCTCAGTTCAATAGGAAATTTTAGCAGAAAAGTACAAGATAACTTTTCTTGAACTCTCAGTGTTCAATGGAGATGACGAATCAGTACATATTAATCTCAGCATGTACTTGGTATTGCAAAGAAGAATGAAACTGTGATGTTCTTCTTTTCTCAAAATTTGGATCAATATTTCAAATGTTACACCTTTAGGGGGAAAAAGAAAAAATACCATGAAGGGCTCAAAAGTCTGCAAGATTTTATAAGTGGCTCAGATATACTCCAACGCCATCAACGTTTCAAAGCTGTGCTTCCAGACACATAAAATTCTCTGTCTTCCTTCTTCACACAGGACAAGTAAGAGACATAGCACATAAAAATGAAAGATGATTTTAAAACTTTTCCTTCAGCATTCCATGGCATACCGTGTAATTGTCCAAAATTTAATAGGTAAAATAAAAAATGTGTTCTGAAACAGTACAATAGAAATCTAGGATAAGATGAAAGATTGTTAGTTTTATGTTTTGGGTCATGAGAAATGTCAAGCTTTTAAAAAATTGCTCTTAACTCTCAGTAAGATGTATCAGAAGCCAGAAATACTAAAGAGCTGCTACAAAAAACATTACAAGCTATATTGCAAAATGAACTATCTGGGTCTCATTCACCATAAAATGAAACCGACTGGTTAGCATAAGGAAAGTCGAACTACATTTTGAAGCAGGCTAGAACTTCTGTATGTGCATTAAAGGAAAGATAAGTTATACTTGGAGCTGATTTTTTGAGGAGGTTGGTTGGTTGGTTTGTTTTTTTCTCTTTCTGTTTGTTCGTTTCATTTGGTTTGAGTTTTTTATTTGTTGGTTGGCTTTTCTTTGCTTGTTTGTTTTGAGGTTTGGGGTTTTTCTGGTGTGTTGTTTTTTGGGTGCTTTTTTTGGGTTTTGTTGAAAAAATAAGTTATTTTTTCATAATAAGGGCTGTAATTCTGGTTGGAAATTCCAAACAACTCCAGCTGAAAAGTGCCCTCTTATAGACTTCTCCAGTCACTGTGAAATGAAGTTGTTTCAACAAACAAGGAAAACAATTTCCTTTCAACACTGAAGTACGTTTTTTACGGAATATCTGCCTGCCATGATTGAGATTTATTTTTTTAGTATTTAGAGAATTAAAAAAAAGAAAGTATTTTGGAGGATTTCTGAATTAATCAGGTCCTTGACCTAAAATACTGAAGCCTGATTCTTTTATTCTGTGCATATCAATATGATTGTTCTATACGGTTTTTTTAATTCTGCTAACCAGATTTTTCCATTCTGCTTCAACCTTTCTTTAGGTGCCATCTCCATTGGAGAGTGTTTAGCTTGATGAGGCGACATATACATTATATGAGACAGTAGAAAAATAATGAATTGTCTCTAAATATGTTACAAATTAGAGCTATCTAGAAGACTTCAAAGATGTAAGTTCTCTGGGACAGGGAACATCTTACCTTATCAGTGTATGGGGTAAGTATATCACACACATAACTATGGTCCCAGCACTCAAAAAAAGGACAACTTCCCACTTTCACAAAAAAAAAAAAAAAAAGGTTAAAAAAGATCAACAAAACAGCAATCTTGAGCTAGAAAACAGAACCATGGCAATCCTGTGCCTTACTCCTGATTTAAACTCCAAGAAGGAGGTTTGGGACTACATGAGATTTAAGGTCCCTTCCAACCCAAACCATTCCACGATTCAATTTCTACTGTTCACTTTAATATACTTGAACTATCACTATTTCCATGCAAATTCATTTGGGAATAAAAAATGGTAAAGAACAATTCAAATTTAATTTTATGGCTCATGGCTTCCATATTGTACAGTTTATTCATTCTGTGATTTTCTAGACTCTTTTTTCCACAAGGTAAACTATTATTTGCCTAGTTTTCTAGTTACCAGATTTATTAATTAAATCAGATTATATTCCTAGAACAATCCAAAAGTACTAATGAAAAGACAGTTATCTACAATACACAAAAATAAATTTAAAAAACCCCTACAAGCTACTGTTGGTAGAATGTACCTTAATCTTTGATTTACAAATAATGTTTTTAGGAAACACAATGGAGCCAAATTCTAAGTTTTGAAAGACTTATTTTTTTAACTATTTAGATTCTGTTTTGACATTAAGCCACTACAGTTCCTGTGTAGTTCTTCATGACACCAGTGGAGGTGTAAAGAGAATCCAGACAGACTACCACTTCAATCTTCTTCAAGCAATTTATACCGCTCTTCCAGCATAGTTTTTAAATTTAACCCAGATATTTCCCCATGAAAGATTTTAATCAGGAAATTCTGAACCTGGTGCTGATTTAGAACACATGCTTTCAATCTTCCTTGCCCTTCCCCATCCACTCTCACCACACTTGTTTGATTTGTGCCTCTTCATGTCCATCAATTCTCAGAGCATATTAGAAGATGGAAATGAACAAGGGACGTAGATACTATCAAAAAATCCATGCAAATATCTGTAAGGAAACACATGAAGAATCTGGGGGAAAAGCTCATGTTGTTCAGTATGTATCCAAAGAAAGAAGTCATAGTTTAATGCAGTGTCAGATTTCAACCATGCAGATCACTTGTAGCAATTGCTGAGAAAATAAGAGACTCAGAGGGCAATAAAACAATATGAGATAATATGCATTTCTTCATTTTTCTCTTTGCCAGACTGGTTCATTTATAAATGTTTATCATTTCAGTTGTGCTTTCATATAATTTCCAAGTAGAAAACCTGAAGATCTAGCAGCTCTAATGCATCGCAGTAAATCTAAAGAAGCTCTTACGTGTAATTGTAACTTCAAATTTTTCCAACATTATCCATCCCTCAGTTTTGTATTCCAACCATTCTATTTCTACTTTGTGACCCTGCTGTAAAACTGGAAGGTCCATCTGGCCACTTTTTCTCATTGGCAGATATGCTTGTTTCAACTCTTATCTAAATTTGCATCAGAAGTGTTTCAAAACAAAGCTATATGACAACTTTATCATTTTACAACATAAATTAGTTTAATACATTATTTTAGGGGGTCGTTTGTATTCTAACAACATTTTTTTGGAAGCTATTTTCTTTAATGGGATTTAAAAAAAAAAGTATATACATGAGTCTTGCAGTTTTGCAATAACATGCTCCAGGACTAAAATACAATACTGACCAAAACGAAAGAGAAAGGATAGCAGAAAGGATAAATGATAACATAAAAAGCAGAATCCAATGGAAATTAATGTTGCTAGGTTTGTCTGGAATCATAATTGTTCATTTTCATGGAAAGATAATGCAAGAAAAAAGAGAGAGGGAAAATGTTTTCCCTTTTTTATTGCTTTATTCACACAGCTCTACCACTATTATAAGAAATAATTAAAACCTAATTGTTTCATGCAATGCCTAAATCTCAAAAGACCCAGGTTCTTGACACTGCCACAATTTCCTCATATAGTTGAATCTTATTCCTTGAGAAGAGATCACTGACTGCTTGTACTGCCATCTCAAGGATATAAAGGAGAATAAATAAGTTTTGAATTGTTTATTTCAGTTACTGTCTTACCAAATACACACTCAATGCCTAATTAAGAACACAGAAAGTGGGCAGTGAGGTACAAATATAATCTTAAGGACTAATTTATCTGGCATTTATTTCAGTACTTCTTTTAAAAATCTTGATTGAATGTCACGGTTTAGAAACCCCATATTCAAGTGCAGTTTCACCAGTTTAATACCTCTGTAAATTGTTTTTGTAAACACACAATATAATGACATATTATGCCACGAATCTATCTTGAAATACAGCTCCAGAATGCTAGACCTCACCATGGCAGATTAATTGTCAAAACATTCTAAGAGATAAAGAATTAGCCAGTTGTCCTTTGTGGACTGGCAGGAGAAAATAAGTTTTATATATACCACAATACACTAATTAAAAAACAGTGTTTCATTTTCATTTTAATGAGTGACAACAAACATTCCATTTTCTTTTTACACGTCCTTTTTTTGTATAACTGTCAGTCTTAAAGAGATTTAGGCAAAAAGGAGATAAAGCAAATAGGTTTCATTTAAGCTTGCAGCTCTCTCAATTTGAAGCAAGAGGTAAAATGTAGCTTGAACACTGAACTTATCCTTGATAATACTTAGGTATGGAGATATTCCTACACTCATTTGTATCCTTGGTTAAATAGTATACCTACAGCTAATTGACAACTAATTATGAACTATCTTAATTTTTCAGTTTGTTGGCAAGTTATCAATAATATTTCTTAAAAGAAAAAATACTAAAACTGTTAGATTATAACACTATATAAATTAATTATCTGTTTTATTACAACTAATTTCCATTTCACCAGTTACTAGCTATATATCCAAGGCCCTGGGGTAAATATGAATCCTCAAAATCATTTCAGACATCCTTTATTTTACTTGTGTGATTAGCCAAGTCATTTTTGCCTGTATGATTTGTACAATGGGCCAAGCACACAGCAAAATTCCTAGAGAGTTTTACTGAATTTATGTTTTTTTAAATTAAATTTACAGATTTCATATGTCCTCTATAATGAACACATATATAATTCACTTCCATAGGCTTATTATTGTCCATTACTATTTTTGATCTAAGAGAGTGCTGAATCATGTAGTCTTAAACAGTTGTTTTATATATTTATGAGTTTCTGTGTAGGATGAGCTTTGCTGTTCATAGATGAATCATGACTTTCAGCTGAAGGTGGGCAGAGCCCATCTGTCTAACTTAGAGAAAGCAGTCTCTATGATAGGAAGTGTTATTTCAGATACATACCCTTCTTGTTTCCTTAACACAACGACTTTTAACACTTATGTATTAGGCAATAAGACTAGGTGCCACTGCAGAATAAAAGAGATGGCAAGGAAAGTAATTCTGATGACTTTCCAGTCCTAAAAGACTTTTTTTGGCATCAGTGCTACCAAATTCAACATGTTAAAATTAAAAAAAGAAAAAAGATTTAAAAAACCCCAAACAATGAAACCAAAACCAAAACCAACTAAACACGACTTTCAAAGAGTTAAAAAAAAATAAATTTGCAGGTAATCTTGAAAGTGAATGAGTTAAAGATGAATTAGTCAATTCTTTGAAGGCAGAAGAACTGACCAGTAACACAGCAGCTACACTTGGTATGTACATTTAACCAAAACACACGGATACTTGGTAGAATCTCTCTTCATAAGGTTATCTTTTGAATGAAATATTGCTATAAAAATTAATCTCATGAGATCAGCAATGTCAGGGGCAATAATAAGCTTTTTCTGGCTTCAAAATTATTAGTTTTGGGTTGTACACACTGCCTATCCTACTTTAACAAGTAGTTCAATGAATCTGTACAGCAAAATAATCTACACATCCTATATTTCAGGAAACTACACTTCAGCCTTGGTCTTACCTGGCCCAAGAATCTGACTATCCAGAAGTCCTGATCAGGTCATCTCTCGTGAGACTACTGTGCACAGCTGGACTGAGGCAAAGAATGGCAACTGCAAACAGCTATGAGGTTTGCTTAAAAAAAAAATCACACTTCAAATCCAAACAACTGGATCAGGGCAGACACAGCCCAAGATGGCAGAAGGCAAAACTAAGTAGTGATCCTAGTCCAAAGAAAAATTCTGATATAAATCAATTATGTTTAAAGTATTTCAGGGTCAAATCATAGAATGCTTTGTGTCGGAAGGGACCTTATAGATCACCTAGTTCCAACCTCCCCACAATGGGCAGGACCATGAAGATACATTATCCATAGAAACTAATATCTAACACATACGTGTTTATGAACTGTCACATGGTTTTTAGAAGCCTGGCAGTAAACACGTTACTGAAAAACACAGTATTTTGCTCTTGAAGAAAAGCTATTACACTTGAAGATAAGCTATTACATAGACCAAATTTATCCAGAGCTTATAAAATACAGAAGCATGATATTAACTGCCTATTACAGCTTCTCACAAATGGGGAACTCATTTAAAGATCAAATTCCTCAAGAAGAGGAAAAAGGCTGCCAAAACCCTGATACAGTTTCTGTGCATCATCTGCTTTAGTTAGAGTGCTCCATTTGCTCACAATCAGTGGCAGGTAAAAATACAGCATTCATGAAATTTGGACTCTGTTCTAGTTCTTTTTGAATGATTTGTAGAAGAAACGTTATTCAGTGTTTCAAGAAAAGCAAGGCACTGTGTTTCCATATAAACTACAAACAGGCAATGTGTGTTTATATGCCTTCTGTCATGCAGCATAGAGACAGAATGTATTACTTTCCCATAAAAGCCTTCGTGTCAAAGTATAAATGCGATACAGTAGCATTTTTAACAGACACTCTGACATCCTAGATTTTAACTAGACACTCCAGTAAGAATTCTGTAATAAATATTTAGAAAATTGTTACTCTGAGGCAGGCTAGATGCACTTAATTATCAAACAGCATTATTTAAATTTTACTTAATTTTATTTCTCTATTCTATTATTTTCTAAAAAATCCATACTTTTTACAATGCTGGAAATTTAGAATAACAAGAAGATATTAACCGTCTTAAAGTTGATGGTGGATCTGCGTTGTATAAGAACTCACATGGACCTGACAGCAAAACCAGAGTACTCCTACCTTAAAATTCATTTTCATGAAGTATATACATGTATGGCTGAGTAGTACCTGACATATTTTTATCTCAACCCTGCACAGGAAGCAGATAGATAATAGAAAGATATATAATACTAAAATTTTTCAAGACATTTGCATTATCTTAACTTAAAAACTAACATTATAAAAAATGCTTTCTTATCTGTAATTTTAATCTAATGGAAACAAAATCACAGAAACTGTCAATAACCAAATACAACAAAATGTTATATGAAATCAATCTAAGGAAGTATTGTATCATCAAGGGAAAATGAGAAAAATCTATTTTAATGATGAAAGCAAAGGAAGTGTAGTAATATTCTTGCTCTCCACACCCAAGTACTTGCAATTAGGAGCAAGAGATGACTATTAACTCTGAAAACTGGCACATAAGGGCCTTGAATAAGGCTAAAAATGTCACAGAACCAAATCTAATCTTCTGCATTTCAAAGTTCAGGTAAAATCACTAGATCAGTCTACCTTACATGTCAAGAAACAAAATTTTCACCTTGTACAATGTATGCAGTAGAATTACTATTTCTTCATTACAGGAAATGGAAGAAAAAAGGATAAATTATCATGGCAAGACTGCCAGAGACCATATATTTTACTTTGTTCTGATTTAACTGTAATTTTATGTTCAGCCCAAAATACAATGATGCTGACTAATGACCAGTAACACAGCAGGTGAGTGCACAAATTGAAACAGTTTTAAGTTAGTTTTAGGTCAAAACTACTGAAATAATCTTTTAATGCATACTGATGCCTGTATCATTCCAAGACAACGTATTTCCCCAGGATAAAATTAAAAGATCAGAAAAAAATCATACAAGCTCTTCTTAAAGATCACTGTCAGTAACTAAAACGCACTCCTTTAGTTGGTTAAGTATGCCCACCTTTTGACAAGCAGGAAGGTTATTTTATTTCCCTGAACCTAGTTTAGATTAATACAATTACACTAAAAGCTAATGTTTTGTTACAGAAGTCTTTCACCAGAATGTCATTCCAACAACAGACTGAAAAGTTAGCACTTTTATGTGCTGTGTCTAAAATTATGAGTGAGACTACATCTAAGAGAAATGCTCAGCAGGGTTTGGCATTGCTTCCATAATACTCCTTTAAGTTGCTATTGCATGTAAATTGTCCTTAAAACATTTTAAAATATTATTCATTTATACAGAGAACAACATTAGAACAGTCAAGAAATGTGCTATTTTTTCTGTAGGAAAGAAAAATGCTAAAGAAAAATATTAGCTGTGTGCAGAATATTATCTGTGTTTACCAAGTCTCAAACCAATAAGAGAAATATTCCAGCTTGTTGCTTATGGTTTTTTCCAAAACAGTGGAATTTCACACATAGGAAACAAACAAACAAACAAACAAACAAAAAAAGCCAAACAAACAAAACACACAAGGACTAACTACGAGTTGGACACGCTACTTGCTTCATTTCATTAATTTATTGAGGTAAATTTCATCTTATCAAAAGGAAAACAAGCACATGTTGCCAGTCCCACAGTCTGTACGTAGGGCAGAAGAATCCTTATAATAATGCAAAGCAGACTATAATTTCTGCACCAAAGGGGCATGTTTTAGAGAAAGGTTAAACCACATGACATAACCAGCATACCCAGATGTTTATTGCCTTTTTCCACCATTCAAGTTTTAATGATTCAGATATTTAAATGCACAGCCATGGTTAGTTAAGCTTTTAAACTAGCCTCATATGTGAGTAACCTACTTACTGGCTTCCGCTGAATTTTTGTGTAACATTTAAAAGTGGAAACCAAAATACGTATGCTGAGTTAAAATATATCTCATCATAAAAACACCTAAAATGATTATAACACATTTAAATGAAAACTGTGCAGGTTTATAGACTGTGGACTATTATGTCACATCACGAATTTGTGATGGGGTCACAATTCTGCATTTCCCAAGTCATTCCTTTTTGACCCACCTAATTTGTTTCCAAAGAGCTTACAAATTTAGCAGTGAATATTCCAGATTTTTCTCCCTGTTGTGCGTAGGGAATGGGAAAAGCAGAATTCACTACACCACATACATTATTTTTAATTGATGTGTTCATTGCAGAGAAGGTTTATCCTTGTACAAAAATATCCACACATAAAATTACAAAATATGTTTCAATTCAGCTATTGCAGGCTGAACAATATAGTATGTCATACTAAGATATTTTCAATTATTCTGAAAGTATTAAAGGTTTGAATTTTTTTACCATCACTGCCTCTGTACACGTTCTAAACTGGTAAATTTCTGCCTAAGGGTAAACTCCTATTTTTGAATGTGTATTTTGTATTCATTTCTACCAAATCTGTACAGTCAGATTGTGACTAGGCCTATGTACATTTTATGAGAACACATTTTAGCACAGCAGGCACAGAAATTAATTTACAAAAGAAAAGTATTGCAGTTTTTGCTTTATATATTCCCCAATGGTATTTACCTCTTTGAAAGGCAAAAAAAAAGCAATTTCTATGGTGTGTACAGTGTTTTATGTCTATTGAACACCATAAAATGTTTAAATTTTCCAATAAAATTTCTCTGTCCATTTCAGAAGTTAAAAATGGCTTAAAGGTTTACAGTATTAGGACTACATGTATTAGTAACGAATATAGTATCAGTCTGAAAGGAAATCATGGTATTCATGGTTCCTGGTTATACTTAACACTTTTAGCAGTGCTATTGACCAGTTGTTTAGTGTTCAAACTCAGAGTTGGAACTCAGTGTGTTCAACTCAGGTCATATATTCTACCCTAAACCTACACATTTCTAAAGCCTTTCTTAACAAAATCAGTTTTTAAAAGCAATTCAGCATTGAAAAAAGGTTTTAATGAATTTGCTTGAATTCTATAAATATTGGAAGCTCCTATCTAGTTTGGTATTAGAGGCATAGTAGTAGCACACTACATAAACCTAGATTAAGTTAAAAATCTTCCTTTTCAGGCCCTGAAATCTTTTGTGTGTCTGGGGCACTATTTCTGGAAATTAAGATCTCCAGCAGATAGTACAACAGAGCCATATTTTTTTTTTTCTGTGTTTGTTATCCCCCTCTTTTTTACTAAACATCTGTGTTTAACACGAGCTTTTTGTTAAAGCGAGTCCATAACTGATTTCATCTACTGCCAGATTAGAATACGAAGAAAATTTCAGAACATTTTTCATTGAAATGTCATAGTTCTTTAGTTAGAAACAGCAGTTTTTCATTATTTTTCATGGATCTACAGGAAAAAAAGTATGGAGAGAACAAATGCACACAAATACTCATAAACTAAATGCCAGTGTAGTTCGGTGTAAACTACTGACTTCCATTTATGCTGAAATTATTTGAAAGCTGCTCAGTTCTGCTTCCCTCAAGTAAACCATTCATTAATGCAGATAGATTTAACTCCATCTCCTTAAATATCTGAGGTTAAGCGATTTGGAAATCACAGGTTGTCTGTGACCATGTGCCAATGAATGGGCCTTAACATTTCACTTTGAGCCATAAGTCAATTTTTAATTATTGCCTTTTGACTTGGTGTCTTTCTTCCAGAGCTACCTGATGCAAATGCTTGAATATATCAATTAGCTGTAGTAGTAGCAACAGTAGAGAAAACATGGAAATTAAGAGAACTGCTGGACTGAGCACTTAATGAAAGAATTTGCATGTACTTAACCAGTGGTCTACTCATTACTGGGCAGTCAGGGAACAAGACAACATTAAGCACCCCATTCCCACAGGGATGACTAGTCTGCTGTGTGGTGCAGCAAGTCCAAGACTACACCAGGTATTGTTTTAGTCATGCTAATAAAACTTGACAAATGAATTCTCAACTATTTAGTTGGTAGTATTACTTTCAGGGAAGCAGGATGCTTGATGTTTCAATCAGCAAAGACAGTGAACTATTACCTCTGAGATCTGCCAAGTAATGATCCAAACACAGGGATGACTGCTGAAACTTCTGCTCTTTTTAAGCTGTGCCATTTTCTACCTCCTTTATTTCTTGCTGTGCCTTCGAGACCATGGCACTGAGAGACAGAAAGACTATGAAGGAAACAGGAATAACACGAAAAGCAATACAAGATGTTGACACTGGTAATTCATCCGATAAGATATGAAAAAGCTATTTAGGAAACAAGTAACTGTAAACTAACAGAAAAGCACTGAATAGTTTTTATGTGATTATCTAAAATACTGCCTCACTAGAATTCAGAATAAATTTTCTCCCTTGTAAGTCACTTTTTCACAGATATTCAGTATAAAGTAGAGACTGAAGGAATGTAAAGGAGAATTGATACTGCATGTTATTACTTGTACAAAAATCTAGAATGGTCAAGAAAACATTTGATGAGAATATGCAGAAACTATTCTAAGAATTTAATATGCTTAAACATAGTATACCCTCAACTTTGACCACAGATGTTTTCTACTACCCAGTATCTGTTCTAATGACACAAAAAGATAATCCAATTCCATTTTTGCTCTAGAGAACTTTAGACACAGCCCTTCCCTTCTGTGTTCATCTTCCTTTTGACCTCTTTCTGGCCAGGTGCAGCAGACTTTCAACTGCTGCACTAAATTTTGTGAGATACTGATATGCCATTTTTCTGTTGAGAGATTTAACAGCATTAACACACAGGATTATTCACAGATCTTGGAAGAAAAAGCCCCCCACAGTTTCTCTTTCACTAAACTTCCTGTAATTTTTCAAGCCCCTATAGAAATGCCTCCAAGTAGGCCAAGTATAGATAGCTCATTTTTGCAGTGCATGATCCAGAAAATTCTTACACAAGTCAATTGATTCTTTAAGATTAGATACAAGATGTTTAAAATCTAGTTTTTAATAATGCTGGAAGGTCTCTTTTTATTTTATTAAATAATAAAAATATTCCAGTGCTCCGAATAGGTAGCATAGAAACAAATTTTAGGAATTAATATGTTATTTCGTTTCGTTTTGGTTTTTTTTGTTGTAAGAACTTATGGATCTTGTAAAATAAAACCTTTGCACCAAAAGGTTAATTTTATTCATTTGATTTGCTCTTTTTTCTTGGAGGGAGGAACAGATAGTGAACTGCTTGTTCACCTTATTTATTTTAGCAATGCTCCCACATTCTTTATGATTCAGCTACAGCGTCTGAAGTAGGTGAGCTCAGTAAGCCAGAGGCAATGCTGACCAAGTGACACAGAAGCCAGCTAATAAGTTTGTAGAAAATAGTTAAAATTCAGAAAGAGCTGAGTCCCAAAACTCAAAGAAAAAAACTCTTCAAGAAACAAAGAAATCTATAGACCAAAAAAGCAAAAGGAGAAATTTAAACAGGGAATGATAAGTTATCCTTTGTCAAGATAGGCGTACTGGTTTTGGCTGGGATAGAGTTAATTTTCTCCATAGCAGCTCACAGGGCGCCAAGTTTTGGATTTGCGACACAACACACCCGTGTTGTAGCTATTGCTGAAAAATATATAATGTCTGCACAACATGAAAGTCCTTTCCGTTTCTCACACTGTCCTGAAAGTAAGTAGGACTGCGGATGCACAAGCTGGGAGGAGACACAGCTGACCTCAACCAACCCCCAAGATATCCCATACCACTTGGCATCATGCTCAAGAGAAGCTAGGAAGAAGGAGGAAGGAGGAACATTTGGACTTACAGTGTTTTTCTTCCAAAGTAAACATTACTTGTGGTGGATCCCAGCTTTCTTGGAGAAGGCTGAACACCTGCCAGTTCATGGAATGAGTGAATGAATTCTTTGTTTTGCTTTGCTTGTGTGCATGGCTTTGCTTTACCTACTAACTGTCTTGACCTTGGAACACAAGTTTTTCCACTTTTGTCCTCCTGATTCTCTCCCCCATTACACTAGTGGGAAGTGAGTCAGAAGCTGTGTGGGGCTTAGTTGCTAACTGGGGTTAACCCACATCAATATGAAAGAAGGTACTTTTAACAGATCAGATTACATAAACTCACGATAAAAAGATGTAACTAAAACCAACTTATCCTAACTGAATCAGAGAACAAGCCTCTCATTTTCAAAAGCAAAAACATTTAATTGTCTACAGAAATGGATCTTTGTTATCTAATAAGTGATTACTACAGACCACAGAGGGATAATGGTTCTTCTGGTGACCAAATGAAAAGAAACTTAAAATAAATTAAAAAATTAAATCAGGTAAGTAATCCTGATGGAACACAACTTTATATAAAATGCAGTGATATTACTGACAGAGAAGATATAAATTCAAGCTATTGTATTTTGTAGTCTACAACTGTTAGAGAACAGCGTGAGCATGGTAGAGAAACTGGAAAGACTGAAGCATGCAGGGGGACTACACCAGCAGATTTCAAGTAACTATGACCCTTTTCTAAGGAAACCTTGGAATGAAGACAGGCCAAGCAGTGGATTAGACATGCGCAGGCGTCTGCCAGCTCAAGTTATTCTGCGGTAGAACCAGCCATTCATACATTCATCATCAAGAACGTGCACATTAAAGGAATTGTAACAAGGGCAAAATTATGGATGCGCTAATCTTTGAAAAAGACATGCCCCTGGATCATAGACTTATGGCGGGGAGTCAATTTGGACTGGCTATATATGGACACCGCTAGTAATCCATGTTCAGAACGTAAGTAAACTATCTAAGTAGATTTTTAAATGATGCAATGAATGTCAAAACAAAGACAAGAAATTGTTTTATCACAGTAATTGTTTAAGAACTGGCGGAGCAGCAGACCTCTGCCTTGAAGGCACTGTGATTCAGAAATAACAAAGCAGCTAAAGGTGCATAAGTCATCTATTGTAGCTAGAACTGGATGGGAGAATTTGGGAAGCTGTATCTACTAAAGTCAGTAACAATAAGCTACAACTTCACTTCAAACAATGAGCATGTAACATTTATACCTTTCACAGAAGCAGTGCAGTGAGGTAGAGAAGTTCTTCAGTATGTTTCTGAAAAGTTTCTGCCTGGAAATGAGTGGATAATTTTAACATTGGGTAAGGACAAGTAAGGAGGTGATGGTCTACTATCAGAGTACCGATTTTATACTAATGTCAGGAAAAAGAAGGATGACCAACTTACAATTTTGTGTTCTTGCTACCTCTAAGGCAACTGAAAATATAAAACATTTTACTTCCCTGATAAATAAATGAATGCTGTACAAACTAAAAGAACTACTACAGAGTGAGGTCCCTAAAACCAGCCTAAACTGCCAATTTAAAGATTCTACTAAAACTACTGTTAACAGCACAACAATAATGAAGAGAGAATACATTACCACATACTGAGCAGAAATCAGAGCTGCATAGCGCACACACATCCAAAGGCCAATCTCACTTATAATTTAAGGCAATAGAGAAATAGTAGAGTAGCTAACACAAAACTTCCTTTAAAAATGTCTTCATATTTATCCCACTCCATGAAATTTTTGAGCAGACCTTTTAAGAAATTAATGCAGAACAGAAGGGAGAAAAAATGCTTTCAGATCTTGTACCTTAATTTGCCCTGCTTTTTCACCCTTTTGGTTTAATTGTTGTACTAAGTCAAGCCCTTATTTCTTGTCAAATATATGCCTATACGAACAATTCTTGGCCTTTTGAACTCATTTCAGGTCTTATAATAGCTGAAATAATATACTCCACCCATAAATAGTAATGTTCAGAAGTGTGAATTTAATATGATAGAAAAACAAATGCTCATTTTAAGATGTCCTTTATCTGCTGTCCAAGTTGTGTATTTTCCCTATATCATAAGCCATGTTTATCTGCAGAAACCTCAAGAACAGTAACCCATCTTTTGAAGAAGAGGATATGCACATTTACATGTCCAGATTTATCCCTCAAAATCAGTCTGTGTGCAAAATCAGTCATGCAGCATTTTACCTACTTACGTGGCTCAGACCATTCCCATAAGATTCAGCGACCCAAGAACAGATATACTCATAAGATTTTATAGTCTTAACATGCAGCACTGATCTCATTGCCCCTCTTCAAACAGGCAAGCTACATAACTGTGCAAATTTCAAAGAATTCAGAGAAGCTATTCTTACTTTTAGAACCTGAGGTTCAAACCTGCTTACACAGACAACAGACAACTAACCAAAAAAAATGTTTCAAATTAGTAATTTTTTTCTCTCTCTACCCAAAGGAACACCATGTTACAGGAGCCTAAAAATCTTTAACACAAACAAAGAGTATCAGCATTCTTTAAGGAACAACATATACTCAAAGATATTCCTTGACAAAAAAAAAAAAAATAAATAAAGTCAACTAAAATAAATACTATATAAAGAAAAAGTGCTCACAAAGCAACTTTCCTGACTGGTATCATTACCATTACACAGTGTTAAATCAGTCCAAAATCTCCCAGTACAAAATACAGCACACAAACAATGAGCTTTCAGATTAAGTGATCCCTGAAGCTTCATTTATGCAGCGGACAATGATGTACATGACAACAGATTTTTGTTGCATGTCAAATCTCAGAGAGCTTTTTATTTTTCTTCATTTACTATTAGATAATTTTTCCACAAATATCCCTACCATTCTAGTGTATTGCTCTTGTTTTCAAATGCTCTGGACATTTTTACACAACCCTGACATCAAATATGACAGAGTTGAAGCAGAAAATAAAGCAAACTAGAAAAAAAATACTGGGCTACAACTATATTCCATCACAAGATACATTTGTTAGAATCCAGCTTTCAGTTGGGAGTTTCGCTTTGGAGACAAAAGGAAAATATGTTCTGACAATGTCAAAATTATTCTGCTTCCAAATTACTTCTCCTTTCAAAATCTGTTTATATTAATATATATTATAATGACACATGAAAATATGAAGATGGAATAGAAACCAAAGACAACTCTAAACATTTCAGATCGACTATTATGGCTTCATTTTTTGTTGTCCCCTGGAAAATAACAAGTTGAAGAAAAACGGGTTTATCCGGAAGGAAATAAGATCTCTAAATTTAAAATCATAAAACAGAAAATATAGTTTTAGAACATTACTGCATGGTACAGCCAAATCCAAAAGCAAAGACTGAGCACTATGTCTCCTAGAGCACACTCTTTCACTCATGTCTCGGTTTTGAGACAAATTTAAGAGAGAACTCTCTGGACAGAGTCCTTCTCTCCAAAAAGGTTCCAAAAATCCCATTTCCAGCATCAGGGAATGAATACTAATAGACGAAAGTGGAAAAAAAATGGTTTATTAACAAACAGAATGCCCACCCACAAGGGAGGGAAAAAAGTAAGTAACTGTTAAGCACTAAACCGCCAGAATCCACTTCCCTCCACACACACACAGAAACAAAAACCCAAAAAGTGTCCAGAGAGTGGGGGCGGTGAAGGAGGAATACACCTTTCCCAGCACATGGTCCAAAATGGCGCAGGCTTCTCATGCAGAGGGCAGCAGACCCCCCCCACAGAGCAGTCCAGCAGCAGAAAAGAATTCCAGTGGCTACCTGGTGTTGACTTCTTCCCCGCGGGCAGCCTCAGCAGGTGAAAACAGCTGGGCTGGAGCCTTTTGGTGTGCTTTGTCTCCCTGGCTTGTCTCTCCGGGGCTTGGGGCTGGGCGGAGCTGCTCCACTCCCGCTGATCCTGCTACTGCCGATCTCAGAGAAGCAGTGTGTTCAGTTCAGCTCCCGGCAGTCAAAGGATGCTACTCCACCTTCTCCAATCCAGGGAAAGGAAAAGGTTTCTGCCTGGGCCAAGTCAGCCACGCAACGAAACCACGCTGCCCAGCGCCACGGGAAACACGCTGCACCGAGTGGAACCACGCCGCACAGGGCCGCCGGAAGCCTGGGCAGCGAGCCAGGTTACAGTGTAGGAAAGCAGCGACTGCTCCTGGCAAAAAACCGACTGTTCTCTGCTCCCACTGGGCACAGACCGACCCACGCCCAGCTAAGAGACTGCTAAGTCACAGCGTGGCAGTGCCCTGGCAGGAAGCACGCATGCCTTCACAGGTCTAGTGCTGCTGCCCAATCTCCGAACCAGAAGAGAGAGAAAATAACTCGCAGTGCCGCCCCCCATCAGGATCTCAGCGGGGCTCACACACCGACAGACCGACAGACTGGCCTGGGCGGGGGGGTAGAAAGAGGAAACAATAACAATTTTTGGACATAATCAGAGGATCATGGAATAGACTAGATCACTCCAGGACAACTCAGTACAAAGAAACTCGAGTCTAGCAAGAAGCAGTAACAGATCTCACTTTCCACATCTCTATGCAAACCAGGATTTAAATCTCTGAGTTTGTTTTGATGGCCTTTTCTTAAGGAAAGAAGCCATGAAACATTTTTTCTAGAAGCCTTAAAACCAAACTCCAATGCTTTCCTCTTCCACTGCATGCACCTTACTCCAGATCATATTTCATAATCTGGTCTTCAGGTCCATGTTCCTGACATGAATTACATGCGTCACTTAAGTGACTGTAATTGCAAAAATGGATGACTGTCTATTTTCCGCTATCAAACAACAAACGTGTCAGCTTATTTCAGTAGACAGCACAGTGTATCTCCTCTATTTATTATTTCCTTAGTCTATGTACATGGATAATAACAAATGTTGGTGAAGATGGTAATTTATTTTAACTCTCAAGTCAAAGTCTCGCACATCTGATTTAAACACTTCCAAAATATTTTCTACTTTATTTTCTAAGTCAGGTTCCCTCTGCCTTTTGGCTTTTCTTTTTTTTTTTTTTTTTTTTGTTAAACAGGTCATCTAGATAAAACATTCATGTTCTGTTCATTCATCATGGATTTTGAGTTTTCATTTAAATAATGCAGTTGAAATCTTCAGAAGAAATTTAAATTGAAACACTAAACACTTACATGCATAGTAATATGCAAAAGAAACAATTTCAGAATTTGTGAAAACTGAAAAGTTTAAGATACAAGCTTCAACAGCTTTCAGAAATAAAAGGTCACCTGTGGAACTGTATGCTGTTCTTGGAAATGATGTCCCCTTGCAGCCAGTTACTAGTGTACTTACAGTTCATTCACCTTCAAGAATCTGAGATTGTCTCCTCTCTTAGCAGATAATGTACACTTACCATTAGCTCTCTGTCAGTGACTCCCACCTTGCACAGGATGGAATAATCACACCATTCTCCTTTGCTTCTCCTATAAAGAAGCTTGAGGGCATAGTTTTATGATGATTCATTCATCTTTAATTGTGTAAATATATCTCAGTACTATCTTGGTAGTATGTGCAGTTGTCTCATCTGCACAAATCTAAACAAAATCTATGGTCAGACCTTTCATCCTCTTCTCTCCAAAGACTTCTGATACCCCCAGTCTATCTTCTTTTCCACCTTTTCAACTTTGACATTGTCTTCTAAATCTATTAGGCTTTCCAAGGCTGACTTACATTGATAAATGTGATTAAATGGCTCCATCACACACAATAAAAAAAAGAATTTAAAATATTCTAAACTACTGTTGATTACCTAGACTTAGCAGTTTTGACTTGCTGCTATTGAAGTTCTAAGTTGTGACAAATACTTAAAATATTTTGGAACTACTGGGCTTTTGGTGTTTTGGTTTTGATGGGTTTTTGTGTGGTTTTTCATATCTACCAGGTCCACTCAAGATTTTCTGTCCATACGGAGTGATGCAGCACAAAAATATTGTCAATGTCACTTACTTGAATTCTGCAAAGTAAAAACAGAAAATGGAAAAGAAAAACAAACAAAAAAACACCAACAACCAAACAAACATCACTGAAGTTTTACAAAGGAAAAGTGTGCAGCTCTAGACACATAGGACACCACTAGCAAATATCAGTTATGAATGCTAGGTCCTTGTCCACTGCTTTCATGGTTACAAAACCATCTGTCCCAGTTTGGTTGAAGTCAATCCAGCTTTGTAATGCTACATGAACGATATGGCACCTCATTTGCACCTACAATAACACTCACATAGCCTCATGGTCAACAAGGCCAAACACTTGGCCTATTTACAAACCAAATTGATTTAAACAAAAACATTTATCTTTTTCATTTGGTTTAACCCAGCTTCAGTTGATCAAAAAACTGTGCCCTGAGGACTATTTACAAAGAAAGTGAAATAGAATATTTGACTAACATTGGGTCAATTCACCCAAGGTGAATGTGATCAGAGCGCATTTATTTGTTAGTTTTAAACCTCCTCCCCTAATTTCTTTGATTTTGAAGAACAAACTCTTTTAGTTGCCTGAAGCAGCATGGTAACCCTAAGGAAATGGATGCTTGCTACAAATCTGTGTAATTTGACTACTAAGTAAAACCTTTGAGATGTGGGACTGGTACTAAATCTCTCAGGAAAATACTCTTACAAGAGGACATGTCTTAAAATCTTAGTTTCCTTTCTGGTCTCTGGAATAAGGAATCTTATTTCTGCCACTACACATTACACAAATGAAGGAACAAGGACAGGGAGGTAGGTACCATATGGAGTGACAAGTCAAGGTGTTTCAGGAATCAAAGTCAAACAAAGAACAGCACTTTAAGTGTTTCGACTTAAAAGAAGGAAATATTTTTGGCCCCCTTTCTCAATAAAAGGGTAATTACTGGTCAAATTCCTCTCTTGGAGGAAATGGCCTCAAGATGCACCAAGTAAGGCTTAGATGGTAGATTAGGAAAAATTTCTTCACTGAAAGGGTTTAGTGGACCAGGCTGCCCATGAAAGTGGTTGAGTCATCATCCCTGGAAGCATTTAAAAGTCATGGAGATGTGGCACTTAGGGACATGTTTTAGTGGTGGACTTGGCAGTGCTAAGTTAATGGTTGGACTTCATGATCTTAAGAGGTCTTTTCTCAAATAAAAGATTCTGTGTCTCTTCTACAGTGACATGTCAAAGAAACATGCTGTTCTTAGCTTAAACATCCAACACTGAAAAGTCCTGGTATCAATCTCTAATATGACAATCGGATTATTTAGTTTCTTCTTTGGATAGCTTATATCAGTCTTCAAGATCAAAATACCTACAAAACAGTTATTTATCTGCCTTCTGTATAACTCAGACTCATGATTTGTGACTTAGAAACCTCTGAACTCAAATACTGACAGTCTTTGTGACTGCTTCTTAACCTAACCATGCAGCAGAATCTGGGAACAAGTTGAAACAGCAGATTATATATGAACAGGCTATACTATGTGAAAAAAACCCACAGGAATTTACCTTCAAATATCTGTCATTCTGACACAAGCCTGTTTGATCTGTGGAGTAAGACCTTAAGAGCAAAATGATCAACATACAGTGTCACTGATAATCTTTGATTGTCAACCTGAAGAGCCTGATTTGTCAAAATATGTCCATGTTTACTTGGCTTTTCATAAATTCGACTACAGCCATTACTGATTTCAACTGCACTTATCTGGCAGCCACACCTCTTCCTCAGTACCAAGAATCTCATGATAACTCAGCATCCATTAAGTAATCCACCAGCATCACAGAGATGCTGCCTTAATGGCAAGGATAAGATAAAAACTTATCCCTTCACCTGAATGTCATGCTGAAACTGCTTTTCTTTAAATTTCGTTTCATTTCCAAGAGAAAATACTGATCTATTCTGGAACAGCCTTGAATGACTTTCGTGACTAAACCTAAGCATTGATGACTTCCCTTCATAAAAATCTTTGAGCAAATTCATATTTGTTTCCTGATTATTTTATTGAAATGTACTTTAAAAGGAACAAATATCATTTCAAAATCTCTTTTTGAAGACAAAAGACAGTATTTTATTTGAATAAGATTTAAGCAAAATGTTTTGGCTGTCTTGGACACAAAGTCAAAAACATCAGCTGAACTTCGTTCAATCTGCATTTGGGGCAAATGACATTTTTCTGAGAAATTTTGTTCAAATGAAAAATAAAATGCAGTGGCACGTAAGGTGTCAAGGAAACACATTTATATATTATTCTTACACAGACTCCTTGGATGCAACACCAGAAACTGATTTCAAATCTACTATTGGCGATAAAATAAATATTTCATATATCCTATTTGGTTTTGTGTGTTAGTTCTTACATCACCCTGACAGAGCAAATAAACATTGATCAAATGTTCACAATACCATACAAAGTTTTACACTTTTAAGCCAAATTTTTTTGCCTCATAGAAATCACAGCATCATCACGCCAAAGCTCTAAACAAAGATAAATCATTTCCCACTAGGAATGTGTACATTCCAGCCCTACACCTTTTTTGTTTGTTTGTTTTAACCTGAAACACATTTTCCTCCCTTGGGCAGAAGTAAGAGTGACTCAGTCACTTTCACCAGATGGCATGCTTCTACTGAATTGAAAACTGCACTGAAGAAAGAGTATAATTTTTCTGGCATGACAGTTTTCAAACCAGTCCCTCTTGCAGAGACCTACAGAAAGGAGAAACATGTCTTTCAAAATCAGCATTTTGTGACAACAAAAAGTTACTGAACCTCCTGCTCAGCAACTGTTGAAAACTAAAAATGTGAAGTAGTTCAAACAACACATTGGAAAAAAAAAATGCTGTGAAACAAGAGGCTGAGCCTTGTTAAGTAAACAAGACATACTTTTGTTTACCGGTAATAAGAACCATTTTTTAAATTTTGTTTTGTATTAGCCTTACTTCTTGTATGCATACCTGCATTCCTCCTGAAAAAAAAATAGCACTGCTATATGAAAACACACCCAAGAAAAGTTTACATAGTTTGGATAACATCAGGACAAAAAGATGTATCTCGAAGCAAAAAGACTGGGGTTTAAATGGAAACAAAAGGCAAAACCAAAAGTTCATCAGTGACTTAAAGTTTTGGAAAGAGCTGAAAAGCACGTGCAAAACCTTTTTTTAATGATTGCACATTTTCTTAAGTTGAATGCTTCATGGCTTTTCCAGTAACAATATGAACAAGGTCTCATGTTAAATCAAAACAAGAATGCTATTAAACAATTCAGTAAATCTTGAGCTGATTTACATGATTGTTTTAATACAATAGCTTGTACCACTTGAGTGGCTGCACCAGTTCAACTGAATTACAGTGGCATTTCAATACACAGCCTGTTTAACTGTAGTAAAATAAAAACATGGCAGCATTACTCGCAAAGTCCTTCTTAAAACTTTTTGAGAAGGGAAAGGAAGGGAAGGGAACAGGAGAGGAGTGGATGGGAGGAGGATTAATTCAACCGCTACTTGGAAACTTCTGTACTATTTATTTACACTCCTGTTTGTGTATTTATCTACCAATCTGATATATTGGTCTGCCTGCTTCCGAGGACCTCCTTCAGCAATCATTAGACAACAGGTATCTTTCAGCTAGGACTGATTTGTGGAATTCTTTTCATTGTGCCTATTTAGAAAACCTGCAGAAATGTTTTTCAGTTTAATGTCATTGTGAGGTTAATTGCTAAAAGGCAAATAACTAAAGCATAAACATTGTTATAACTATCATTTGGTAAAACTTTTTATTTCTGTATAAGGAATATCCATTTTTCTTTCTTACTGATAGAAGCTACAAAGGACTTGTTATGACAGTAGTAAAAAATTCTTCATGTTCCTAAAATAAAAATCAAACTTTTCCAAGAAATCTTAAATTTCTTAACAAAAATAAGAGAATGTTCTCTATGAATATGTATGCATGTACTTGTTAAAAACTCTAAACTTCTGTTGTACCATATTCAAATAAGTAGTGCTTAAAGAAGTGATAGATTATTCACTTGTAATTAAGACAATGTGGTCTTATTTTAATTTAGAAAACAAAAAAACCCCACCCTACTTAGAATCCTCTTTAATTGTTTTCTTTGTAATACAGCCTGTAAGTGTTGAGCTTACATCCCCACTGTTCCACAGTTGTTTTACACATATTAATTCAGAGAAGACCCACAGATGGATAATCTGGGGAAATCTAGCTGTTCCCTTGGAAGAGTCTCCTTTTCTTAAAATATCTGTAGAGAGACATCTTGGGTCTGATTTTTACCTGGTTTATCAGGCCTTTGAAACCACCATGTTTGGGCCTGGAAAAGAATTGTGCTGTTACCTCTTACTGTTTAACAAATACTCAGAAAAAGCAACAAAAGCCAGACATGCACACTGTAGTACAGGCCTTTTCATAAATGGGTACTGTAAATAACTCCTCCTCTCAGATTTTCTGCCAAGACTTTTACTGATTGTCAAAGATTCAGCATTGACAAAGCATCTGTGGAGATAAATTAACGAAATTACTACTACAACAAAAAAGCCACCACATTGTACAACACAAAACCAATGTGCTTATTCAGTGCATTTTAGCCTATTCATTTGAGACAATTCAGTTAAGCCCCTAAGACTTATAAAAAGCACAGCTTCATTAGATGGACTAACTCATATGATACAGTAAGCACAAATTAATCATGTTTGAAATTCTAGGTTATTGTGCAACGTACTAAGTACAAGCTACTGGAAAGCTCATTGGATGTCTCTGAGACATCTTCAAGTGTTCTTGTACTATATGCCATTTCATATAGTTCACCATTAGAAGCATTTATATTTAGCTTTTATAACAAAGCTTTAGTGTTTTCTACAGCTTCTTAATATGTTACATTCTATAAAGCAGTAACTGTCCATGTTAACTTCAAAGATTTTACAAGTGCACTTGTAGTTATCTAGCTGTAATCACTTACATACAAAACTAAAATATTTTTAGATTGACTGCAGTCATGAGGTGCAGTGTAGTAGGATGCTCTGCCTCACCAGGAACAAAAAAAGTTCAAACTTTACCCTATTTTGCAAAAGTAATCAGTGGTGAACAGAGGAAGGAGGGTCACACTGCTTTTGTTATCGAAGAATGCTGAGACCACACTGACACTTCAATCTCAAGGCCAAATATCCTAAGAACTATGTCCTTCCTGAAGGAAACTGGCACCAATGAAAGCATGGCAAAGTTCTTGATAACAGAACCAACAAGTGATGACTTATCTAAAGCTGCTGACCTGACACAGCTGGCCTGGAGACATCTGACTGATAGTCAATCACTTTATAACGTAGAAGCCCCATCCCACTTTTTAACAGCACATTTGTTTTTGGACTGTGTGTGGAGATTCCTTCCTTGAGTGGGGATGCCCCTGAAGGTTACTCCTCAAGGCTGAGTAAAAAGGATTTGCCCATAGTCATTGGTATGGGTGAGTAACATCAATCTGTAGTTAATTATTTTGCTAGTTTTTATATAATTGCTTCAATATTTCTTCAAAAATATTGCGCTCTACTAGTACTTATAACTACCTATAGTATGTAGTTAAAAATTCTGAGTTCTTTTGGTCTAATCGTTAACACAATCATTATCTATTCAAATAAATAATTTATTTTATCGTTATAAATGTATTTGGGTTGCCATCCTTAATCCTAAAGGACAATGTCATATAAAGGCTCAATTACACCTATATAATCCTTCAGACCTAAACCATTGATCAAGTCTCTGACTAGGACTGGATCCAGATGCACTTTGACACCTCTCTGGGAAGGCATTAAGAAAGGAAGGGGGTCCTTTCTGAGCCTCATGACTGACTCAAGGGCAGAGGCTCACACATAAACTTTGTCCGAAGCTCCCTTTCTGCCCACAACACCTATAAAGGAGTTGGTTTATATATGTGTAGATCTATATATACATATACAAAAAATAATAGCCCCAAATTTTTGTTTGCTACTTGTAAATCAATGTAATGGTTTCGTAACTGTGCAGATGTACAGAAGTGAAATAGGCCACTTTTTATTTTTCATTTTTAAATCCTAATACCAATTACGAAACTAAGTGGCCAATTTTCAATAACTTTGAAATAAAAATTAGGAAATATCTGAAACTTCCACGGTCTTCTAATACATTGTAAATAAAACACTATTGAATGTTTTCTAAGTAATCGGATTACTACTTCATCAAAGAACAACCAAGAGGTCATTTTCAAAAAAAGTTTTCTACGTTTTTATGGTGAAGGGTTTTTTTCCCCCAATTTTTACTAAAAGAGGATCCTTATTATTAAGAAGTTTTTTACAAGGAAATGAAGACAAAAATGTGGCAGCCTCATCCTCCTGCCACAGAGGAGTACAAACTGTGTGCCTGTTTTATTATAGCTATAACTGAAAGCAAGGCAGTGAGGCAAGTCAGGGAAGGAGATTTTAGTTTGACTCAAGTCAAGTGGAGACAGAACAGCCTTAGGCATAGCAATTCTATCCTGTGTTACTAAAATCGCTTTCCTAGCAGTATAAGAAAGTGACTCATTTTAAGACATTTTTGTTGTTACAGTGCAGTCTATATGACATTTCTTGTTTAATTCAGTCACACATCGTTCAGTCTCTCTCAAGATATTCACCAATCCAGTGAACTCTACTCAGAAATTAATACAGAATGAGGTTCAGATTCCAACCACTGGTGAGATGTACTCATGAACAGGACTGCTCACTCAGCTGCTGGTGAAGAGATGGTTTCCCCACTACAATATAGTCAAAGTCGAAATGTAATCCTTTAAAATAAAACAGCAAACTTGGAAATCAGACACAAGCATATTGTTATAAAAACCAGCAGGTGATAAAAATCAGTAAGTATTCCTGTACTGATATGCCTATATGAAACACTTGGTTGCAGCACAAAGTTATCAACAAGTTTCATTAACTAGGGCAAATAATTCTTCAGTCTAGATTGTTCCAATTCAAAGCTAGCATCACTACTGCCTCATCCTGCATTCTACTGTAATCCAAAAATGCTAATTAAAATCATATGTAAACTAACACCCTCTTGAGCAGAGTGTTACCATGCCAACACCAAACTCAGGCCTCCAGAATCTTCATATAAAAAATGATAATTATGAAATAAACTAGATTTTACAGATTTCTTTGGCAACCCTTCCTGGAGTTCCAAAATTATTAATGGATAACTTCTACAAAATTTAGTTTCATCTAGCTCTCTCTAAGGCAAATTACCAGCACCAAACCCAAATGTGCAGATTAGTTAAAATTATAATATCACAAGAGTAATCAGATTAAGTAAATGGATAATGAAATGTATGTCTTCATTTTTGGAAGTAATTTAAGAAAAACAATTTCATTTCGTTTTAGTTATTAAAAAAAAGCAAATTATTGAAAAGCAATTCATGCAATAACTTCAACATTTGCGGTCAAAGATTCTGTAGTTTTGTCTTTGCAAAACATTTTATGAAAGTGTCAGGCTAGCTACTGTTGTCTTTTTGTGAGTGCATTTTTGAAAGAATAGCCACTACATTTAAGCACTTAAGATTGCCAAGGTGAAAAAAGGTTTTTAATTTAAAACTTCACAATCATTATGCCACACAGTATGAACACAAGGGAGTGTAAATTTAATTTTCATCAAAAGCTAGACTAATAAATCCTGTCTCTGGAAATAGACCCCAAAATCACATGCACAAGTCCAACTACCATCATAATTCAAAAGGGTAGAATCCTTTGGAAATGATAAGCTCAAAAATTAGTGTCTGACTCTTTAATCATTCAAAATTAGACAACAGAGAATGCCTGCTGGCTGTCATTACCGATAGTATTGGCACTTATTCTTGAAAGAATCCCACAGTGAATTTGATATTAAGAGAATTTCAGTCAACTTATGGTTAAAAAATGCCTTGCAGTTCTTCCAGATAGAAGAACTGAAAACACTCCTGAGACAGCTTTAGTGGAGATCAAAAGGAATTCCATTTATATGCAGCCATTAGACATGAGTACTTTTTTATACTGTTCTTCAAATAAGTAAGGAACCTCATAGGCCTGGAGCCCCACTGTGCCAGACTGCCATAGTAACAAAATGATAAAATCCAGGAGTAAAACAGACCAATGCATAAGGACTTTTAAGGCACTGCCCTCTACAGAAGTCCTACAAAACTTTGTCACCACAGCATATCTAACTTTAGCAACAGACTCAGAGATGGTACCCCAAACTTTGAAAAAATGCCACACACAAACAGCTCCTGCTTCCTTATTTTCAGAGGGTGTTGCTGCTGATGGTTTTACATCTGCTAGACCCTGTAATTTTGTAGTTGCTCTCTAGTAACAGTGTTGTTACAGTGATTATGTCTTAAGTACATTTTTGACCTAGGGTAGAGTTGTTAGAGCAGTCTATTCACAGAAGTTTGTTAAATTAACAGAATCAGCCATACATCATGCTAGCATTCCAGTGACAGAAGGGATTAAGTTGTCTTCCATCTTCTTGCTCCTTATGCACTTGGCTAAAGACTGCATTGACTGCATTGACAACTGAGCATTTCAAGAATAAAAAAGCTAGAATGGCCACCTAGCAAGTTAAAGATTACATGATCACTTTCCTGCCAACAAGTAAAAGATACACTTAACATGCTGATTTACAACTGGAGAAGATACCAGCAACACAGAAATTGAAGAGCGTTCTTATTGTGGCTTTTTTTTCCTGACATTTTCTATTTACTAGTCCTGGAACAGAAACTATCAAACAGAATATTTCTCCTTGTCAAACACAACCAAAACACCAATATATTCAGGGGTTTAACCATCCTGAAAAATTAATCAGTTTTTTTGCCATTTGCCATAAATCCCAGATAAATAATACCACAAAACTAGTAACAATTCATTATGTCATATATCAGAGAAGAGAATGATTATATTAAGAAAAGGAAAATATAACAACTTAAAAAGACCATAGAGCAGTGCCATCTAGTGATTGTCACCATAAACAAAAAAGGTTTGCATTAATATGTGATGCAAACAGAGTGAGTATCATCAATAACTGAGCTTCATTCCTTTCTCAGGCAAAACATTTGTGGAACAAGGTGCAAGGGTAATAATGAGTTATATCAGAGGTCATGCATTTATCACTTCAACAGAGCTCAGCATTTGCATTTCAAAGTAAAAATGCTACTGGTAGCAGATTCACAGGAAGAATCTACCATCACCATTAACCATACAGTGTTAGGAAAGGAGTTAATATTATCAGTACTCTACAAATAACACAGAATAAGGTATTAGTCTGTTTTTACCTCTGAAGGATGTACTGAAAATTATTAACTGGAACTACAGGAGAAAGAGGAAGGTACATAGTTCATACACAGGTCTAAATTATTTTCCTGACAGCTGCAGAAAATGGACCCATTACACTCTGAGTGAACCCTGACCATAAATACTCTTAAATATTGGATTGCTTTTATAAAAATTTAAAAATCCAAACACAAGAGATAATGAAAAAGAGCAGAAATATTGATTACTTTTCAGTTTATGGAATATTTCATAATTAGCACCTGTTCTTCACATATTTTTTATATGCTTTGTACTAGAGTATCTATGTAACAACTACAAATCACTGAAATATTATTTTGGAACTCAGATTTCAAAACTGCATAAAAATGCAGGCAAAAATATGCACTAAACTCCTTTTAAATGGACATCAGCTTGTATTATAAGAGTAACAGGTCATTTCTGCATGTGTGAACACAGAATCATAGAGCAGAACTTTCAAAGGAACTTAAAGTTATGCATCTATCTGCTTACTGTAAAGTTCAGTGAGCCTTAGTAGTCTAAATCCTTCTGGTGAGTTTAATATGTTATTGCTTTAATTTAAATCAACAGAAAGGACCACACTATTATGTATGTATTACTGGATTACTTTCTGTACTTTTCTGTTTGCTTCAGAAAGACTGAACAAACAGTAAATTACTGTTGCTTTATTGCTAAAGTTTTGTTAGCTGCATAGCCTATATGAAACAGAATGTATTGGTAACTTGTCATGGGCCCAAAGCCATTGCCTAATTTTCAGAGTTATTCACAATTTCAAATCAGAGATATGATCATATTGCCTTCAATAAAATGTTACAGCAGAACATGTTCTATTTTGACAGCTGCTGAAGAAAGCATATCCATGATATACTCCAAACTGATTTTGCATGTCTGACACCATCTTTGAGGACATTTTAGGAATTTCTAGCTATGTCATCTTTCAGTATCTATTTGTTCTCCTTTTCCACCTCTGTGCTGCTCCAAGTACATGTACAGACTGAATGTACTTGAAGACAACAATAATGACATCACTTTCAATCAAAAGTAGAAAATTTTAAAAATACACCAGTTATCTGCATGTCCTCCTCTCTGTACCAGAAAGCATACAAACTATTACTAGTACCAACAGAAACGCCATACAGTTAGGATGGATATAATTAAAGCAGAAATGTAAACTCTTGATATTACAAGCACTTACTTAGTGTCCTTTCATATATCAATAATATCACACTACCATGTGAATAAAATAAAACTGTGACCTTGATTACATTTAAGTGTAAATTCCAGCAGCCGTAACCACGACGGAGATTCCTCATACTGTTAAAGAACATCTACAGTGATGAAGATTGATTCTTCTATATGAAACATCTCCTTACTTCCAGTAAAAGTCCATTTTCCAGCTACACAACAGTGTCTCTCAACTCCAAACTAAACAATAGCTTCATTACTTCATAAAAGGCAACGGTGAAAAAAAGCCATTATCTTTAGATGCACGAAATATTCAATACTGTTACCCTAAATTGAATGAGCAATGAACTGTTTGAGTCTGGTAGCTATTCAATCTAACCATAATCTCTACTTGCAGCTCTCACCTGAAATATATTCAAATGAAACAGAAAACCTCAAATACTTATAACAAGCTGCTTTAAAGTAAAATCAAGCAATATTACGCAGAATTTAAAAATTCAAATTTGGTTGTTTTACAATCTAATATCAAGATGGTGCAATGCTATAACATACTACATTATTATAACTAGGTGCTAATGTAAGTATTTGAAGGCTACTGCCTGCCCACATTGCAAAGTAGTATCTGAACTCTTTTTGACCAAGACTATGAAGAGTAGCATGTACTGGCCAAACAGCCATGTAAATCAAGTTGGTTAGTGGTGCAGTAACCAAAGGAGCAACAACAAAATCAATGGTTCCTACTGTCTGGTACCCCTCCTTTCAAGCAATGTGATTTGCTTCAGCAGAACAGCTAAAGCCCCAGAGGAAAAGATAAACCTCGCAAACACAGGGAAGCACTTGCATAATATGATGTAATGCAGAAGAATTTTTTATGATATTCAGAGCACATACTTTTTTAAATTTATTTTTTAATCTGATTTTGCTCTTCCATTGCTGCTAAAAAAATTGCCTGGATATAATACCTCTCTATAGTTTTGGGAAAACACTCCTGAAATTCTTACTTCAATACTGTTTGATTAATGGATTATTAATGTTAAAATACTTAGTAATTCAAATTTCTTTACCCATCACATGACTTTTTGTTTGTCTAATGGGAACAAAATGATAGAAACTAGGATATGGGTTATTAAATACCCTCATTATATCGCTGCCTTTTCCATTTCAAAGCTTTAGCATGTTAATCTTAACGTACATGTAGGATTTTAATTATCTACATATCACAAGAATTTTTCTCTTTTACCTTTGTTTTCAAAACTACAAAAACTGTTCATACAGGGAGAGTCCAAAATAATTACTGAATAGATCTAAGCAAGATTATTGTATCCTTCTTAATAATTCTCTATTTTAATGTACAAAACTTTTTAACTTGTCTTTCCCCAGTAATTGTTTGACAGAAGTAATTTGATGACTTATTTTGCAGTCCCTCATGCATAGCACTGCCCACTATTTAATTACTTCTATGTCAAAGTAGAAATTATATCTACTTCTTACAAGAACTAGTTTTTTCAAAGTCTCAAATGACTCATGTTCTGAAAACTCAATCCCTAAAAGAATAGGAAAGACCTAATGGCTCAACACAACTTCCATTTTCAGAATATAGTCTGAGAAAAATACAGAACTGTTCGTTGTTAAGAATGACAATGTCAAATTATTTACAATCTTTTTCTTTTTTTAAGAACACACATGCACTTCTGTTCCTTTAATCAAGCTTTTTATAACAGTATATGAACAGTTTGACAAATATGTTATCAGTAAGAGAAGTGTTTGATAGTAACACTGTAATTATACATTCACTTTAAGTCATGCTGGCAGTGAGAAGGAGGTTGGACAGGACTGCTTTCACCAGCAGATCTGTACACTTGTCTCCTTAAAGCAGGCAGCAGTCATATCCTCCTGATATGTTCATCTACATGTTTTGGGATGTTGACTTCATTTATTTTTCTGTTACTTCCTTGGGGTTTGACTACTACTTAGTAATTCCTGACATAATTTTTCTTCCTAATAGTTAGCTATCCTCCAGATCAGACATAGCATTCAAAAATAAATTACAGATTCAGAAGTCATTCAGATGCTCAGCTACGTATTTCCTTCAGAAATCTTGGAAGCAAGCTATCACAAGCTCATGATTTACTCAAGTTTAATTTCTACAATTGTTCTGTTGCCTTTTATCTTGATAAGTCTTTTCACTACCTTTGTAATAACGCTAAGATAATTACTTCCTCCTCATTGTCTATGGAGACAACAGAAACAGGAATTTCTTGGGGTTTAAGCTTTCATAAATCTACTTATCTACTTTATAGCCTATTCTAGCAAGCCCAATCCATTCCCAACTGGAATGAATTCTTGTTTGCACTAGGGTCTGTTTATGCTGTGAGCACAGAGAAACTGTTATTTTAAACTGGTCCACTCAGTCTTCAAAGATTTTCACTACCCAGACTGCAATAAATGAATATCTTCTGTTTTCACATGTTGCCTATAGCCCAAAGTGTTTCTTTTTTAATGCAATGTGCCGGTTTACACCGGGAAAGGAACAGTCAAGAGCTGGCACGAGACAGGTATTTTCTCAACAGATTTGGTTGGCCCCACTCAAAAAAGTCCAAAAAAGAAAAAAAAAAAAAGGCAATCAAAAGGACTATAAAGCCATAAACTAATGTAGAATTTTGCATATTCTTCCAGACTACCTCATGTGTTGCTATAAACACAACCCATTTCTCAATGGTTCCTCTTCACGTACATTATTAACATTAAATTTTTCCTGGCTTTCAAATCAAAAATCTATGCCTGTTACTAACGGTCAAAGTAATATTTTCTATTTAATAAAATGGTGCCATCTTTTCTTCTATATAATTTTCCCAGTTTTGATAGTTACAGATAGCACTGGAGGCATCCAGAGGAACATCTAAAGCAGGTCTTGTATGCAAGCATGTCCATTGAAGATAAGTGGTTAGTTTTCTGAATCTCAACACTTTGTAACACCCATGACAGGAATAGCAACACAGTCTCTTCTTTCAGGACAGTTATTGCTACGCCTGAAAAACGGAATCACAGTGTTTAAGCCTAAGTGTAGTCGGCTATTTCTGAGAACAGCCAGACACATTGACACTGAGAGGCCATAGGCTTGTCTGGCTCTCTCATTTCTAGTCACACACCACCGTTCCAGATTCAGCCTTCCCTATTTCTTTCCACTTCAGAAACACAAAATTTTATCACAAGTAGACACAAAGTCTACATCCTCTTTATCAGGGCTGACAGCTGCTATCTACCCCAACTGAGGGTCTGCAGAGTTGTAAAGTCTCACAATCTTGAAATTTCCCCCAACTTTTTTTCTCCAGGACCTGCAGGGAAGAGGAATTTCTTCTTCTCAAGGAGCTTGTTTCTCTTCTTGTGTTTCTCTTGATGTTATCTGCAGTCTCTATAACCACAACAAAAGATAGGTGGGCCCTTGGGTCTTTTTATGTGTCCTCCCCACATACATTTCCTGCCTGCATTCCAGAGATGTGGGAGTTGTGATGATTTCAACAGACTTTGGCACACGTTGGTCTGCAAAAGGTGTAAGGCAGCCAAGGAAAAGTATCAGTGCTAAGGCTTGTGTGTGCTGTGAATGGGAATCTACCTGATGACTTTTCACAGAGGAACATAAACCTTTCTGCTTTAAAGGAAGCAAAATCCTGAAAATGCCAAACTGAGCTTTTGCTCGAAAAATCCTCCCTTATGAAGCTCTTCACAGCCAGCATCTACTGCTATTCCACATATACTTCACCAAAACACTAGTTGAAATGCAGTTTATGAATTGCAGCTATCTAGCAATCAATACCATTTGAAGAGAACTTTGTGTTTTCTCAGAAACAAGATAATGTGAAAGAAATAATAGAAGAAAGACAAATCTGCAAGTTGGAAAGTGAACAAAGGATAACAGTCTAAGTAGCTGTCCTGTTCTAAGGCCAGCCTATTTGGTTTCTCTAGTGATGTGATTCCCCATACCACTCTCGTAGTTACAAGAAAAACATCAGAGAAGGGAGTCCAATGAAATCCCACTCTTCCCTTAGAGATGAAGTTCTGCATTTGTACAGCTCAAAGATGGTCTTTGGCCTGCCTCAGTAAATGCCACCCCATGGCTCTTGTAAGTATTCAACACTGAAGATAGGTGTATTTAAAATTACTGGGGGTTGAGGGGCAGGCAGAAGTAAGAGGTGTGGGGTACCATCAAACTCCTATAATCTGAACTAGTGACCACTGGTTGCTTCTAGGTACAAAATGCAAATATCAGAACAAATGCAATTTTTTAAAGTGTAACTTCAAATATAAAAAGTAAGAGTTAAGATATCTTACCTATAGTTTTAAAGGATACATCTGATTTTTTAACCATTTAAAAGAATCTGTCTTCACCTGAAGAATAATGGCTTTAAGATACATGCAAATTTTATTTTAAAAAAAGTAAAAATACAACATACATTTATTAAAAGTTATAAAATATTAATCACAGTTACTGATGTACAAATCCTAGCTAAACAAAAAAAAAAATACGACTGCAGAATAATTATTCTTCCTTATTCTGACCAAAGGACAGGCATTTTGCAGTTAATCAAACAACCTCCACAATAAAGAAAGATTTTTATACAGAGATATATTTCTGCTGAAGATAATTCTATTTCCTCCATTCAAATACATTATAGTTTTATTTCCAATGACAAAAGTTTGCATCTAATTTACTTTTTTTTTCTTTCATTGCAACTTTAATTTTGAGATTGACAGCTAATAAGGTATGTCGCTTTGTTCATCCAACTAAAACCCAATTTTCTCAGTTTGCTTTCTTTTTAGGAAACGTAATTGGCATTTTAGATGAAAATTCACATGCCCATTTCCTTCAGACACATTTAATCTTCTGAAATATTTTTTTTTTTAAATCACCTACTTTGACCATGCCATTTAAAATACACCAACTCAGGTATGATTTTGGCATTTCCTTGCAACCCAAAACTAGAAGGAATTTCTTGCCTACTATGAAGGGAATAAGAAAAATATTAGCAAAAGCACTAATCAACAGCAAAAAGCAGTTTAAAACACTTCCACCTTAAATATAATATTAATTTCCACGCACTCTTATTTACACGTATTTAGAAGTATTTCTGGAAGATGGGTTAAACAGTCCACTAATTCCACCTCACAGAAAAGATGTTCAGTAAATATCCACACTGACCTAATATGACTTTTATAATAATAATCAAGTTGAAAACACTAACAGTAGATCAATATATAAGAAGACTTGCCTACAATCTGCTGATACAAATATCTACTTCCAGTTTCAAAGGGAATGAGAGATTAGACTTTAATCAAATAACAACTCTGATCAGTACGTTTACAAATAATCTCACCAACTACTGCTTCACAGGATAGTTGCTGAGAGAAAAAAAAACCCAAAAGATTTGCATTTTCTCAACAGAAAATGGGCCACCAAAATGTCATTATACAACACTGATGACAGTTTATCTTCTGTGTTTCCTCCCTTCACAGATTTTCATCATTAAGAAATGGAATTGTCCCCAGGAATCAAAAGGCTTATTAGATGGCAAGCATCTCAAATATGAATTCTATTCAGCATATCTCATGGGAATAATATTGATATCTCAGCACAGAAAACATTGACTGGGTATATTGCATACCTTGAGAAGCTATGTGTATAAATTTCAAATATTTCAATTCCATTCTTTACAGAGTTATCTCATTTATTTGAATGTTTTTCTAAGGTAACAGGGAGGCCACTCTATCCAGAAAAGATGAAAAATCTTAAATTTACACTTTAAAATTAGGTGGAAAAAAAAGTGTCTGGCTGAAAATACACGTGCTAAAAACATTTTGGAAAGTGAACAGTTAAACTAGTCACTGTACTAGTTAGAAATGAGCAATAATTTATAAAGATTCATAATTAGACACAGCTTAACCAAATCAGCCTTATGACAGAAGCATGTCAATCAGTGACTAATTAGAAATAGAATTTTCTTAAATTTCCTGAATATCTGTACAAAGAGTGAAGAGAAAGCACCGAGAATTAGAATGTACTCAGCATAATGTATCATAGTACTAGCAGCCAAATAAGCTCCTTTGCAATAAGAGAATGCAGCAATACACATACCTAGTATCATATAAATTTACTGAAATTGATCCACTTATCCCTTCACTTGTCCCTCATCTGGATTTTTAATTATCAGCAACAGCTAGAAGGAAATCCACCTTCTCACAAAGGACGAGCCAATGAACCAACAACAGACAGCTACATACAGAGCCTTCAGAACTCCTTAACCTGTTTTATTCACTGGGATTTAGACAGTCAAAAGGCATACAAACTAAAAACCAAAACCCCTAAAACCAGGCAACAATCATACCAGCATAACTTAGAAAACCCACCACAGGGATCCTCCTAGAATTCTTATTGATACCCTTTCCAACAACCACACCCACCCCACGTTTATGTTATTTGAATGGCCTTAATACAAGACATGAAAAAGGCACCCACATTGACTTATATCGTTAAACTCAGCACAGAGTCACTAATATTCCAATCTCCAGACCTCCTTAACTATCTGTATTGGAGGAAAATGATACAGCTTCAGAACTACAAAGGGCAAGTTACTTTGGTCTTTTTTCTTAACTGCAGGATACTCAAATCCTGGTATTAGTTCACAGTGGCATGCCAACATAGTATTAATCACAGTACTTGTGGACAGCTGCTTAAGCTAACCAGCGTCTCTACCACTTTGTATTTTTTCACCTCTTGCTGCTACTACACAGGATAACATTTCCTCCTAGAGCCCTTTCACAGAATGCCTGGATTCTACAACAGTAACAAAAGATCTGATACCTGTTATACTATCAAACCACACTGTTCCTATGTAGCCGATCACACCCTGTGTTGTTCTGTATCTCAGGGATATTCTGTTTACCTAAAAGGAATAGTATCGCTGTTCTGATGCACATAAATTAGCTATTGTCAAAATCATTACTTTTCACAAAAAATAAGGAGGTGGCACAGTAGCTGAAGAGTCAGTCATTTTAAGTGCTGATCTGAAGAAAAAAAATCCCAAATCCCATTCTGACTGGGAGATTTACACATATATACATAGCAGGAGTGGGAACACACTGACGCTAGTGGACTCTTCTGTGTGGCCCATTATGTAGCAAAGTAGACCACATAGCAGCTTCAACTCTACACTGAAGCACTTCCTGGAAAGGGTGTAGCCTCTAATGACACCGCTGGTGCCTTGATTGCATGCAGCAGGAACAGAGACCACCTCTTTTAATTTTGGGCTTTTCACTGGAAGGTAGAAGCTCAGGAAAGCATATCCTTTTATTCCACCTCCTAGCGGATTTTTTTTTTTTTTTTTTTTTTTCATGTGGAGGGAGCTGTTGTAGTTCTAAATGACAAGTTAAATGCCTTAGAATTATTTTAGGGCATTTACAGTAGTTTGAGGTGAAATCTTCTTACACATACTTTACATTGTAGATCTGTCAATTCCAGATGTGTCACTGTAAAAAGTGGGGTAAGGCTTCAGAACTATTGTGTGTATGCTTTACAGGTTATGGCTTATGTCCCTGAACACTATGCAAACTAATTTTCACTTCCATTCCCTTAGTGCTATAGTTTTGACTGAAATAAAAAGACTGCATGGCTCATTTTCATGACAAAGGCACAAAAAAGCTGTGTGCTCCTTTCTGCCCCCACCACCACCACCCAGCACTTGGCAAGCAATGCAAGTTCAGATATGATTTATTTTTGAAATGTTCAGTGTTCAGACGTTTTCCTTCTTATATGAAACGTTTTTCTTTTTAAATGAGAAAGTCTTTTGAAAGAACAGTATTTTGAAACAGCAGCATGCAATAAAAACACACTGCAGTTCTTTGCTTGGCAAGGAAAACTAGAGAGGAAAATGCTTAAGAACATTTGATGTTTACTCCAGCAACTATAGAACAGGACTTACAAAACCTTGTAATTTAGACTCAAGAGATTGGACAAATGATGCAATGGTAGGTGATTTTCTTGCCGTTATTTTTCTTCCAGGTACGTTCAGGAGCACCCGCATGTACTTCGAGCTGCTCCCTTAAAGAGGGGGCTATTCTGAATTTGCTGTGCAGAAGGTATAACAGTGCCTTCACCGTACACCACCACCATCACCCCCGCAAGACCCACTTTACTGATGCACGTACTCTAGCGAGCACATCCACCACGGCAGTGGACACAGGTGTGGAAGCATGTCTTCGCTGGCGACAAAGGACTATTGTGCTTGTGTCACGTCGCTCGGAGCCCCCGGAAAGCTCCTGCTCCCACCCAGCTCCTGCTCCACGGTTCCCAGCTAGGCGGGGAAAGCTCTTCCCCAGGAGAGGTGTGATGCTGGGCACGGCGTCCCGACTCCCCAAGCCCGCGACTGGGGCAGCCCGACAACCACCCCTCCACTACCCCCCGCTGCTGGGCGGGCAGCGCAGTCCGCCGCTCGCCCGAGAGCCCTCGGTGGGGCCGGGGCCGGCCCGGACGGGCGCCGGTGGAGGGCTCCGCTGCCCCGCGTCCCGCCGGCTCTCGCCCCCTGCAGCCCCCACGCCGCGGTCTCCTCTTCCCCTCCAGAGCCCTCCCCTCCCCGAAAGTTATTCAGCCCCCACGGGCGGACTCCCCTCGGCCGCCACTCCCGACGGCACCGGGAGGGTGCCCGTCGCTTACCTGGGGGCTGTCGGGGCGCTCCCTCACGGCGAGCGGCGGCGGGGCGCGCCGCAGCCGGGGCTGCCTCTGCCGCCACCTTCACAGCCCCCTCCCGAGGTGAGCGATGCGCGGGGCGGCGGCGGGGAGCGGACGGGGAGCCGTGACATTTAACCGGGGTGCCTCTCCTCCCTGGCGGGCTGGGCGGACGATCACCGCTCTCCTCTCCGCGGGCAGGCTGAGGCGCAGGGCGAAGCCCAGTCCATCCCCGGAGACCCAGACGCAGCGCGCTGCCCGAGCCGCCGGCGGCTTCACTCCTCTCCTGTCCTCTCCTCGCGCTTGGCAGTCGCCGCTGCCACTTCCCTGCAGCGGGGGGCGAGAGACGCAGCAGCCGCAACCGGGCAGCGGACGAGAGGGCTGGGCTGGCCACCTGGCCCTCGGCGGGGCCAGGCACCAGGGGGACAGCAGCGGGGCGCAGCGGCGGACGGGCGAGGCGGCGGCAGCGCGGAGAGGCAGCGCCAGCTCGAGGTGAGGGCGGGCGGGCGGTGGGGAGGGGCGGAGGGGGCGCGTCTCTGTCAGAGGCGGAGCGGCTCCTTCCGCGCGGCGACTCACACGCCTGCGAGTCCCGCCGAGGTAGCGGTGGCACCTCGGGGAGGCAGAGCGGTTCGCCGAGTGGCGGGCGAGCCACGCTACCCCGGTCGCGGATGGGCCGCGGAGAGGCGCCCCTGGCCGCGGTCGCACTGTGGGCAAGCAGCCGCCGGCCTTTATTAACCTTCCCCGCCGTGAGGAGGGAGCGCATGCGGCGCCCCCGCAACCCCGCAAGACGCGGTGCCCCCGCCCCCCGGGCGCGGGCGGTGGCGCGGTTGATCCCCCCTCTTCCACCCTTGCTCCCGCCCCGCTGCTTCCCGAGGAGAGCAGGGGCGGCTCCGCGGCGCGGAGGTCGGGGCGCCCCGGCTCCGCGGAGTGCCGCGGTTTGGGGGTGTGTTTCCCCCGGGAGCGGGGGGTGGGGGCGCGCGGAGGAGGGGGAACCCGCGCGGCTGGGCGGCCATTTCAAGGGCGGCGCGGTGCGGGGGGGGCTGGTTCGCGGCCAGCGGGATTCCCCGGCTCGCACCGGGACCGTCCCGCTCCGCGCCCGACGGCGCCGCTCGCGGCATCGCCGGGCACGCTCCGGGAGAGGCGGCAGGAGTGAGGCGGGCACTGTCCGGCGGGGCGAGGGGGCGCCGGCGCCTCAGGGAGGCCCCGCGGGCGAGGGCTGGCTGGGGTCTGGCGCGACTCGGCGGCGGGCATGGGCCCGACACGGCGAGGGGGCGGCTGCGGAGTGATGACCGTCGCCGTCGGCCTTGTGTTCTGCAGGCGGCCGCGTCCGAGGCTTCCCCGGGACTGTGCTGTGGAGAGGACGCTGTCCGCGTCGGTGGTGTGAGGGCGTCTCCAGCCTCTTCGTCGCTTGTTTGGCTTGTGCTTGCTGCTGGAAGAGCTGTTGCTGGCCCTGTTTCTCCCTGCACCTGTGGAAGTCAGTGCTGCATGGGATTTGGAGCTCGGTACCCCACTCTGTATTCTTTGTACTCTTTGAAATAGTTGGATTTAACACATTTTTTAATGGAGGACGTGGTGTGTCAGGTTCATATTGAGCAATTCAGGAGCAGTAATGCCAGGTTCCTAAGATGATTCCGAGAATGATCTGTTACTTCCTTTTAGTTTTCTTTACTGGCAGCAAATCGTATCCCTGTCGTATCCCCTGTCCGCAGAAAGCTGTCTGAAGGCTGCAATTCTCAGAAACCTGCATGTTCTAAAACTGATAAAAAATTGGTACATTTAAGGAATTTCTCTTACCGGTAGGAACAGTGACATGAAAGTTACGAAGAATCGAATGGTAGTTGCGAGTTGTGCAGTATTTTGCATTCTCCCTTCACTTTGACAAATGTACAAATGTGTGCCTATACACGGTTTGCACAGCTTTTTGCTAACATAGCAGGGTGGGAGGTAAATAAAAACTCACATAACCACATTCTTCAAAACCCAAACATGCTGTGTTGGAAGTGGAAGACTTGGAATAAAGGAAGCTAACACAAATGAAACAGTCCTTTATTCTTTTACCACCAGTGTTTTGTCAAAGGTTATGTGTTCAGGGTTGGTTTTTTTTTTTCAAGCAGCATCCCAAGCGGTAGCCCTGGTAGCCATACTTCAGAGATAAGAAAATTGTTCTCTTTACAGCACCAGCTTTTCTGTTTAGCTTCAGTAGTCAGCTTTAGTGTTTATTTCAGTGTTACCAAAACTTCCTGTTTTCTCTTGGGTCCTTCTCTGGCATAAGCTGCACAAATAGGGACACAAACCAAAGACCAGCTAGCTACCTTTAGCCACTGATAAATATAAAGAGCAATACCTTGACGTTGGCCCTACCTCTGATCATGCTATAATGCATGTAATGCACTCATCAATAAAATGAAGCACTGTTAATCCAGAATTGCGCTAAACATCCACACTGGAGAACTATGGCTTATACTGTGTTTTGTGGAGGAAGGAATAATCTATAGGAATAATCCAGTAGGAAGGAATAAACTGTAATAAAATGATTTAGGTTCCTGAAAAGTTGGGAAAACAACCAGAAAAATGGTACCTGGTTTTATTTTTCATAAAATAAACTCGCTGTTATCTGGATTCAAAAGTAATTGACTCACTGACTTTTTCAAATGAACCCATTTTTATAAAGTGCTGGCAGCATAATGCAACGTTACTCCTTTTGGTCTCAAATTGAGTACCCAAAGATGTTAATTAATACTGAATCCCAGCTATTGAACTGTAGTTAGTTTAAAAAAAAATCCAGAAAACATTGCTGTGATTTCTGTGGAGTGCTAGTAACACAAAGAGATCACTATGCTGAGGAAATTGCACTGACGTTTTCATACCCAGTGGAAATTTTATATTGCATATAGAAGTCTCTAAAATTTGCCAGTTAAGTGTAATTTTTCTGAAAGTATATAAACAGCAAGATAACGTAGTACATCTACTCCAAGAAGTATACTGACAACAAGAAATGAGAGTCTTTTCTGAATACTGCCACCTTTGTGAGTGTTACTCTAAGTGGAAGACAAAGCAGGATAGCTGTACATAAAGACTGAATTACTAGAGACTAAAAATAGGAATAGGAAAATACTAAGGTTATCACTGTGGCCCTTGAAATTGTTTCTGAAGAAAGGAGATGCTACAAGTGAAATCTGAAAAAAATTAGAGACTGAAACTTAAACAGAATGGATCATCAAAGAGAGTTCAACAATGAAACAATGGAAGCTTTAAGAATTCTCTTGCATCTTTTCAGTCAAATTTCAGTTGTGATGACCAGTTCAATGTATTGTACATGTTTTGTGAATCACAAAAGATACTTTTGCAGTGCCTTAGTTGGGCAGTTTGTGAAGCTTGTCATTTTCTTTCAGTTGTAGGTATTTAGCTTTCAGAAGAGATGAAACAACATTGCACAACAGGAAGTCCAGTGTTTCCGTACTGCTGGCTATTAGGTCAGGTCTCCATATAAAAATCGAAGCTGATGAGACTTTTCTTCTAGGGAAGTATCTGCATAACGCAAACGAAAAGCATTTTCAAAAGAGCCCATTAGCTCTTTAATTGGAAAGGGCCTTTGAAAGGGTGTTGTACTTCTATTTTGCCATAAGATCTGGAAAAGGAAGGAAAAAGAAGATCACAACTATACTTTCTTTGTAATTAACTCTAAAAAAGTAGTTCCTATAGAAACAAGAATGATTATGTGTTTACCTTCAACTGTATCATAAGTAAAGATTACAGTGCGTCTTCAAATGAAATTAAATAATCTTTGAATCACTGATAATTTAACAAGAAATATTAAATGTATAAAAATGCTTCAGTTATTTTTAATTGTCTTGTAAAGATTTCCGTCAGTCACTGTACTGGCACTCAGAGGTTTCTGTGGCAAGAATTCAAACAGTCCTGTTCTTATTGGTTTTGGTATCTACAGTAAGTTTTTTCAGATTTATAGAAATGCTTAGCCTTATGAATCTCTGAAGATTTGGGCTAACAATGGTGTTCTCATGGGGTTTTTTGCCCCCGTATTTAGCATAATATTTGGCATGTAGGTAGGATGAAATCATGGGCTGAATCATGGTTTGGGATCTTACCATTATGTGTATCTATCTACAAACAGAAATAATACATTAAAGAAAATTAAAAATAAGGAAAAAATGGTTTAGCATCCACATCCACATATCAGTATATGTCTTAAAAGTTCCCAAAAAGTGCTTTCAATGCTAAATGGACCCAAAACTTAAAATTTTAAGCATTTTCAAAATATATATATTTTGCAAATGCTGCTCACGTACTAATTTACAATTTCTTGTGAAAAAATATATTTTGAAAAATTAATATTCATTTTATAATATAAAATTATTCCTAATTCTCTTTCCTTTGAAACAGAAATCAAAAAAGAAATTGGAAATCAAAGATTTTTTTTCCATGACATACTTTTTACACTGCCACTAGTTTCATTCAAGATCTAATATCTCCTTGGTTCAGCTGCTTTTACAAACACACCCCCTCCATTTGACTGTTTGAGAAATGGTTTGAGTAGAATTAACAAATGTTCAGTTGAATTAAAGTTAGTCAGTGGATTTTAACAAGACCGTGCTTCATTCATTTAAAGCCTGGACTTGCAGTGTCCCTGCATGTAGGGTGAAACCTGCAAACGGTGGTTAAATATCCAGAATCCAAGGGTAGTCACCTTGTGTTGTGTAGCTCTTCTGACTGTGAACAGGGTGTGTTGTCTCGCAGGTGGTGGAGCTGGGACTGTTGCCATCCATGCCAAAGGCAATGTTCTTTGCTGAATGAGAAAAGGACCTGTGCTGGAAGTTGCTGCATGAACAGGACCTGCATTTTTGTGCCAAAATAGATGCAACTAGTGGCATGAGGTGTGCTGTGTGAGAATCATCACAATCACATATCTGTGAGTTCAAATCATGATGTTTACCAAAATAATACTATTGCGCAGTTCTGCATAGCTTTCGTGCATGCTGCAGTAGCTCACCAGTGGGAATCCCTAAGTTGTTCCTAGCTATACAGGTTTCCACTGTAGTAGACCACCCACTTGCCCCAAGCATCACTCACTGGGGAAGGAGGTTTCATAGAATATATGTGTGTATATCACTACTTACTGTTAATAAGTTCAGGCCCAATAAATAATCTGTTCTGCTTTTTTCATCACAGAGGTGAATATTTCACTGTCTTCTTATTTCTAATCACCTAGGAGATGTCTCCATTGTGTTAAACAATATTCAGCAGGTATGAATCATGTCTTTAGAAACTACAAATCAGAAATTTAATCTTAATTTTTAGAGGACACCAAATAATTCTGGGTGAGAAACAACTTCTCTTTAATACCAGTAGGAAGCTAGCAATATAACTCCAGTGCACACTTGCTACACATTCAGTTCCCAAAAGATGGAAGATAAGCTTTTTTTTTTCATTTCTTAAAAGTTGGAAGGCCAAAATTAGATGCATATCTGACTGTACAGAAATAATACATTGTCTTATGTGCTTAATTACCCGCCTTTTCTTTCTTTGTCCAGAAGCAGGGCTGTAGTAAACATAAACTCTCACAAAAGTAAAGTTATAATGTATTCCTATTCACCTGTTCTAGATTATAGAAGATGGACATAGAGGGGCATTATGTACTTTCATTTTATTTGAGGATTACGTGAATGTTGGAGGTAGAAAGACTGAGAAAAGCACTGAACTGTTCTTAAATCACAATCATGTGAAATCTAGCTGAAAGAAAACTAGCTTATCATTTTCTTAAATTGTTTTTTGGATCTTATTCACTGTTACTTTGCTCCAATTTCTATGGAAAGTATGATGTCAATAGCATTAAGAGGATGTAATTTACCAGTGTAAAATAGGAGTATCTCACAGGTGAAGCCAACCTGAATTTTCAAAATTAACATTTTCTCTTAGCAATTTCTCTCAGCTACAGAACATTCATACTTTTCTAAAGAACAGGATGTAGCTATTGTTGCTGTTCAAAAGCTGCTCTAAATCATAAAATGTTACTTAGGCTAATTTGACCAAAGTTCTAGTATTTGTCATACACGTAAAGCAGGAAGAGCAATAGTTTTGTTGACAGATAAGGAATAAAAAAAATCGTGACATTGTTTGTCATTTCTTGAAAAGGGGGCAATTTAAGTGGCCAGCCTGAGGCCAGTATTACATACCATTACTTCCAACATTTTTTCAACATCTTCTGTTAACTTCTTTTTAAACCTTGATATAGTTGTTAGTTAACCTGTCAGTAGTTTTAATTAAAATACACATATACAATTTGAAGAACATGAGGTTCATGCAAGAAAACACATTGTGAACAAAAGCTAACAGAACATGCCTTGTACCTGCATGAAAATCCCAAGTGTGATGGCAGTTGGTAAATAAGTGCGTCTGTTTCTAGTATCATAGAAATAAGGGCTTATGGCAAGGATTTACAAATGCTGTAATAAATAAATGCAGTTTATTTTTGGTGTGCTGTGATTTAACCCAAGGCAGCAACTAAGTACCACACAGCCACTTGTTCACTCCCCCAGAATCAGTTTGGGGAGAGAATCAGAAGAGTAGAATTGAGAAAACTTGTGGGTTGAGATAAGAGCAGTTTAACAGGGAAAGCAAAAGCCATGTGCACAAGCAGAGCAAAACAAGGCATTCATTCACTGCTTCCCATTCTCAGTCAGGCATTCACCCATCTCCAGGAAAGCCAGCCTCCGTCACATGTGGTGGTGACTTGGGAAGACAAACATCTTCACTATGAACATCCACCACTTCCTCCTTCTTCCCCCGTCTTCATATAGTAAGCATGATGCCAGATGTTATGGGATACTCCTTGGGTCAGCTGGGGTCAGCTCTCCTGGGTGTGTCCCCTCCCAGCTGCTTGTGCACCCTCAGCCTTCTCGCTGGTGGGGTGGGTGAGGAGCAGCAAAGGCGTTGGCTCTGTATAAGCCTTGCTCAGCAGTAATGAAAATATCCCTGTGTTATCAATCTCTGTTTCAATCACAAATACAAACATAACGCTATAGTAGCTACTATGAAGAAAATTAACTCTATCGCAGCCAAAACCATCACATAGTTACACCTGAAAATAATTTATATTTAACTAAGCATCCATTTTTTGGCAGTATTTCACTGAGCAGCATTGAAGCTATTAATTTTAACAAAATTGTCATGCATTCAGAACAGTTTCCCTAACACAGAGCCATTTCTGCCATCATCAAGATTCTTCACACAGAGATAGAAATATTCCAAAAACAGTGCATTACATGATAATCCCATGCTAGCAACTGTAAGACTTGGGTCACTTGGTAAGCAAAAGCACAGTCTGGTGTCTTCTCACATTTTGGATGGGTATGAACAATAGCATTACTTTTTCCAAGCAGCAGGACTCTTGTTCTAATATATTGAATAGTTCTGGGGGTTCTGTGGATTAGATGGCAAATAAATGACCTGTCCACACTCCTACTATCAAAATCTCACTGTCTCCAAGCAAGGGTGGCCACATCCGAATTCTACATGGTCCCAGAAATCATCTGGGATGTTGTTGGTTGAGCTAGGCCAAAATCAGGCAATTCCACAATCTCTTCTGCCTGAAGGTTAAGCTGACCAAGTTCCAGTGTCTGTATCCTTAGATTGCTTATTTTAGTACTTCAAATGCAGCACTTCAGCTTCTGTTTACCTTGCAAGTTGAATGGTTGAAATTCTTGAAACCTTTGGTTAAATTTGTTCTGTGACTCTGTCACTTGACTGTGGTACCAGATGGTGATAAAGAGAAAATAGACTTTGTTGCAGTTCCATAATCGAAAGGCAGATGGTGATACTAAGGCTGATAGAGGGAAAACAAAAATACATCACTGCCCTACTCTGCCTCAGATTTCCAGCTATTGCTATGTAACTGAAAATACATCTGTTCAGACATTACTCATATTTTATCATGCAGCTTTTTGGAACACAAATTTCTGAAATTGCAACATTTTTCAAATTCCTATTTTTCAAAGAATATTACAATAATAATTAAGGGGCAATTTTAAATCCAGTTTTTGTCAGAAAATGAAAATATCTGAATCTCTGCAACTAATAAAAACCTTGTATTTTATATGGGGAGACAAATCCTCAATATTACCTGAATAAAATGGAGTTAGTCTAATAGATAATGAGACACCCCTAGGATAAATATGATTTCACATTTATTGCAATGAAAACTGAACATTTATCTCTAAATATCTGTGAACAGGTCAACCTATGTGAATGGTAATTATTTGCTAAAGAATTCTGAGAGTAATGTTGGTTTAGAACATGTTGCACATAGCTGCCAGGTTCAACTGAAATTGCTTTGAAATTGCTGTTCTATGAAAATTTATCTCGGTTTACTGATTCGGTTTCTTTTGCATGAGGAGGTTTTCATCAGTAATCAGTGATTGCATCACCAAAGTTATACAATGATTGTAGACATTAAACAAAAGTTGAAATTGGCAGGCAGACAGTAAGACGAAACAAAAGCAGAAAAAGTTCTGCTTATTATTTAGAATTATGTTAATTTTCATAAATAAATTTGTAACTCAAGGACATAGAGATAATTAATTAACTGCTTTTGTGAAATTATCAGTCTTCTTATTTACAAAAAGGGTATCAACATTGCATATGTTTATCTACAAATCTAGCTATTAAAAAATATTAGGGATGCACTAAAAACTGCACCCTGTGATTTTAATTTTAATTTTATTTGGTACTGTAAAGAAAGGAAGAACTGGTGTCTGACATGTTGCAATCCTCTGCACTCCAGGACCTGGGATGAAACTCACGCTCAGAGAACTAGCTGCTGGATCTCATTGTTTCTTCTTTGCAGGGGGGCTGTGCTAGGCAATATCTTGCACTGTTTTAAGTGAAGACATAAAGAAAATTTTTACCTCAAAAGAGCTCTTTCAGTAATTTGAGTAATCTTAACTCAAGTTGTGGAAGTTGCATGATGTGCCCACCATGCAAAAAATTTAGAACAAAAAAAGGAGAACATTTCAAAAATAAATGCTTGATGAGGATAAGGAGTACTTTTGCTGTATAATTTCATCTACTTTCAATTGAAATAAAGTTTGTACAGTATTTAATTATTCAAATATTTGGGTTCATGGTCCAAATTTGAAAGGCAAAGTTGTGTATTTCATGAATAAGGTGAGTAGATTTGCCCTTAGCAGAAGAAGGGTATCTTGCTCAAAATTTAGAAATGTATCAAAACATCCTTGACTTGGGGACACAGATGATGATTGGCACAAACTGAAGAGAAGTCCCACACAGAGACCAAAACTAAGTTCAGTGAAAGGGCATAGTGTTCCCCCACAAGCCTTTCCCAGGGCATAGCAGAAGTCTTCTGATTCAGCTGGGAATTGCAGAAAAGAGAGACATCTGATCTGTGTGAATTCCCCTTCGCTCCTTCCTAGCTCACCTACAAGTCACTTTTGGAGAGAATAGGCCAGGCTCAAAACTTGAGGTTGCATAAACTGTCAGCCAGTCTGCACGTACAGAGATTGACCTTCACCAGCTGTGATGTCTTCCAGATGCAGCTTATCTACTTGAAGAACACGTAGTGAAAGGTTCATGAAGTTGTGCTCAAATATCTGTCTCTTCCTGCTAAGAGCTTGAGTAAGGCGAAACCTCTTTTCTTTTTTTCTTTCTTTTTTTTCTTTTTTCCTGAAAGGCTTAATACAAGCTAGGTCATATTCTTCCTGAAACTTCTTAAAGATGTTGGAGAATAAATTTTCCTTATTTTGAGTTTTGTTACCTGGAAGGAGCTGGCATGGTGGGGACCCATTTAGCAGTAATTACCATTGAAATCCCACACCTAAGCACTGGTTTTGTCTTCCACAGAATTTCTTATGTTATGTCTCCCAGTTGTGATATTGTATCGGAGAAACCACTTGTAAACATGTGAAGATAACTATATTTGGTCTACTGAATTGGCCTTTATTATCTCCATACCCATGCAAATGCACAAAGAAACTTGAAAGAACACTTTAAATAGCAATATTTTAAGGGAATAAGGAATATCGTGGGACTATCTTTGTCTCCTGGTCCAACCAGCAGCATATCTCAGGATATGTTCACAGTTGGCACAACCATAGAGAGCACTCGTATAGAGCACATATATATGTTTATGTACATGACCAGGCACAGATCACACACAGACATTCCTTTCTGAACATATGAGCCTTGCCTGTCAGAATAGCAAAGGTCCCATCGCTAGGGATAGTTTCTGACTCTTGGTTGATTATAGGGTAAATGGATACAAGTAAGGCATTACTTCAAGCAGTGCTTGATAGGGCAGGGTGACCTTTTCTGTTGCCTCAGTCCTGTGTTCGAAATAACTGGGAGCAATACACTACACGGGGGAAGAATGATCTTTAAGGGACCGAGAATTGTTTGGCCTTCACACAGAGGCTTGGTAAATACCTGTCATTCCTCAGAAACTGCATGAGGCAAAGAGAGAAAAGCAGATAGTTTAGGCATTTGCTCATATGAAGTAAACACTTCTATCACTCTAAGCATAACTAAGAGATACTTTAAAAAAATCAAAGAGCAATACATGAAATAAAATCATGCAAAGAGAAATTTTCTATCAGCAATCTCTGACCCAAGTCAAACAATTCTTTATGTTGAATAGAACATATTTTTCAGGTACAGCAGGTCAATGTCAAAAGCAAAACCACATCACTTTAATATTCAAGGACAACTCTTTAGCCAAGGAAAGCTTTGTTTTGTATTTAAGAATCTTTAGAACAGAGAGTCTAGAAATACACTGTAGTTTGTGTGTATCTGTATTCAAAGGACATTGCATTTTTATTACTCTACTGTGCTGTTCAGGGGATACCCTGTGAAATTCTCATCCACGGAAATAGGAATCCTACAAAGTATCCTAGAAAGTATTATCAGTTCATTTTGCATACAAATAAATTTTTAAAAATCATGCCTAAAATTTTGCATTAAAAGAAAAAATATTTGAGATGCTGGTCTTTTCAATAGCTGTGACTTTATGACTGTGTAGCAAGAGCAGGAACTAGAACAATCTCTGATTGAGAGTCAAGTTGATATCTGCTTGGTTGTGTGTACCAAATGGCAGTCCACATAGGAAGACAGAGCTGGCAAAATAAACCGTAGGAATCTACATTTTGCTTATAGCACTTGGAAAATCTTAGTAGTCAAGGGTAGAGTCTGGGTGCTGGTGCTACTACAGAATATCAGAAAAAAAATACCTTGATAATTGTGCTTACAAAGAGAAAAATATTAAGATACCCCAAGAATATTTTATCTGTGCTTGTGACTATTGCATTTGTGTGTGAATCAGACCAGATCACTATCTAATGCATTAGTTGATAGAGGTTTGAGAGGTTCGCTCTGTTTTCAGTGACTTTTAAAATGTTCTTTTAGTGGCAATTCTAATTCTACAATATATGTCCTCTAAGTGCACTCTGTAGCGTTTCCCTCCCACACCATATGTGAGCTACATTTTTATAATGAGAACAAAGAGGAAAATAATGGATCTTTGCTACTGTTTAGTGAATGGAAATTTTTAGAGTTGCTGGGTAGTACTGCATTAGTGGTGGGAAATCAGGTTTTCCCACAGGGGCTGAAATATTCTGACTGACAACTTTGGCTTAAGGATTCACTCGGGAAGGAAGCACGCTGCATGTTAGAAGACAATCCCAGTTATTATTGTGCCAGAAATGCTTTTCTGGAGGTATGTAATTCCCATTGGGCTGTATAAGTGTTTCACAAACACTGGGATAGATTTAGCCTCCTTCTCTCACTAAAAATAGAAAAGTTAGAGGAAAGGCAAAGCAGCAGAACTGCAACCTTTAACTATCCTTAACTATCCAAAACTTAACTGTCAGTAAACAGGGAAGATTAATGAGACTGTGACAGTGGAAAATGTCTTTCTTTTCTTTTAAATAAATGAATACTTACGGACAACTGAGCACAAAAAGTAAAATAATACAGAATTGAAGTGTCACAGTTTTTCATCACACAGCACCTGTAAGAGACAAGTAAAACAGTAGCCATATTTTCTGTCAGAAACTCGAATTTTCTTAAGCTGGAATTGTTTTGAATCATAACATAACACTTTGGGAACTGAAGACAGATAAATTGATATTTTACATCTTTCATTCAGATTCTTACACAGCCATTAATTTATTCTTACAAAACTAGCATCATTATAAGAAACTGATTGGAGGCTTAAGGTTCACAGTCTTCAGGCTAAATGTTCATTAAACTTTTTCAGGAGATTTTCCTGAGCAAAATGGTAAAACCTGGCGTTTGTAAAACATGGATTGATCTTAAGTTTGAAAGAGAGAATTTTCTATCATCCTATGGACACAGAAATAATGGGAATTCAATTTAGTTGAGGTCAGAGCAGGAGCAGTTTATGACTATAGCTACTGTAAAGTTGCAGGGTTTATATATCTCTAGGATATAGAGTCTGTTCTTCACCATACCCTGTCAGACAAGCAGGACTGTAGTACATCACCATAAAAAGCAGTTAGGTGGGTTAGTTCATACAGGGAGGATCCAGACAGTCAAATAAGGAAGAGGCAGTAGGAAGCAACTTCTAGGCGGTAGCACATTTTTACAAATAATTCACTGTTTTGTTAATTAATTTGTGTTGACTTGGTTAGGTCATGCTGGCTTGTGTTTCTTGACTGGTGAGGTCTGCAAAGGATTTAAAGCCACTGTGAAATTCACACTAAATTTGAGAGTGAATATTTCTGTTCTTGAAAGCTGACTTTCGCAAAATTTTGTACTGAAGATTCATTCTGCTGGGGTGCTGCACAGAAGAAAGTTCCCGATCTGTTTATATATGAAAGATTTCTTCAGCTGTAGTGAAAGAAAAAAAATTAAGGTTTACACTTAAACTGGTACAAAGAGTGTGCTTTTCATCAGGTCAAGGCAGATGTGGAATGATTTTTCCTGGACGTCTCTGCAGTAATATAAAGCACATGGAAAAAGCTACTTATGTGTTTAAAAAGACCCAGATCATTCATCCTATGGAAAATGGGTGCAGGCATGGGATAAGCCTATGCCTGGGTAAAAGTCACCTGCCAACCCATAAATACCATGCAATTTGGCAAACAGGACTGTAAGGTATGAATAGAAACCTTTTTGTCAATTCCTTGCCTGAGTGACAGGTCCTAAATGAGAGAAGGACTGAAAAACTGTTGCGTAAATGCAACTCTCAGCGTAAACAATCTCAACACCCTAGATTTTATCCTTCATATAATATGAAAATGTTGAAATATTGAACCCCATATTTGTATGGTCAATAGGTGGCAAATAGATTGGGGGATATTTTAGGAAGAGGCATGATTAATCTTCAATTTTTTCAATCAAAGGAACTATAAAAAGTCCCAGTTAGCTTTGCTTAGCTGGTTAGGCACAGAGAAAATTAATATTCAGTAAATATCCACACTTCTTTTGTCATGAAAGATTCCTTCCACACAGCAGATTCTGACACAGGTCATCAGCCACTCTCCCAGTCTATTCCTCAAAATGCAATTTTAATGGTCGGCTTTTCTCTCCCACTTAAATAGCTTTTAGCCAGCCATTATGACTTAAACAGCAACTGAGTCATGAAAAACAAAGTAACTGTAGTGTGAAGGTTAGATCAAATGACAACCCATTGTCATCTCACTGCTGAATTTCTTCTTTCATCACAAACTGCAGTTTTCTTGTTACCGCACTTTCCACACATTATTTTTAGTGTAAAAGGAGGCTACTCATGCTTAACTGCATGTGGTCTTTGCAGCAGTTCTGGAATCAGTGTGTAGCAGGAGCACAGAAAATATTCAGAAAACTGTCATATATGTATTTGGTGTAAGCTTATTGAATATGTTTGAAATTTTTAAAAAATCCTTTTTTTAGCTTTCTTAGAGGGTTAAGAATCTGTGAGGAAAAGAGAGAAGTGAATGAGTGTTTTCACAGGCAAGATGCTTGATCATCTTCATCAGCAGGAAAATGTCATTTTTCCATTGCTTCTCCGTGTCTAGGCTCCACATCTAGGTTTAAAATTCTTAGAAGAGGCTTGAGGATCTTACTTTGTTTTCTTGAACCTCTGCTATATTCTAACTATTTAATTAAAATTGCCTGGATTGATTACTGCTTTTATTGTCTCAGTATCTCAATATCTCAATATCTTACTTGTTAGCTAATGAATTGCTTGAAGGAGAAAAAGCTGGCCTGTGGGGTCTGTTCTGTCCAGCCTCTGATTTCCAGTCATGGCAGCATCCAAATCTGCTTTATTTCTAACTTAGAGGATACTGATAGCACTCTCAACTGAGAAAGACTGACTAGATTTACAAAGTTCAACCAAGTCAATTAGGAATTCTCCATCATGAAAATAGTTAGGCAGTTTGGCAGCTTTTCTGTCTGAATGACTATCAGCCTGTAGTCCCAAAAAACCAGGACAGACCTGAACAAATTTAATCTCTTCTCAGAAGTCCAGAAAAGACAAAAGTGATAGTGAGAAACACACATGATTTCAGTCTGAAGCACAGAGGAACGTGAAGGTTTCTGTGTACTCTTCTTGCAGCAACCATAGTGTATCCCTAAGTCGAAAGTGTCTCTATAGTCAATGCTTTTCAGAAATGTCCTTCTTTCAGTCTCCTCAGGAATAAAAAATGGGGATAACTCACTCTACAACACACACAAAAAGATAATACAGACTACAGGTCCAATTTAGTTTGTTGGTGTTTAAGAGCAAATGCCTGCCTTTTAAGAGATGGAGCTAATTTATGGTGCCATAAGAAGCCAGCTGGTCTATATACACACTTTGCCCATGAAATCTAATACACCTGACAGAGTATAAATTAGATGTCAAGGTCACAGGCTACAGCACCTGTTTAAGCTGACAAATTTCTGTCTTTAGCGTGCAGTAGTTTTGCTGCCAACAGTAGTCTGTATTTCAGTTGGCGTATTTCCACACATACAGAATGATGTGCTTATGCTGAAACTGACTTATAAACACATCATGTTAACAGAGTAATTATAGACTTACAGAAGCAACACAGTTTGCAAAACAATTTTTATATTTTTCAATGCTAGATGGTTTTATTGTGTTCCAAAAAATAATTCCCAGTCTAACATATCTCACTTTCTATTTTGCATCTTTGAAATGGAACCTTTACAGAGAAATGCATAGGGTTCATTCGTCTTTGAAGGATTGTATAAAACTCTTACTGACTCTGTCTGCAGGGGTGCATTGCATGCCAAAGGCACATAAAATAGTACTGTGAGCAAATATCAGACCTGGTGTGACTAACCATCCATAAGACTCAGAGTTTTTATTACATATGGACCAAAAAAAATACAATTTAGATAAAACTATAAACCACAAATAATTCTAGAATGTGTTCTTTCTATAGAACTGAAAGATTTTTATGTAAAGCAGTTTCTATAAAACTGTGAAAACTTGCTTTAAAAGAATGAAAAACACCAAACATAAATCCAGCAATTTAGTGTACAGAATCTTGTGATTCAAGATCTGAAACACAATATGATCACTACTCAGATAACTTGTTTGGTTTGTGATCGAGAATTAGTATCTGGGGATGAATGAGCCCCTCCCCCCCATTGCTCAAATGATCACACCCCACACTCAAACACATGCCATCTGGCCAAATATATCCAAATTACTTACTGTCTCTACATGGACAATCTGTTTCATTTTGGGCATCATATTTAATAAGGCTTATTTCGACTTGACTTGGCTTAAAATCCTCAAATGTCTTGTGTAAATACCACTTGTGGAATATCACAGTAGTGTAAAGTTAACAGATGGAGAGTGTCAAATAATATAACATCTTAGTTAATATTTTTCTCAGGAGTTCAGTTTTTTTCCAGGAATACAGTTTGGGCACATGCCTGTTCAAAAGGCTATAATCCAAAGTGTCTTCCTCCAGTTACCTATCATAACATGGTTTTCACAAGTGTCGTGAGTCTGCAAATAATGATGCCATAACATTACTGAGTGCATGAAAAGACCTCAGAACAATATTTGTACCTTTTTCTGGATATACACTGCAGGATTTCTAACAGAAAATACTGCAGAACTTGTATACAATATTACTGATTTATTGCAACATTCAAGGAAGTGTTGTTCATGCCTGAAATGACTGGAAAAGCACTTGCAATGGCAACTGAACATTCTTTGTGTGGAGGTGGTTATCTCCAGTACTGTAGCCATGAGTGTAGCATGTCTCAGTTTCTCTGCTCTTTCTGCCCTGCTCTCTCTCTGTTATTGGTCACAGATAATCCTTTTTCACAGGACAATAAACACGACTGTTTGGCCCCTGTTCTTGGGCTGTCACCTAGCATGAGTTGCATCCTCAGCTTTCTGCAGGCTCAAATTATTTGCCTTTCTGGTGACCACCAGAATTAGCTCTGGTGATCACTGGACATTGGTGTCAGCATCGTACTGGTCCAAGTGGTAAGCCCTGTCTCAAGCTCTGCATTTCTATTGGTGCTGGAGCACATCTTCCATTCAAAGAATCTGTCATAGTTAGAGCTTGAGGGAAGGCCCCAGACTCCCATGATTATATTCTTCAGAGGATGTGAGATGGCAAAAACAAGGCTGCAAGCTTGAGAAGTGATTAAATAGTTTTATTCACTAACACTACTAAGAATAGAAAGAATAATAATAAGAAAAATATTAAGGCATAATATACAAATACTATTCTCCTCCCAATACATCTCAATCTTTCTTACTGATCACGCAAAGGACATAGAACATGGGATTCTGATCTTTTTGATTAAGAGTTCTTATTGCCATTTTATGGGATAAAGAGTTCTTTCTGTTGTGCAGTGGGGTTCATCCCATGGAAGATGGGATTTACTCCCTACGGAGTGTCTTCAGCGTGGTCTCAAACCTTTAGGAAAACACCACAGCCCACCCAGATTTTTGCAGTGGTGAATCCTCTCTCCCACAATACTCTTGCCGTTCATGGGTCACAAGAAAAGTCCGATGAGGGTAAGCTTTTAAGGACAAGTCATTCCAGCCAAAAGGCACAAGTACAGTTTCCCTCTCTCCCTCTTTCATAATCTCCAAAGGCTGCAATTTCATCTGCTCACAACATAAAATGTTCTTATTCTCAGGCTGTGAATTCCAGATTCCCCCCATGTCTGTATTTTGTGAATTACAGAGAAAGCATAGTTTGGCTCTATTACAGATCACCCATAACTCGCAGAAAGGGGGGTCAGTCCCAGTGATAAGATGGCTTCTCCTCTGGTATTTCCTGTTTCTCTTCCATTAGGCTGCTGGTCGCCATATTATTCTCTTCACATGACTAGCTTTGCTTTCTCTCTGGCTTGGAAAAGAGGTTAATATTTGCAGAAAATGCCTACAGAAGATTTTGTAAAGTTCACATGTTCCCATTAGATAATATTCAGCTGCCTTCTCCCTCTTAAATCATACGGCTGCGTCTCTATCAGCGAAAGGGGGGGCAGACCCTTCCCCCGAGCTGCGCCGCTAGTACTGACAGCTTACGACTGTTTGCAGTAGTTTATTAACTGCCTAATTAGCTACTATTACGGAATCCGCCTTATCTTAGCAAGGTCACCCTTTGATCTCACCACATCCATCTCTGAGAGGAAAAGGAGGGTGCCTTTTTCTCCCGCAGTCTTGGCTTGTCTCTTGGGTCCTCTCAGCTTCTGCTTCGCTTGGCTTGGCTCGGCTCCAGATAGCAACGGGCCAGCTTCCTCTCAGGTCTGAATGAAGAGGGCTGATGGGGGGCTGGCCCCCCCCGGGCCGTGGGCCCCGGGCGCAGGGGACCATCCTGCCGTGGGTGCTGGCAGGGGAACAAGAGACCACCCCTTCTTGGGTGGTTTTTTAAAACATTTTCCACAGAGGCATTTCCTGAATACCAAGTGGCTTATACAACTGTCCATCACCTATTTTAACCAATCAGATTTTCTCCGCACCAGGTCAAACCATCACAGACTCCTAGTCCCTTATTTTTCTAATTGTCTAGGTTTTCAACTGTTTGTGAGACCTCATAGCTTCAGGAAGTGGCACTACTGCAAGAAATTTTCATCCACGATTGGCTTCTCACCACCAACCTACAGGTCTCATCTCTGATCCTGTGCCTGTGAGGCATTTCCCTGTTTCTCTTCCTTCAGGTCAACAGTGGGTTGCAACTCCTATTCAGTCAAAAGTAAGGCTTTCATCTAAGCCATGTCTCCAGGCAAATGCCTAATTTTCAGGAATCAGTACCGTTGCAAAGCCAGTGTTGTCCTCTCTGGGAAGACTTACAGACTGACTGCTTTGTGTGCATCCTTCTTGTATCAAGGCCCACTCAAACACCCTTTTAATTTATGGTTCAAAGTAGGAGGCAGGGGAGGGAGAACAGCTATCTCATTTCGTTGCACTCTGAGTGAGGCCTGAGCCACAGTGGTCTTCCGAAGAAACAGCTGGTATTTTTTAATTTGTAAGGGTAAGGATCTCTCTTATTAAGAAATTCTGCAGTTTACAGACATTCTTGTAAGCATAACATGAAATTGTATGCAAGTAGAAAGTACAATCTTTCAGGCTGATATTAATAGCAGAGTGCATGATACATTCTCTCAAAATAACACAGCTGAAAATATACCACCAACCATTTAATAGGCAAACCACTCTTCTGTGTAACAGATAATTCATATATTTATGTTGAACTTAAACCTCACTTTTCTTTGAGTTAAATTTAGCTTATGTATTGTTTTTTTATTTAATAGTTAAAATGTTTTTACTCTTTAAATATTTATGTCTGTACATATAACATACAAATAAAAGCTTTGAGTACTTAAATGTGTTGCACAAATGCTATATAAATCTCATGCTTCCCTCTTAATGCAAATACACCAGTAGAGCAGAGCTGATTTACATTAAATTAAATCATATGAATTTCAATGTTCAGTTTAAAATCCAAAAATCTTAAGTCTATGTGGTAGTTTGACCCAGTGTGGAGAAAATCTGATTGGTTAAAACAGGTGATGGACAGTTGTTTAAGCCACTTGATGTTCAGGAACGCCTCCGTGGAGATATATTTAAGAAAAACCACCCAGGAAATACATGCCTCTTGTTCCCCTGCCAGCACCCACAGCAGCAGGGTCCCCCGGACCTGGCCCCTGGCCCAGCCCAGTGGGGGCCGGCCTGCTCCATCTGGCCCTGAGAGAAGGCTAGCCCGTTTGGATCTGACCCATGGAGGGGCTGAGCCAGCAAGTCACCGGAACTGAGAAACCAGCCGGCAGGACACAGGAGCTGGGAGTTTCCCTCTCCCTCCCTTTCGTCCCGCAGAGATAAACAAGGTGAGATCAAAGAGAGAAGGACCCGGGAGCTTACGTGCTAATTGCGGTAATAAAAACTGCTGTAAAGTGCTGTGAGCTGCCAGCTCGAACGGCATGGCCTGGGGGGAGAGACAGCCCCTCCCTTTCGCTGATACTGACCAGAGACACAGCTGTGTGACCAAGAGGGAGAGAACAGGCAAGTATTAACCTGATGAGAACTCCATAAATACTCCTGCAGGCATTTTCTGCAAATATTAACTTCTCTTCCAGGTCAGAGAGAGAGGAAAGCAAGTCACATGAGAGGATGGGATATGGCGACCAGCAGCTTAACGGAAGAGAAAGAGGGAGGGGCAGAGGAGAAGCCATTTTGCTACCGGGACTGATTCTTTCTGTAAGCTGTGGAGTGACTGTAATAAACCAAACTATTTTTCTCTGTAATTCATTAAGAAAGATTTGGGTGGATGTGAAATTCACGCAGCCTGGGAATAAGAGTACTTTATGCCATGAGCAGCTCATGATAAAGCTTTTTGGAAATTGTGAGAGAGACACTTGACTTTTTAGGCTGGAATGACTCGTCCTTAAAAGAGCACCCCATCGGACCCCTTGGTGACCCCCGGACCACGAGTTCTTGTGGGAGAGAGGAAGAATTCACCACTGCAGAAATCTGGACGGGCTGTGGTGTTTTCCTGAAGGTTTGGAACCACGCTGAAGACACTCCGCAGGGAGCTATCTTCTGTGGGGTGAATCCCACTGCATAACAGAAAGAACTCATAAAGTGGCAATAAGAACTCTTAATCAAAAAGATCAGAATCCCGTGTTCTATGCCCTTCGTGTGATCAGTAAGAAAGATTGGGATGTATTGGGAGGAGAATGGTATTTGTATATTATGCCTTAATATTTTTCTTATTATTATTCTTTCTATTCTTAGTAGTGTTAGTGAATAAAACTATTTTACCATTTCTCAAGCTTTCAGCTTTGCTTTTGCCATCTCATATCCTCTGAAGAATATAATCATGGGAGTCTGGGGTCTTCCCTCAGGCTAGACCATGACAGGCTGTTGTATTCACCTCCTCAGACAGCCACTGAACTTGTATTAGCTTTATATTGGCTTTAATTAAAATTCAAAGAGGTGGATCCAGGTACAGGGATGTGGCTGAACTGCAAATGTCTTTCCTCAGTCTGGGACAAGTTAATGATGGGATCACCCTCACAACCAGGTAACACAGGCTCAGAACTTTTCCTTATCAATCCTTCAAGCAATGGCTCAGATATAGACACAATCTAACACTTGGACCATTGCAGTAGAATATGGAGTCACCTTTCGCCTGTTCATCAGTTATACCACTAGTTTTCGAAGTCCAACCGCATGCAATGCAAATTCCCCAGACTCCCATGAAATGGCCTTTGTTACTGTTTTCTGCTGCTTTCAGGGCATAGAAAGGAGAGGAGGGTCCTTTTCTTTATTTATACAGTAACCTTTTTCTTCTTCATTTTTTTTGAGAACTCTGGCACTAGGTAAGAATGAAAAACTGCCAAGTGCTACTCCGCACACGAAATTCTGAAATTCTCAGTATTAAAGTGCTTTTGTATCTGCATGACACAGAATCATAGAAAAAATATAATGTGCTGATAATGCAGTTGTATAGTCCACTGATGAGAAGTTGCTCTTGAAATAGTTCTGTCATGATGTTCTTATATATCTTAACTGTGTAGCCAGTTGCTCAGAACTTATCTTTGGGCTGATTGGTGTTGGTGAACATCTCATGTTGAGAAGATTAATCAGAGTGGCAAGTATGGATTTCAGCATCTTTCAAGTACAATGAGTGTTGCAAATCACTGGAAGCCAGTAATATAATTTTTTTATCTTTAATGGGAGGAAAAAGCTACTGTTAATTTGGTCTCAGGTATTTATAACCTGTGACATTAAATATGCCTTTCCATGAATGTGTTCTTTGGGTCAAGCAGCAATACATCCAATTTACTCCTCAAAAAAAAAAAACTGCAAAGGCCCTCCCAATTTCTCAAAAATCTATTGGCCTTAACTTGATGTACATTTCTGTACATAGCCTTCACATATAAAGTTTAAGAATGTCAATTAACTCTTGGCACTTCAGATTTTAGATTGGATTGCCCATGGCCCGACTTAGGGAGATGCTGAGCATGAGGATGTTAAAAAAAGAAAAAACACTTCAGGAAAAAATCTTTAAAAACAGGCCTTTGGTATCTGTGGATCGTTTAGCTGGCATTTGAGGCACTAGAGATCTGTAATCACATTTGAAAGGTCTTATGTGTGAGATGGTAACAAGAGTTTTGTCTCTTACACCAGCAAGAGAAATAAGCAAAAAGCAAGAAACAAACACAAATAATTCTGAGCATTCTATGTACATATATACATATTCTATATAACATGTTTATCAAAACCCCTGTTCTGTCTTACTGTTTAAATAAATTTCTGATGAAATAACTGTGCCTCCTGCCAGCTTATCTGGCAAAGCTGGCTTTGAGGAAAAGGACCCAGTCATTTTCAAAATAAATCAATCTTTGCCTGTTGAAGATTGGTGAGTCCATGTATTTCTGGTGTATGCGATCTTGTGCAAAGGAAGGAGTAAACTAAACAATGAGTCATTTTGGTGAAGCGGAACAAAACCTGGAGTAGTTTCCCCAGATTTGCTCATTTCTGTAGCATCTCTGCTTGGGTTGGCAGAAACCTTTGTTCTTCTTAAAGTCGGCTGTGTAGCCAAGCTTGACTCTATACTCTGTCTCTTATGACTATTTTCCTGCTTGTAGCTGTATGAAAAATTAAAGAACTTACTCATCTGTGTACATCCTACCAACTATTTTCACATGGCTAGTCCAGTTAATTGATCCAGCAAGAGTGTACTGTCATGCCTGAAGCAGACCAGGCTTTAACAGATGCCTTGAACCTCAGCTTTTTGCTCTCTTGGCCTTGGATTTTTTGTGTATTTGTCATAGGAAATATTAAGAGATCTTTTTTTTTTCCTTTCCCCAGAACTATGCTAATACACAAAAGTGCTTAGAAACATTCTGGAATTTGAAGAGTTCCCAGATCTCTGGGAACATATACTAAAGGAAAAAAAAAGGTGTATGAGCAATTCTGTAAATGCTCTCTGTAGGTATGTTTAATTTTTTTTTTTTCCTTTAAGTAGGGAATACTCAGATTATTCCCACAAAGTCAGAATTGCTGAAGAGCTCAGCAGCCACAATGGCAGACAGGCTTCCAAAACAGTTCATTTCTCATTTTAGACATCAAAATAATGGCACCCCCATTCATAAAGTTGTACAGCATGCCACAGTGAAGATATTTTGAAAATGCAGCTATATGTGTTTCATCTAAATGACGAATTGAAGTTGAATTTTTTTATTGTTGTGTTTAAAAGGAAAGACTGAAGAAGTAAAAGTAAATAACTGAACACTTGAAAAAAACCCTCTTCAGTCTCTGGAAAATCTTGTCTTCAGTGGTAACTATGAGCCTTTCTAATAGCAGAGCATGAGCAAATTCTCATTCTTAGGTTATTCTAGTTTCCTACAAATTCAAGCACACCTTTCATCTTAAATCATTTCCATGTCGTATCCATTATTAGTGCTTGCTTCTGCGGTCTGCTGAATTCACCCTTTGGAGACGGGTCACTCTCAGAAATGTCAAAAAAGCTAAACAAAATGCAGACAACTGAACCCAGAGTTTGAGGCAAATAATTTTCCAGGTAAAAATAGCTGGGTTGTATCTTCCAATAATGACAGAAGACAAAAAATGAACTATTACAGCTAGCCATGATTTTTTTTTTTTAAATCATATGCTAGTTGTTTTTCAAGAGAGTGTGAAATAGCTAAACACCAGATACACAGCTCTGCCTGAATATTTACACAGCTCTATTCCTGTGCCACTGTAGCCCTGGCAAATCTTCGCTTTTGTTAGTGGAAACTGGGTAATATTATTTTGCAATCACAGCATGACAGGAAATTCAAAAGCTAGAGCTTCAAACTCAGGCATGAAGTATTATATGCAGAAGAACCAATATTAGCATTATTATCAGAACCACGTATGCTGGCCCAATATTCTCAAGACTTCAGCGATCGGCCAGATTACGGGTCACTTAAATTGTGGACCTGGGGACTTCAAAGTCCTCTGTCCTCTTTTGTCATACACTCTAGTGCTCAACACTTGGCTGAAAATGTGTACTCTGCTCGTAGCTTGGTAAAGATTTTCTTTGGTAACAGTGTCATGTAATAGCTACAAAACCTAAATCCACCCCTCTAAATCCAGGCCCTCTCCCTCTGAACAGAAGTTCCACTGTGGGGCTTGGGTGTTTGTGTGTGTGTAATAAAGAAAACCAAAACCAATTGAAATTGTGTATTTTCCTACTGTTTTCCCTTCACTGTGAGTACATGTCCCAGCTATTTCACCATCAACCTGACAGGAGGAATGAGCATGGCAAGATATTGCTATTGTTAGCTTAACCCAAAATTTTCCTTTGAGCAGAAACCGTACCATTACCTAATTGCTAGGATGGTCCCATTATTTCAGGGATATCAGAAGAAATTCATCCTCTCAGGGTCCTGTGAGCGCTCACAAGCCTTAATGGATGTCACCAGCTTTCCATGGAACCTGCCACCAACCTTACTCTTGGCCCAGGAGGCCCATTTCTGCACCCTCAGAACTGCATGCTGGGGAGGACACAGTTGACACTGGGATTGCCCTGGATCCTGGCTCTCCATCCCTGAGGAAGCACAGTTCCTACTGCTTCCGGACAATAACCTGCCTGATTCATGCCATTTCAGTTGCTTTCTTCAGAATTAATGCGGAATTTCACTCACTGCTTTCTTTAGAATAAATGTGAAATTATCACCTAGAAACTGAGTAGAGTAACATCAAGCTACTTTAATGGAGCATCAATATGTCAAGCTATCAGATAATTAGATGCACCACAATTTTGGAACTTCTGAGTACATTACGTGTGTATGTACCAACCCTCACCTGGACACAGGTGTGATTGCTTTTGCATGTAAATGGAGATAACAGCTTGTTACATTCTAACTGTAAACTCTCGTTATATGGACAAGAAGAGAAGAAGTAAAGTAATGCTCTCATTCAGAGAACAGCTAGTATTAAACATTGAATTTTGCTGGATTTTACAAAGAAAGGGAAGAGTCATTCAAAAAAATCCTTCAAGAATGCTTAAGAACAGCATCTTCTTTCTCTTAAAATTAAGAACAAGACTTTCCTCTGAGGAATATTGCTGCAGCTGTACCAGAGCCAATGAGAGTACATTAATTTATAAGAACAGGTTATTCATGATGCTGTGCAAACAAATGAAAATGCAGACGTTCCACTCATATGAGGCCCTTGCTGTATTGTTCCTTACAGACATACATTCTCATTAAACAGAGCCACTGAGAACATGTTTGAACAAGAGGTCAGACAAATTTGTGGAAAGGTATGAAAATTTTGGTTTTACTTATGCAGTGCTACATGTATGCTCAGAGACTTTCTGTCAATGAAGAATAAATTATGAAAACAGGAAACAGCATTCTTTGGCTCAAAGACCTTCCTGCTTCTAAGTGCTGGAGTACTACACACTGGACATGCAGCTGATGCAGATTTGGGAGTGTTTTTATGAATAGGTTACAAAAATATTATGAAAAAAATAATGTTCAAATCATCCAAAACCCAGAGGTGAACTCACGTTTTTTGTAGTGAATTTTCCAGAGCAGACTTAAAAGTTTTGAAACTCCGAAGGCCACTTTTGACACAACCCTCAGAGACAACAGACACGTTTGCTCAGTCAAATGGAAAATATTCACAATTTTTCCCCTACCCCCTTGGCCCTCCCTAGCAAATTTATTCTTGCAGACTGGATTTGAGACGAGCCACCTTTCTAAGTGGCAGTAACCCTTTTCGAGTCATTTCTGGTCATGAGGAAGGTTTGTTCATGCTTTTCAAAAGCCTGGCTGTCTTCTCCCAGGGTTTCTCAGACTTTCTGGAAAAAAAAAAGAAGAAAGCTCTTTTCCTCACTGGATCCAGCTCTGTGCTTCACAAATTTCTCTGCTGGGCAGACTCATGGCAAAGAGCACACTCTGGCCAGAGAGCGTACTTGACTTCCTTCTCCTTCTAGAAGAGTTTGACCCAACCAAATAACCTGATAGGTCAAGCACTCATTGTCTGACTGACATAAGTTTATGCTGTGGAAATCTCCTTTCCTTACTTTTCTGGTTCTTGTTACTATGTTGTCAGGGCAAATGCTGATACTTCTCCATCAGAACCAGAGTAAAATCAAGGTGAGTTGTATAAAGAGAAAATATAATGATCTGTGCAGGGTTTTAGTCCTATCCTAGTTCAAGGCCTAATGATATTAAACTTTGTTTTTCATAGTGAGTATACACTATGTGTATGTGCAGCATGTAAAGTTTCCAGGCCTGTTCATTTTTTTTTGGTGAAGTATATGGCAAGACAAGTCATACACTAGTCCATAAACTGATCCAGAAACTGAAATAAGTTGTAATAAGCAAGAAATCTCTGTAACTTCAAAGTTACAGAACTTACAACTTGATTTTGAACTAAGATTTCACGTGAACTAAGATTTCATGTGAATAGCCCAAAACAATGTAAAGGGCTATGTCTTAAAAAATTATAAACCAAGTATATCCCTTTATGACCATTCAATGTATGAGATGGTTATCACCTTTTGCATTCCAAAATGTGATAAAAGTTCTTCACATCAATTGCATGCTATCCCAGTAGAAGTTGAACTTGAAGTTTCTAAGACAGGCAATCTTCCACAACACATCTGAAGTTCTAAACAAAAGTTAGACCTATTTTTCCCTAAGTTAGGAAGATTAAATGTCTATCTGTGACACAGTGGTTGAATGACTGAAGCCTTAGAGAATTTTGAGTAAGGTCTTTGGTTTACAAATGGCATAATCCTTAAAAAATACAGTGTCCATCATGTTTTACCATTTAGGTTATCCATCTCAATATGATTTACAAGTAATTTTTTCTATGTTTTCACATCTATACATGTGCCAGTATATATTTCCCTGAAGAGAGATTATTCCTGTGTCAGTTGCTCCTACAGCAGCATCGAGACACCAAGACTCACAATACTGGAGTTTTAGGGCAACACCATTCAGACCACTGATGACTAGGATCAGCTAATTTCAGTTTCAAGTTATATTTTACTAATATGACTAAAGGACTAATAATTAGCATCTAAACCCAAGACTCTTGTTAGCACCTTCTGGACTTTTGTATTCTTGTCAAAAGCAATACCTGAATTGCTGGGAAGAATTCAGGGCTGCTTTTTTTTGTTATAGGAGTGACAGGTGGAAAAGTGTGAGTGGTAGAATCTTTCCTCCCAGTTTTGTTGTCCAAGATTTCATTTCTAAAAGAATTTGAGAATACAAATACAGAAAGGAAGGAAATATACACATTATTTAGAAGCTGCAACCAAAAACTAAAATCTAGGTAATAAACTAATATTGATATTTGCATACACAATATTAAACACATGTATTAATCTACAGATGCAAGATCATGTATTATTGCATACACAATATTTGTATTTATTTACTTAAATAAATACAAATATTGATATTTAATACACAATATTAAAACACTAGATTTTATCTAATGCTATAGTTTAGGCAGAAGTTAAGGACTCTATGGCTCTCCTTCTGCGTTTGAGTGTGAGCTTCTGTGTCTTAGCAGGCTTTAGACTAGTAATTTTTTTTTTTTGAAGTTTTATAGTAAAAGGTATGAGGTCATAGAAAAGCATATGATATCATAGGCTCTGAAGAGCCATAAAAACCGTGTGATGCATTGTCAGATAATTTTCCATTTCTTTCTCTGTTTTCTTAATTTAAATTTTCTGAGGAGTGGAAGAGAATAATTATTTGCTTCAAGTAAGGACATTCTAGAAACCACTATTATCTGGTATTTTCCATTAGAAAATGGTCTGAATTCTTATTTGCTGCTATTTGTGTGACTTCTCTGACATTGAGTGAATGATGCTTCTTAATTTCCTGTAGTAGCAGATTTGCTAAATGCAAGGAGGAACCCCATATGTAGTGGAGTCAGTCAGCACAAACTTTGAAAGAAGTTCCTGGACAAGTAGTATGAGGGTATTTTACCCCTTAAAACAGTCTGTAGCAATGAGCTACTTGTAAATACTTCACAGGTTTGCGGGCAAGCCCATGTTAGGAGACATTAGGAGATCAGCATTGCCTTCACTGAGAAGCAGTCTATTACACGAGAGCTCTTGAAAAAGGTGGCACTAGAGAGAGTCTGGTAGAAAAGCATGTTATATCTATGTCTACTGAATTTAATATCAAAATCAGGGTGACAGCTCCTTGTAGCAAGACTGCATTTTCTAAAGAACTTGAAAACCCAGAAAGAACACAGTTAAAATTCTTTACATCACTTCAACACTATCAGGCCAGAGGGAAAGATAATGGGAAACAAAATGTGGGCTTTTCCAGTATTTCCTTACTGCATTTTAGGGATTCTGTATTGTGGCAGACACTCAAAACGTGTCTGTGCCATGTTACACAGCTCATGCTGAAGCTTCAAAGCAAGCTTGTAAATGAACCAATAAACATCTGTGGCAGAGAATAGTACCATAGGTCTCACAAGGAGTACACTCATGTTAGCCCAGGCAGAGTTAAACCCATCAGCTTTTTGACAGAGATGATTAACTTGCAGAGAATACTGCTTCAGTGCTGCTCTGTTCTTGGTCCATGTAGAAACACCTGGAGCATCTTTGCAAAACAGTATGTATAGACTTGAATTTTACAGCTGTCTGAAAAGGGGGTCAAGACAAAAGTGAAAAAAATTGGATAATTTTAACAGATACCAGAATTTGGAAAGAGAACAAAGCAGGAATGTAAACAGTATAGGATCCTAGCTTCAGCAGCCACCTTGTGACACTGCAGCTCTATCTCCTAAATGGTGTTACTTGCCGGTGGGATTGATGATACATGGATTTTCACTGTTCTACATTGAGCTCCAGGAGCTTGTCCTTGCTGCACCCCAACCCCAGGTTCGCATTGCACCATGTTTTCTTCTTAGCCTCGTTCTTCCTGCATTTTAAAGTAACCTTTAGTGCTTTAGTGTGGTGCAAGACTGGAAATAGAGTACAAACTACCACGCACTGACTTCTTCAAGTTGGCAAGCCCTGAGATTTCTCAAAAAATAATTGACTATCATACCAGGTATTTTGAGATTCATTTAAATAGGGTTTGAAAGCTTATAAACCAAATTCAAAAATAATACTTGGAAGATAAGAGGGCATAAGTTTACTTTTAACTTTTCTGAGATATGACAACAATTTGAAGTATTTTATAACAGCATTTTAAAATTAATATTTTACCTGTAAGTGTCAGAGTTTGCAGGCATACAAGTATATTGATGTCTTGTAAATCCCATTGACCACTACCAAAAAATCTACTTGAATGGCACTTTTTATTTAGTTCCTGGTTTTTTCCACCAGTGAGATCCATAACTATTTAAGGACTGAAGGTCTGTACTCCAGGGCTTGTACTAATCTCTCTCAAAAAGCACAAATAGAACAATAATTTGGAACAAGGCGATTCTGCTTGCTGTTGATCTTTTGGTGGGATATTTATGTCTAAAATCCCATTCTATCTCATGTTATACTAAGACATACTGGGCATAGTGGATGCCCAATCCTTGAAAAACTAACTTGGGAACATGTCAAGTGCTGTACTTCAGTACTGTACCAGGCACTTCTGCTGTGTTGAGTAGTTGAGAGATCATGCAGTTTGTTTTTTCCTAGCTACATCTAGCTTAATAAAGAATGAGTATTAGTTTAGGATATTATCTGTTCTTCAAATACATCTACAGGAAGTTCTGGAACCAGTAGAACTGAATCGATTTGCATTGACAAATGTACCCATCAGATGCTTGTGTGGACTTCTCTCTACACAGAGGTGCATTGACAGTCGTACCAGGGCCCTTTCCTATGGAACAGCAGTTTGGCTGTATGCTTGCGTATTTCTTAAACATGGCATGAAACATTGCTTTTTGGCGTTTTTATCATAGCAAAAAGATATGAGAGAGGAAAATGTAGGGACTAGAAAATCTGCTCTCTGGACACAAGAGAGTTTCAATATTGCAGAAATTGCTTTTTCATTAACATTCGGAGAACACAAAAAAACTTATGACATTTGTGTAGAGGTAGACACTGAGTTTTTAAGGAAGTACTTTACCTACATTACAGAAGTATTATTAGCTTAGGGATTTAAAATTAATGTAATTTATTTTAATGTGGAACTTGCTGCAATGATCATGAAAAAGTAAAACCAAACTAAGTTGCCAGTACAGTACTTTCAAGACAGTAATTTCAAACTTTCAAAATCTGGATACTATAAGATTATGTTTTCTTTAGAAGGATGCAGCACCTTCTAGGAGATGTTAATAGCTGAGTCTTTTCCTCTGGGAAAAAAATTATCTTTTCTCAAAGTGTTCCAATTCTGAAATCTTTTTGATTAACTTGTATTATTTTGTAATCAAGGGACACCTTTAACAAGAGAAAATTCATAATGCAAAGTATCAGTATTTAAACTCCTTTTTTCACCAAATATGAATTTTTTTGTTAGGTTTACAAAAGGACATTCACACTCGCTGATACTGACTTTGAATATCACTAGATATAATTTCAACTATTTTATTTGCTTTTTCCCTATTTTATCAAAACAAAACATCTTCTACTTGAGTTTTTTCTACTGTAACTGAAATGATTCAGCTGAGTCAAGGGATAACCATGCAATTTAAATAGCTGTGCACTCATTATTATGCATACTTCTCTTTACAGGGGTGCTATATGTTCTTGCTTATTTGCCAAGAGACCAGTAATTTATAACCATGGGTTTAAATTAGCATACTATCTTACTGCTCTCATTCTCTTCAAAACAATCGGGCAGCAATATGCTTTTAACACACACACATTCACAGCATGAACAGGAACACTGGCCACCAGGTATGTGGATGACACTTGACCAAGAAGTTGTCAAATCATGGGTCTTCTGACAACCTCACAGGAGCTCAGAGGCGTACAGAATTACTTTTAAAAAATGAGAACAAGGAAATTCCATGAAGTAAAATGTATGGTAAACATCACTGAAATCATAATCAAGGCAGCAAGTAATACTACTTGGCAAGTTAGCCTCCAACAGCTTTTGACAGATATCTCCATCCTTTATATCTGACAGGCAGACTGAATAAACTAATATCAGACTGCACAAGATGAGAAGGAACAGTTGTGGGGCCAAATCTTGCATCTGAAAAAGTTTTGAATAAGAGAGACAATATTTGTGATGTCACCCATTCAAAAAACACTCAAGCCACCGAAACAAAACACCAAAACCACAAGCTCCATATTATTAAAAATTTATTTTGAGGAACACTGGAGAACCTACCATGACTGATGCACTGAATAGGCATCTGTCAAAGCAAAAGCATTTAAATCACTCAATCACATTTTTATTTCAATTCTGTGACTTTAAGAAGAGGTTCACAGGAGATCCTCCAGAACAATCATTTATATTATATATCATAAATATAGACTCCAAGAGCTCTAGTGCTGTGAGGCTGATATCTTACAACGGCATCACATGGGAAAAAACCCTGTACATTTTACAGTTTTAGTTTGCTATGTTTTTTCGGTGAGCACCGGGTGAATGAAATGTATTAAAAAGCTGTATTATTACGAAAAATAACTTCAAGAGAAAGGCTAAGTTAAAAATAGATTTTAAGGATAGAAAGAACAGTTACTTGTATTTTTAAATAATTTAAACCTTTTTTTATACTTTTTAGGTGGCTTTTCCTCATATGAGAGAGACTAAAACCTCTGAGAAATAAGAGTTAATAATAAAGAAAGAAATAGAAGCCATATTGAGTTTTATGTCAGAACTTCAGGATAGAGAAACATATTATAAAAAAGTTATCTACAAAAGGGACAATTTTGAGTGTGTTGAAGTTTTCCATGTGGCCTTCATTTTGAATCTGTTACATGCAGCATTACACATAGGAGGCTCTAGATGGTTAAGAAGCAAGGCAGCACAGAGATACTTTGCATTTAGTCATGCTTATTTCCCTGACACAAGCAAATTCAAACTAATTTTGTGCAAGATTTTAAGAGCAGAGGCTTGGGAGAAATATTGGACTCCATTGTGGATACACATCAACAATTATGTTACCTTAGTTACAGCCACAAAAATCCATACTGTGGATGGTGATGTTTGAACTAGAATTAATTCTCCCAACTTTTCAATTTTGGTAGTGAAGAAATAATAATTTTACTGCTAGTCTGAAAATTTTCTGTGCCTGCCACTTGTATTTCAAAGCACAGCAGGCATGTCATTCTACAGTAAATCGTATTTTAGAGGCTGCATTTCAACAACCTGGAAAGATCACTCACCTATCCATTGAACAAACACAAGTACAATAAGAAGCTGTCTAAAATGTAGAAATCACAGAGTTTCATTCTTTCTTGTGGTTCTACACGATTATTTCAGTATGTGAATGAACACTGGTATTTTTACTCCAGTACAGTGTTTAGGTCTAGTCTGAGTCTGAGGACACCAAGGGAAAGAGTGAGATATGACTCTATCTCCATCTACAAATCTGACCACTACAGAATTAGAGAGCATCATTCATCCTTTCTGGTGGAAGGTGCCTAAGACATGTTCATATACATGCAGAGAGAAGGATGTCTAGCTGGGTCAGCCTGAATTTCATTTCCACTACAATAGTTGAATGTTACATGAAACTACAGGATAGAGTTTTGAATGAAATCTCAGGAATATTTGCACCATTTTACTTTCAACTTAATATAAGTAGCCTAAGATACGGAGGGCATTTCCTGACCCGCTGCAGAACTCTAAGCAGATTTTATTCAGTTTTCATTTTGTTACAGGATACACTTAGAGGTGTTCTAGCTAAACACCGCCTGTAATGAATTCAGACTAGCCTCTCTCTGAAGGGGGAGAGAATTATTTTGTACATGGTGTGCTGGTTTGACTGTAAACCAGCAGGGGAAATTAACCCCACACGAAATACCTCGAGAGATTTTAGGTCAAAATTACAATTTTAATAAAAAGGTTGAAATAAATGCAGTAATACTGAAACACCAGCCTAAACAAACCGACAGAGTCACGGTACAACCTGACACCCTGTTGACCAGGGTGGTAGCTGTGTAGTCCAGTTAGGCACTGGTCCTGCAGAAAGGCCTGGTAGTCCAGTCCCAGTAGTGGAGTAGCTAGGTGAATCCAATTCCGAGGAGTGGAGTCCAGTCGAGTCGAGAGTCCCGAGAGTGGAGTCACGTCGAGTCGAAGGTGCTTTCTCCCATCCAAAACCCTTGTTTTATGTTGTGTTTCTTGGCTGGCACCTCCCCTAGGAGCAGGGACTTTCACAATGGAAGAGGATCTTCCCGATGTTGTATTGGTGGCTTCGGTAATGAGCTTGGATGAGATGATCCCCAGGGTCCTCCGAGATAATCCCCAGGGTCCTCGCTGATCCAGGACTATTAGTCAAGATGGGCCATTAGCTGAGATTAGATAATCAGGATGGGTGGTGCTTGCTGTTGGCCAGAGTGCTTATCTCAGTTGAGATAAGGAATCCCTCAGGGACTAGGTGTGTAACTATGAATTTACCCAGCTTTTGTGGGTAGTAACAGTATATATGACTAACCCAAGACACATGGATACTCTGATATCCAGGAATTAATCATGATAGTTAGGGCAGCACATGAGGTCTTGATTAGTTTTTAAAAAAATTTTCTCCACTCTTCTGCATCATGGACTGGGACTTGAATTTACTCGTTCATAATTTCTGTCTCTGCTTTGGCTATACAAACATACTTGTGAGTGAAAGACTGTGTTGTAGAACACACGGAACCATGTATCATAACTTACGGGCAATAGTTTCATATCTAGGAAACCACTTGTCTGTGGGCTGAGCACTGGTACACTGAGTTTCGATGTTGTCACATAAACTTACTCAAATTCAGGCTTGGGAACCCTAAAACTGTTCCGTTTCCTTGAGTGCTCGATTTGCATAATCTGCAGACAAATAGTCACAAATTGATAAGTTTTCACAAGACATCAATATACAAATAAAACCAGACAGACATCTTTAAGTCAATGCAAGAAAATTTTCTGAAACATAAGTGACATATAAGCATGTGCGCAAGGCCACAATCTTGACTTCAGTAACACTTGAGTCCATAGACTACCTTCTAGCAGTTTTTACCTAAGATTCCTTGTCTTCCTCCTTACCTATAATAATTAAAGACCTAATTGTTATAAAGTATTGTTAATTTGAAAGCATCTATGGATGCAGATATATCAGCATTCTGTAGATGCTGAGGTTTTACTGCTAGGTATAGGATAAGAAGTGGCCCAGCTGAATAACACTGTGGTAGAAATTAATTCAGACTGAGTATTTCGTAACAGCCTCAGGAGAGTAGTGTGTTCCTGGTGTTTTGCCACTCTCACCTCCTTATATCCCATTAAAAATGTCTTAGAGGATTTGATCACCATAAAGAGTTTCAATTTCCCAGAAATAATAGACTTAATCAAAGCAAGGATAGAAAACCCACATAAAATTACAGAAAAGTACTTGGAAAAAAATGCAGTAATCATTAACTCCACAATTCTGATCTCGTCAATGTCATGGTTCTCCGTCTTTCGTTGTTCAGTATGCATCCCCTTTAATGCATGAAGACATAGTAGTCTTCTTTTTTGAACCACATCTTTACAAAACTAATTTCTATGTGTAAGGATGCTAAAATCCCCCTTTTTGCTATGACAACTTTGTAATTTCAAGCTTCTTTCAGGCACAGGTATTAATTCTTGCTTCTGTTTCTTCACAAGATTTCTTAATACAGTCAGTGTTCTTAACTAGTTCATTTTAAGATTCCAGCTTTAATGCTTAGATACACCTTTAAATATAAAACAAGGATTAAGAAGTACAGGCATGGAACATCTCTGGAAGATGGTTACTGAATTAGGCTTTTAACTGCAGTAAACAGCACTTTTGCCTAGTCATTAATGATTTATTAATTAATTAATTAATAATTATTAAGTGTAATACAAGAGATTCTCTAAAGAAAAAAAACCCTCTAATGGAAAAATATTTGTGCACCATTTTCTAAGATGATTACATGATATCAAGCATAATTTTTTCTGATAAAAGAATTTTCCCCTTTCACTTTAAAGCATAGAGGAGACTCATTACTCTCGAGGCTATGCAAATAGACTTGAATCTTGCAGTAGCAGTTTCTGTGCAACCCTGCAGCTTCAGTTGATTGTTCATATGAAAAGTCACATAATGTAGTATTATTAGGTACAGCTTTTTGTATGAAGAGGCAGACTGATATTTTATAGAAAGCTTTGAAAAAAAACTATACTACACGATGTACACTGCTGCAAATTAATTAGACTATCATAATCCATCAGCAATATCCCTAGAGAAACAGGCATATAAAAGTGCTATCTTTCTTTTGCAGATGAGAAAGTGGAGATGTTAATTTCTGCTTTTCTCCACAAGCTGCGAATTATGGGAGTGCATATATCAGAGTCCCTGGGCTAATTGTACTTTTGATCCATTCAGGTTGCCAGAGGCTATATTTTGACATCAGTACCAGTTAGCTTGTGTGGCCTCACTGCACTACTTTTCTTTCAGGAACAACCAGTGCAATAGACAAATGTAAAATACTCTTAAAGCATGGTATGATTTAACTAGAACCGGAAAGAGAAGAGGTATAAAAAAAAAATTAAATAGCTATGTAAATATATAAGCTTATTGAAAATGTAATCTTTTTCTATACAACAACTCCAGTATATAAAGCTTCCCTTGCAATATTTGCATCATCCTGAAACTTTGCTTTGTCCTTTTGCTTTTCCAGTAACAGTTTTCCTTCAACTCGAACACTCAGTGAAATAATAACTAAATTCACACATGATCTTATTAGCTACATCAGACAACTATTCTTTGATAATGGATGACAGCTACAAAACAATTCACGGGAACACCCATATAAGTTTGGGGTTTTTCAATTTTCTCATCGAGGGATGAGAATCCCTTCATTTGATGAATTGCATTGTCTGTGTTTGAACCAGTAATATAGCTGAGATATGTTTTAATTAGACTATATGTTCCCACTGGATTTTTCTCTTTCAGGTTTTCAGTAATTCTCTAGATTTCATCAAGAATTTAAACTTCTAGCAAACACAATACACATATACACATATGCTTTCTGTGATTTGATAATTTCATATCATATGAGGAAGTAATAAAGCTTAAAAGAGCACAATTTACTCTAAAAAAAATTCAAAAAAAAGCAACAAGGCATGACCTGCTTATCAGATACAGACGAATCTAAAACCGAAGAAACAGACTTGCATATAAGCAACTTTTTATAAAGTAGTTAGTTAAAAAAATAATAGTGCTATTGACATTGAGGAAGTGATTAGCACATAAACACTTCAGACAGAACTTCTTTATTCAGAGTGTAATTAGATTAGAACTTTCAAAGATATTGAGCTTTTAGAGTTTTCTCAAGGCCAAAGCCCTAAACAAGTACAACACTGCACACATGCTACTGTGATCATCACCAGGTATTTTGTAGCTACAGCAAGATATTTAGCAGATGCTTTCAGGTCTCCAGTTACTGTAGAAGAGCATTGTAAGTGATAAATTTGAATGCCAGGTAGCGATGCAGAGGGTTGCCGTCATGGTAGAACTGGTCAGGGAATATGACTAGATATGAAATTAGGGCAGAGGAATTAGTTGTGCCCTGTTCCTTCTGCAGCGACTCACTCTAATTACTAGAATCAGCAGAGATTTGTCACTGATTACCAGGTGAAAGAAACATAATAACCCAACACCTACACCTGACAGGCACAATGCTGGGGTCTTAAAAGACAGTTGTCATGGTTGTCAGATCTGTAGCAACCATTTCATGGAAAATATTTTCAGTTTGTACAAGAGTAGCAAAGGAAGTCATCACTAAGTAGTGCTGTAATTCAAATATAATCACTTATCAATAGTTTTGTACCTGAGACAACTCTAATGGATGAAATATCTGTCATGATACCATTGTGCACACACAGACTTAAAAGCTGACGTATTTTAAATGGTGATTTAGAACACTAAAACCTTACTTCAATGGTGACAAACATTTTTAAGATTTTTTTCAAGAGGATACTTTTAGTCTTTACATTGCTCAATCTTAACCTAGATATGTGTGCTTCTTGTATTTTGTAGTTTTCCATCGTGCAGTTTGAGGTTCATAAAAGCGTATTTGAAGAGAAGCACTGTACACCCAAGTGTGTACATAGCAGCGTTAAACAGTTCTAGTTTCATTCTTCCATTTTAAATTCATGGTAACTACTCAGGCTCAAGGCTTGTTATTATTACAATGTATATATCTCAGACATTTAAACCTATATATGTACTTTTGAATTTTGGAAAGGTACTTTCTACAGACTGGAGAGCAAAAGCTTTTGCTTAAAAGAAGAAATTCACAGAACTAATACATTAGGTAACTCTGCTTCAGTCCCTGTTTCAGAAAATATTTTCCTTTCATAAGGATCAAATATGTACCCTTGGCTAATTAAGAAAGGAATAATGTGTAAAATTAAATGGTTTTATTTTGATGTCAGAACTTCTTACCCGTTTTACTGTAAGAAATCTCTTACTTGAAGCACTTGAATGATGCCGTGATTTTTTTTCTGCAAATTTTTAAAGTATTTCTTCAAAACTTCAGCAAGCCGCTCTCTTGACTCTGCTGCAAGTCTTAACAGTTCTATTCCTTTTTAATTATTGTTCTTATTACTATGGATAAAAATATTTCTTCTACAGACAATAAAAATTTCTTCTGTAGTTCATGGTCATGAAACTTATACAAGGTAAGAGAGCACCCTTGGCAACAGCGCTTCTTCAGCCGATTTGTCTAAAATAGATTGTATTAAAATCTGAGAGAAATGCTCATAAAATAGGCAATGATGAAGAAAGTATAAAAATGTGAAGTTAAGAATGACAGACAGGACTATGGCTTTGTACCCATTGCTGCCTTTAGGAGTGGTCATTCACAGGACAAAATAATTTCTGTACTTGTGATGGTTTTATTAAAGTTTTATGTACTTCTGAAGGTCTCACTTTGGCCTCTTTAGGAGTCTTGTTAGCAGAGTTCTCTGCCAGTCTTTTCTGAAGGGCAATGGAGTCCAGAAAGGCTGGACATTCTTCAAGAAGGAATTCTTATAGGCACAAGAGCAGGCTGTTTCCATGTGCTGAAAGATGAGCTGGCGAGGAAGACTAGCCTGGCTGAACAGAGATCTTTGATTGGAACACAGGGACAAAAGGAGATTTTATGATCTTCGGAAGAAGGGGCAGATGACCAAGAAGGATTACAGTGATGTTGTGAAGTCATGCACAGAGGAAGTTAGAAGGGTCAAAACCCAACTAGAACTCAATCTAACTACTGCCATAAAAGAGAATAAAAAATGTTTTTATAAATATATTAGGAACAAAAGGAGAGTTAGGAGAATCTCCATCCATTATTGGATGCAGAGGAAAACATAGTGACAAAGAATAAGAAAAGTTATGAGGTACTTAAGGCCTTCTTTGCTTCAGTCTTTAACAGTAAGATTCTGGGGGTACCCAGTCCCCTGAGCTGGAAGGCAGAGATGGGGAGCAGAATGAAGACCCCATGCTGTCTGACAGCTACAAAATATTCAAACTATTCTACCACATAAAGTAGGAGAGGTGAGGGAGCTGCCCTTTAAGTCAAAAATGGGGCTGACTGGACAGAGCTGTCTTTGAAGGACAGCCATGCACACTTTGAGAGCTTACAGGTGAAAATTAGAGACCCAGACAACAAACATAACTTTGTGATTGGTGCCCATTAGAGGCCACCAGATCAAGAGCAGGCTGATGAAAAATTCTTTCTTCAATTGCAGGAGGCATCATGGTCCCAGGCTCTGATCCTGATAGGGGTCTTCAACCACCTGGACATCTGCTAGAAAAATGCAACAAGTAACATCAAACAGTCCAAGAAAGTAGAGGAGTACATTAAGGAAAATTTCCTAGTATGAGTGATTGAAAATCCAACCAGAGAAGAGGAACCACTGAACCTATTGCTCAGTAGAAAAACTGTTACAGAAGAACTTATGGGAGAGGTCAAGGGTAGAGATAGAAGAAGTCAGGCAGGGAGGAGGTCAGCATGGCTAAGTCAAGACCTCTTAGCTGAACCAAAACACAAAATAAAGGTGAAAGCATTGGAGGCAGGGATATACATCCTGGAGAGATAATAGGAATATCGCCTGAGAGCACAGGGAGGGGATCAGAAAAGTCAAGGTACAGCTGGAACTGAACTTGCCTAGGGATGTGGAAAATAACAAGAACAATTTTCTCAGGTACATAGGTTAACAAAGGAGGATGAAAGAAACTGTACCCCCTACCTTGATGAGTGAAATGGAGGATCCAGCTACAACCAACATGGAGAAGGCAGAGGTACTCAAAATTTTTTTTGCCTCAGTCTTCACTAGCAAGGAATCAAGCCACACCACCCAATTCACAGAATCCATAGGAAGGGACTGGGATAAGATCGAGTTCAAACCATCTTGGGAACCTCAATATACTCAAGTCTCTGGGACCTGATGAGACAGATCTGGGGGTCCTGAGGGAAGAAGTTGCTAAGCCATTAGCCTTCATACCAGTGTGGCATTCTGGTGAACTTTCCAGTGATTGAAAAAGGGGAAACCTATTCCCCATTTCTAAAAAGGGAAAAAGGGAAACTTGGGGAACTATAGGCCGGTGAGCCTCACCTCTGTACCTGGCAAGATAATAGAGCAGATCTTCCTTGAAACTATGCTAAGGCACATGGCAAACAGAAAGGTGATTGGTGATGGCCAATGTGGCTTCACTTAGGACAAATCATGTCTCACAAATTTGATGGCCTTCAGTGGTATATTACAGCATTTGTGGATAAGGAAATAGTGACTGATGTCATCTGCCTATGCTTGTTCAATGCATTTGATACTGTTCTACACAACATTCTTGCCTTTAAAATGAAGAGGGATGGATTTGATGGACGAATGACTTGGTTGAAAAAGAATGAGCTGGATGGTTTCATTTGAAGAATGTGCATGCAGCAGATACAGGACAATCATGGGATCACGCCCCATCAGGGGTTTAGGAAAGGCTGGTACAGCTTCATCAATCCGATCTCCTTCCATAACAAGGTGAACTGCTTAGTGGATGAGGAAAGGCTGTGTGGATGTTCTCTACCCAGACTTTAGTAAAGTCTTTGACACTATTTCCTTCAGCATTTTACTGGAGAATTATCCTGATCAAACAGATTCAGAATTTCTATTCTCTTGGGACTACACAAACCATGGAAAGACCTAACAGGAGTGCCTTTCATTGTTGAGCTGGCCAATTGCATCATAACTACTAACAAATGAAAGTAGAACGGTAGTGGTGACAGGATGAAACTTAAATCATTTGTAGAAACTTGGATTTAGAGTCACAGTCAAAAAAAAACTGTTCAGCACTTAGGTGAGAGTACTCTATATTTACTTAACAGGACAGACAATTCTTCTGTGTTTAAAGCACACATTTTCTGAAACCATTTTCTTGTCTGGAAGAAGAAGACAACCTGCAGTCCTTTTTGCTGATTCAACCCTTAAACTCGTAACTATTCTTAACCTTTTTAGGAGTAGAACTTGTAAATATTGTGCAGGAAGGTGCATTGACAAATCATGACTTTATTTAGGTATTGCAAAAGACATAATCACAAAAAACATTTTGTAATTATGAATAGGTCAACTTCAGTTTGGTTAATTTAAATTTAAAATACAGCATAGCTGTTACTTGTAAAAGATTTCTTCTGGCCATTGTGAAACAGTAGTATCGGTTTGTTCCCTTTTGTTTACTGGCAGATGTCCAATTATTTGCTTTACAGTTATACGAAGATAGGATTACATGTTGCTTTTATTCAGAAAGACAAACAGAAGATGAAGCTCTTTTTACATTTTCCAATTTTCATGCATCAAATTAGTTTCAAAGTAACTCAAACTCCATTATATAATCCAAGCAGCAATCTAAAGAGCTCAACATAGAAAATTTAACTCTCTCCAAATATATTTTTAAAATTCTCACGAAAAAAATCCTCAAACAGAGCACGATGGCAGTAGCTTCAAGTAATTCACGCAAATTTCAGACATGAGTTGTGTGATGGAATATTTCACTCAACTTGTACCATTTCTAAGTTCATGCTTTTCTAGTTCTTATTCACTCAAGTCATCTGTCTGTGCATTTCTAGATTTTTCTTGCATGTTCCATGCCAACATTAGCACATTCTTCTGTAATGGAAAGACAGATAACAGCCAGGTGGGCCAAACCTAAGATACTGGTTCTCTGAAAAGCAAGGAAGGTCAAGAGAAGAGTCTTTGACAGATATCACTTAATTGCCCATAAGAATTGTATTTGGTCATTAACATCCAATCCCACACAGAACAAGACACGTTACTATAATGTTCCTACCTTTCAACCTCCAAAGCAAAACTTTGATATTTGATTGAGAGGAAGTATTCGATTGGGAGAGATAGGCTGAGAAAGCTAGCAGCAGAAGAGATCTGTTGACCTTCCCTTCAGCTGCAAGGCATATATTTTTTTAATGACGCCAGCAAATGAGCAGCATATGATTTCTTGCATGCAGCCACTTCCATACAGCAATTCATCCGTGACACCCTCTGTTCCCACAAATTGTCAGGGCTGGGACAAGGAGCCTGTGGACCCAGGACTCAAACAAGCAACACTCACAACGGAAGGAAATATCTTTTGCTGCAGAACCACTCTATGAAGAGCCAACAGCAAAAGCACTACCAGTCCAAGTGTATTGATCTTCTTGGGGGACAGTGACAAAGTCACTTAGAGTGTGAAATAGGGACCAAGTCTATCAATTTTTCTAATTTCTCCTTGGTTCACCTTTGCAAATTACTCTTCCAAGTTTAGTGTGTAAACACACTGGACACTGAGATATCTCGTTGAACCCTTGCCTCAAGAAGCTGTCTTTGAATTGAAAATAAAAGCCAAGTAAAACAACAACGAGGTAAGATATAGGTAACATGACAGTCATACCAGTAAAATGCAATGAAATAGATGAATAATATAAAGGTCATCTGCATTCATGACAAAACCTGAGCCGTGTCTTTTGCTGTTTTTTATTTCCAGCAATCAGCCAAGTCACCCTTAACAATTCAGACACTGCTGAGTGCCTATAACAAGGCATTGCTTGAAGAGACCTTTTGAGGACTGCATATGGTAACACACCACTGTGCATTGCAGTCTATGCAGTGCACTTGGATGAAAACCTTTCTATTTAACTTTTCTCCCTTCTGCATGTACCTGTGTATCTGCACATTCTGGCTGTAAGTTTTGTTGCTTGTTAGGAAAAACAGTGACTGCACAGGTGACAGGCTGCTGGCTGCAGAAAAACAAAGTGCACACCATCAGATGCCACCTGCAGATGAGGGTGAAGATTAATCACTTTTGTATGTGACATACAACATCTAAACACGCTGAAGAGCCATGTCTGGCCAGTCACTTACATCATCAGCTTACAGATTTATTCCTATTAGTCAGTAGGAATAGCACTGTAGAAGGGGCAAGTTGGATCTGGTAGGTGAGAAAACCATGAAAGAGGTGCTCACCGAAGATCAAGGCTAAACTGGCATGAGACAGTCCCAGAATTAATTATGGACTTCTGCATAATCAATCTCTTCAAGAGATCCCCTTGTAGCCCTACAGACTACCTGTTGGGAAACAGGCATTTTGCCACAGCAGTAGTTCAGTTAACTCACCAGCCCCTCAGGTCTGGGAAGCGTGCCTAGGCTCAAGAGTACAAGGCAGAAGTGTTACTCACAGGTGGCTGTATGTTACAAAAACTATGTGTCAGAAAAGTCCGATGAACCCATGTGAGGAGCCCAGAGCTACTCATGCATGGGTACTGGGAGGTCCTGAGAACACCAACTCAAGCTATCTCCCCATTTCCCAGTCTCTTGCTGAGACTTTCACAGTGTCTCTAGGAGTAAAGGGGAAGGCAGAGTGGGTGGTCATGAAACCATGCTTCACAACTACCCCACAACATGACACCCAACTCACAAACACCAGTGAAAGTGAGCTGCACAGAATCAAAGCATTTCTTAGCTCTGTAATAAAAAGAAACTTGGGAAGGAGAGAGAAGTGGGGCATGCTTCCACACTGCTACTTTACCCTTTTGACCAGACTCATCTAGATACTTTGAAATCCAGCTGCAGACATCAGCCACCACTATCTTGTTTCACAAGATCATAGACAAACAGTCCTAGAGGGACTCAAGGTATAACTAAACACACAACTGACAAGCTGCAACCTGGCCAGGAAAGCAGAATGTTAATGCAATTCCAGACTATGCAAGCAAGCTGCCCCATGGGAAATTTACAGATATCCAGTTCTCTCTACTAAAAGGTAGTAAAAACCTCTTATAGGACTAGAACGAAAATATATCTCTGTCTGCCTTCCTGTTGGGCAGATGTTGAAACACAAACAGTATGCCTTCCTATCAGGCAGATGTTGAAATATAAACAGTATTTTAACAGTGAAAAAGAAAACAGCTTTTTACTAGAAGTGGAAAACCAAAGTACTGCTTGCAGCAGTATGTTGAATATAGTAAAAATTAGTTGGAAGAAGATATAAAATAATAAAAAATACCCAAACCACCAAATTGCAGGAGTTTTCCCTAAATACAGCTGTAGTCTGCAGCTTTGAAATTACGTTGTATAGAAAACATAGATAAACTGAGATGATGTGTCTAACTGTGAACTTCTAGTTGCTGAAAAGGCTGAAACTTAAAGGAGGAAAAAAGGGGAGCAGAAGTTTAAAAACAGTCATTATCAAATTATTATAAAATTATCTTAAAGTTTTTTTCATTTTGGAATGACTCTAGATTTTGGTTTCCAGAATATATAATTGTTTCCCAAAGCTAGCAGAGTGGAGAATATACATGAAGGGTAAGATTTGATATCCATGTGACTAGTGGAGCTGACTGCTATTAAAAGCAGAAACCTGTTAGATTGATATTGCAGGGAGCAGAGGGAGGTTGAGAAAATTAGCATAAATATGAGAAATCACTATTGTTAGGTATCAGAGTTTACAAATCATTTGGATGGATAAAATAGCTGAACTTCTTGAGCCTTCAGGCTGTGTACAGACTTTGGAAGACTGATTATGTTGATTTTGCGTTTTTCTGGGGTTGTGGAGAAACACGTGTAAAACTAGAAACCAGTTTTCATTGGAAGATTTGCTACAAACTAATGCCTCCCAAGAAGGGAATGACAGAATAGATGTGTTGCTAAGAGTATAAGAGTCTGTTTCCCATTGTTTTGGAACAGCTGGTCATTGTTCTACAGGTAGGCTCCCTTCAGGTACTGGAAGGCTGCTATAAGGTCATCCCAAAGCCTTTTCCTCTCTGAGGTGAACAGTCCCAGTTCTCTTAGCCTTTCCTCATAGAAGAGGTGCTCCATCCCTCTAAAGAAACCTGCTACAAAAATTGCAATCTTGGCTGCAGAACCAAAGTCCAGTCCATGGCAGATTCTGCAGAAGCTTTCACTTCCTCAGTTTTCAATAACAAGTGTCCAACCCTTCACTTGAAGAACCCATATATAAGAGGTTTTCACACATTTCATGTTCTTCAGGACAGTAGCTCCAGTAGTAGAAATGAATTATTTGTCTTTTTTTTCCATTAATAAGTCACCTTTCATAATTTTATATTTGGGAGCCTGGAAATGCTGATTAGTGGTCAGCTGACTAGACTAGACTTGACTAGATCTAATCCTGATTAATAATGACATAAAAGTAGAATTAGGCTACATGTTAATGACCATATGAAATCCAAATCAATTAATAGTATTTATCTCATGGAAAGTGGTAAATGCCAATGCAACAATACTTATCAGCCTTTCAGTTTCTGTTATGAATTGTTGTCATATCATGTATTACACTGTGCTTAATTTTCTGCCCCAAGCAGTTTTTCTTGTAAGCGTGTTAATAGATAATTCATCTCCTTGTAGCTTGGTTGCTCTCCCAACACACCCGGTTTAGCTTCAATTAGTCAGTGAAACTGTGTCTATAGCGGTTTATTTCTGGTACTGTCCTCAAATTTCAAGGCTCATTGTATTTATTCCATGCAATGCTAAGCCATGTAATTCTGTGCTGAAGTGGACAGACAATCAACTCTGATGACGAAAACTTTTTTCATTCTAGGCTTCATACAGGTTATTAAATACACATTTGTGTGACATGGCTCTTCTCCTGGTGAGATCTTCAATATTTGAGGGCAATATGAGGTAGAGGACACAAGGTTCATTCATTTTCGGGTTTGATCCTGTTGGAACATAAAAAAATGATATTTCTTAGATTCTTTTTTACTAGAGTGACTTTTACATTGCTGATGACCAAAATGCTAGTACAGATTTCTTAATTTCTGAAGAACATGATTTCCTTGTAGAGATTACCTAGATTATAGTTATTCTTCAGGTTGTTTAAAGAATGAGCACATAGCAGTACAATTGCACATACAGCTTGATTCTATTAATTCTGACATTTGATTGAAAAATACAAAACCTTTTGGTTTGGTTTGGTTTTATTATTTTCAAGCTTTTCCAAGAGAGGGAGGAGATTGCTCACTGAGATACATATAAAAATTATAAATTCCTTAGTTTCAGTTCAAAACAAATTTTCACACAGAAAAAGAAAATCTGCAATAGAGTCAGTAGCATAAATTTTCAAATTTCAAGAGACCCAGTATGTTATGCAAAAATTAAACAAAGAAAATTTGGAGAACTTTTTCAGAGTTAAAATATTCACACCTTTCTTATAGTTTTGTCTGACAACTTTTAGGGAAACACATTCTGTAATACATTTTAATATTAACTTCTAACAATATTATAGTGTTATGAGGTTTACAGCATTAGGTGGACTTTTAAAAATGCAGCTAGATCTAATTTTGTTATTTGTTACCTGCTTGGGCTTCTCGTTGGATAAATAAAGTCAATAGGGCCCATCAATGTACTTTTAATATTAGAGGCTTTGTCTTTTCATGAAAGCTTCTTTAAAATCACCATTTAGATTTCTAAATTTTAAGCATGATACAGACTTCAGTCATCAGCACAGTCACTAAAATGTTGGGTAGTTCTGAAATGTAAATACTCTTATAATTAAAGGAAGCATTTAAATAGGTGTACCAATAGGATTGGTAACATAGACTTAACAATTCTGGCCATGCAATCTTAGCCGTTGTTTTATATTTAAATTTCCCTTTTGTTGATTTCTGTACAACAAAGTAAATTCGCTGAAAAATTGGTCTCTATATGCATTTGAATCAAACCACATTCAGATCTTCCTCTTAACTACAGCAGTTTGAATTTTCACATATTTTTTAGGACATAATTCAGGACTCCATGTTACCTTTTCCTATTAGCTGTGCAGGAAAACATTACTGTCAGAGAAAGGCATTGTCAGAGGTTAGGTAGAGCTTTCTTTGAAAGAGTAAATGCTGCTAAAGCTCATTACTTCAAAAGTTACAATCTAGCAGGACAGAGAGCATCAGGGACATGCCAGGAAGTACATGATACCTTGTCCCAACAGCAACGCAGAGGTCAATTGATGGTGTTGCCAGTGTCCTAAACTTCATACTGAGCCTTGCTTCCGGAATAGAGGCAGACTTTGAGCTATCAGCTTGTCTGGTGTCATTCACGACTGCATGAAGTATAAGGCTCTGCAAAGTGCTGTCAGGTGGCACCTGAAAGATGGGATTTGGCACAGAAATTACCCAGCTAACTATAGGCAAGATGATTTCACACATGGCTGATAGATGCCACATGGAAATCCCTCAGTGGTTCTGTGGAGGCAGAGCAGCCATGCCGGTGTGACATCTGAGCATTGGTTACTGTGTGAATGATGCTTTGGTGTGCTAACTTCTTGCTTCTGCCACCAGATTGGCCCCAGCTGGGCAGCAAATCTCCACCTGGAGCGGTGCGGGGCAGTGCAGAAATAACTGACTGTACTCAAGTTCAATACGGTCAACTGATGGCACAAATTTGTTTGTATCAAAATGAGCTGCAGGCTTCTTGTAGCACCTGTAGAGAGGCATGCAATGCATGGTGAGTGATTTCATAGCTAGAGCCACTCTCTCTGCTCCTGGCATGCTGCAGTTTCAACCCACAGGTGTGTGAAATGGATGTACTGGCATCTCTGTCACAGATCACCAGGTCTTACGGTCTGCCAATGACTCATTATTTTCCCTGGTTTTCTGAATGGGCTAGGGATAGCAGAGTTGTACACAAATCATTGCAGATTCCTGCTTGGACTCCCATAGTTAGTAATTTCTGGATGTGGCATTGTAAAGGGCTTATGACAAATTAACTTTTGCTGGAATACTCACAAAATCCATAACCGAGTTCCAGCTGCTCTGAATGGTTTCAGCAAGACTAGTAAGTTCACAACTTTACAAGTTCACCTTCAAATTTAATGTTCTTAAACTGAAAAAAAAACCCAACAAACAAACAAAAACAGAAACAAAAAAAAAAAACACAAAAAAACCCCACAAAAAAAAAGAAAATATTTATCTTATATATTTAGGAGATGATATGCCCAAAACATATGTCTGGTTTACCTAAACAAAGTTGAAGTACTGTACTGCCCATATAAAGACTCAACAACTGTAATTAGCCACTGTAATAAACCAAACTGTTCTTAAAATGATTCTTCATGGCACCTGATCACTTTCTGAAACATGCTCCTGCTAGCATTTCTTAGCTCAATCAGTCCTAAAGCATACAAAGCCTATTGCCAATATTTTGTTACAATGGAAAAAAGCACACTGGGATATCCCAATACTGTACATTACTAAGCAAGTGAGGCAAAATTAATTCTGTTTTGTTAGGTCAGATTCAGAATCTTTTGGCTTGATTTTATATGTTAAGAGAAAGACCGTATATAAAGTATGTTACTTTGCACAGGGTTTTGTTAGGAGTTGTTTTGTAACATGTTTTTATTTTTGCTACAGCAAGCACCTGCATGCCACAAGAAAGCTTCTGTGGCTTTAGGGAATTTTAAGTTTAATTTCAGATACTTCATCTATTTATACGCACAGACACCTCTTTTGTTTCCACTCATAAAGACACAAAAATCATCTCCTCTAAACAAATGCGAAAGGACTGCACATTGACTATTGGTCTGAGAAGCAACTGCACTGCATCTTGTTAGAAAGTGTACTTATTTTTTATTTAGCCTGGTACGTAGCTATTTTACTTTCAAAAGCAACTCCTGCTGATCATTTCACATCTATTAACTTTTCCTAGTAGATGCTAATTTGGAATGTGCGGATTTGTAATTAATAGCAAGCTATAACAATCTGACAAAAATTTCAGTACCTTCACACCTCAGTCAGTGAGTCAGTTAGTGATATCTATTATATTCTTCTACTTGCATTGCTTCTAGTTTGTGTTCTAAATTGTGATTCAAATACTTAAAATATTATGCTTATGCCCTAGTGCTTTTATAAATCACACAGTTTGTACCTTTTTGTCTCTATTCCTGTGGTTTTGGGGTTTTTACATTCTTTCTCTTGCATGTTCAAGGGATCAGGCCTCTGCCATCATTCATGGCTTTGTTCCACATGGATACACAAAAAGTGCCAAAACCATTTTCAAATTGTTTCAGCTTAATTTAAAGTAATCATTTTAAGCAATGCAAAGCCCTCTTTTCTGAGTTATATTTTCTGTGGAAACTTAAACTTTAGAAAAACTAGAAATGGAGAACTGGGATACCTTGTCATTTTGCTGACTGACAGGGTCTGACCACATTTATGTCAGCAGTTATTTGAAAGCCTAACTCTGCTTCTATATTTGGTTTCATCTACAATGATAAGACAGTTTTCCTACACAGAGATCCTCCAAAAAAGAGGGAAGTTAACGTTTTATTTCACCAGAAGTTAATCCCACTGAAAGGTATTTGTTGAATCCCTGTGTAGATCCTTTAATTTGGAAGTCACATGGCTTCAGTCCAGTAGAGCTGAATGAAATCTCTTAGGGATTAGGCTAGTGATGGTTGCTTTCCTTCTGAATGAGGGAATCCACATGAAGCCTTAATAGGCTGTAACTTACGCGTATTGTTTCACCCCTTTGGCTAATTTGTTCTGCCTCCCCAAAGTAATCATCAGTGTATTGCAAATTATACTTCAGTACCAACATTATTAGTCTGGTAACCAACTGCTTTTCATTTGGACTAAGCATGCTTATAGGAAGTATATATACATAAGAAATAATACACAAGTCTGCTAAAGAAGTAATTGCATACGTGTCACGAAAGTGGGATATTAATCTCCTCATAAGTACCATGGAGTTTAAATTATCTGGTGGCTTATGATAACCTGTGAAAATTATAAATAAGCAGGGTGGGTAATAATCACCACTTGTTTCTTGTAATAGTTTAGAGCAACAACTTCCCTCTGTATGTGGCAAGCAGTTAAAATTGTGTACAGGATCATTCTGAACAACTGAAAAATGAAATAATACAGCAAGGAAATCAAATATGACAGAAGGTGGTCCCCATCATCACTACCAGCTTCTGTTCTCACAAGACGAATTCTAAGAACTGTTGCCTTAGCAAAATCCCAAGAGAATTTTTGTATTTGCTGAAGGAAGATAGACTTGCAGAATGTGTCCTGTTTGTGAACGTTAGGAGTTAGCAGCTAAGCCAGGATCTGAAAAAATTGACCCCATGTTTTCCCCTTTACATCCTGCTGGATCCAAGTAGTCCTGCCTGTCCAGTGCACACAGGCACACGTAAGATCCCATGTCCTCAGCATGGGTCAGGTTGTATCACATCAGGCACTTGTTTAAAAGCAGACAGACTGGAAGCACAACTACCATCCTCTAGGCCTTATTGGTACCATTTATGTTTATTCATGTGAAACGCAACATCTGTCAGGTACAGAAACACTCCTAGCACCTCAAGAAGAGACTGCAGCTTTTGGCTTTCAAGTATTATTCTCTTATTTTGCTCCTAAGCTGTTCTGAAGTCTACATATTCATTCTCTGAGCCTTAGAAACGTGCCAGACAATGTGTGGATGACATACCTTTTATAACCTGTTGCAAGGGACTAATCTCAGTGAATGACTATCCCTTTCCTCCAGGTTTGTGTTAACGCAGAAGCTGAAAGTACCACAGCAGAAACTCTTGAGTCAGCTACTGATCCTGAGTTCAGTCCCATCTGGTGCTCCAGAGGAAAAGCAGGTGTGCTGCTGCTTAAAGGTCTCCATGCAAACAATATATCACTTTTCTCAAAATGTGGTTTCATTATGGCGAATACTTTTTTTTTGTATATTTGGAGAGAAAGTTATTTGCTGTGCAAGGACTACAGATGTTTTAAGAGTTATTGGCCAAATTATTTCGTATTTCCTATTTTCCATCTTCAGGCAGAGAAAACTTAAAATCCTGTAACCTGATACAACAGTATGTAAATCCATTTACTTGGAGGCTCCAGAGTGCTGTGTTTTTCTCTGCTACAAACATAAAAGTCACTAGGCAACAGTTAACACAGATAAATTGTTTTGCTCCATTGCAGAGAAAGGTAGGTACATATCTCCTGCTAACAGCCACGGACTTCTAGCTGTTAGTTTCTTTGACACAATCACACAGTCTTAAAATAAATAAATAAATGAACAAACAGGAAAACAATAGGAAAAAGAGGACATAATCATTAGGTGTAATTATTTGTGTCTTTGAATATGCTGCTTATGGGAGTGAAACTTGAGTGGATTAAGAATGAGCCATAATAGGAAAGAGAAATTCTAGAACAGTATAAATTCCCTTAAAGGAATGCATAACATTAAAATAATTAAAATGTAGAAATCCTCAAATTGTTCAAATGTTGGGAATGTCTACAGGCAAATCTAGACCAGTATCCAGTTTTTCTGAGCAGCATACAGACATGTGATCAATGTGAGCCTTTGTCCCAAAGAATTTGAAATAAAAACAATATAGGTGGAAAGCTACTGTACAGTTTTTTTCCTTCAGCCTAGGGAAATCCATGGTGTATTCAGATTTCTGTGAGTTCTCTGTCAGAGTAGGGGCTAAAATGAGATTCTCAATCATCCAATGGTTTGACTGGAAGAGGTTTTACACCTATTGCACTTCTAGTGCTTTTCATAACAATTCTTGAATTCCTCGGTCACTGCTTTTAAGGACTGTAGCCAAGTGGGGGTCGGTATCTTCTCCCAAGCAACCAGCAACAGGACAAGAGGACACAGTCTTAAGCTGCGCATGTGGAAATTTAGGCTGGACATTAGAAAAAAATTCTTCAGAGAAAGAGTTGTTGGGCATTGGAATGGGCTGCCCACGGAGGTGGTGGAGTCACGGTCTCTGGAGGTGTTTAAGAAAAGACTGGATGTGGCACTCAGTGCACCTTGGTCTGGTTGACAAGGTGATGTTAGATCATAGATTGGACTTGATAATCTTAAAGGTCTTTTCCAACCTAATTAATTCTGTGATTCTGTGATTCTGTGATTCTGTGATTCTGTGATTCTGTGATTCTGTGATTCTGTGATTCTGTGACTGTTCTTAACTCAGATATTTCTTTTGTTGGTTCACTAACAAAAGGCTACATCAGGTGTCAGTGCAGTGGGATACCAAGAATCACACAAAAAAGGCCTGTAATTAGCCATCTGAAAATCCTCAGGACAGCAGTGTATTTCTGCAATGCCCACACACTGGTACACACTTACACGAAATCAGATGTTAAGAGAAAGTTGTCAGGAGTTAGTGAGAGATTTCAACATGACTGCTTTTCAGTCTGCCCACTGAACTCCCATCTCCTCCCATCATCAGTGGTCTAAAGCTCCATGTCAAATCCAGCATTTCAGCAACAAACACCAACTCATTTTGTCACAGACAAGCCAGAGTGAAACATCTGCATTTTCCAAACTTAAGCCTCATCACAAGAGTCTTAATTGTCAAGACAGCCCCCTTACTAATAAGGGACCACAGAAAGGGGTCAGCTCAAGAACACACAGCTGTTATTAAGAGCAGTGAAGGCTCCAGAGTAGGAAGACTGCTCCTCTTTTCAGGTCATTGCAAGGCAGGAGGGCAGTCCTACCTGCTCTCTGTGGTCAGTGGAGGGGGTTAGGCTATACCCTGACAAATAGGTCACTCTCTACCAGGAAATGGTAGGCAGGAATTTTTTCCCTCCCAAGGAGGATTTTCCTGCAGTACGAGAGAGCCTGAAGGCCTTCACTTCTAAACAAGGACCAATCTGGGGTAAGATACAATTGTGACATGAGCACCAGAAGCGGCTATAATAGGAGCAGAGTAGTAATAGTAGCAAGAAGAGTGAAACTTTCCAAGAAGGAGTGATTACCCTTAAGATCATAGATCACTAGACAGCTCTGGTGATCTGATTCCCAAGATCACCTTTGAAGATCAGAGCAAGAAGAAAAAAGACGCTCTGGAAACCCAGAATTTTTAGACAAAATAGTGAGTGATTTAGAGATTTCCCTTTTCAGTTTCTTCTCCACAAGAAGTCTAGTCATGCTGGAAATAAAAAACCATGTGCCTAGGAAAAATGTGTCTTTTGTATTCTCAAACCTCCCTACGTACTCATGCAGAGTGAGGGAGAAGCAACACTTTAGTTGATCTAACCTTTAATTACACATGATAAGTTCCTGAAAGCGCAGCTTCGGTATTGATTCTTGTAGTGGATAAATTCATTGTATTTACAATCTCCTGTACTAACAACTGCTAAAGTGAGACTAGGGATGGTGCTGTGATCTAGACATTTTCAGAGTATTTCAACAGCACACAGAGTTAAAAGAACTGAATAGAAAAACAATCAGATTAGAAAGAGTATAGTGACAGCGGAACAATTTATTGTGGAAAAAGAAGCCTGGTGTAAGTTTTTCTGAGCTTTTTAGGTTGGGGGTTGGTTTTTTTTTCTTTATTTTGTTTTGTTGCTCTCATTCCAGTTTATTATTTGCTCAGCTCAGTTTGCTTCTGGTTCACTTAGTTTTGACATATGACTAAACAAAATTGCCAAGGGCACAAAGATGATGGATGACATGATGATGGCAGACTTATTTTCATTCCAATTCTAAATTCTTCTAAATAGGACATTTTTCTTTCTACATTCAACATACTGTATGTATGAAAGTGTCTCCGCTGTGACTGTGGGGGAAGCAAAAGGAAGAGAAACTGGACTGCATTTTTGCAACAATATAAACTTAATTTGGATCCTTCACCTCTAGGAGTTATCATCCCTTGCAAAATACAAAGAGACACGGGTAAGTGCTTTTGCCTTCTGATGTGTTGCATGGCAATCTTAATGAGCTTCTTTCTCTGTCCTGTTCAGGAAGCAAAGAAAACCACAGCAGAAACATCACAGGCTTGAAATTGCAGTTGCAGTGGTGAGCAGAGTTCTGGAAATAAGTGGCAGCAGGAGTGCAGACTGCCCAGCTCAGTGAGGCCAGCATTATTAGTGAATATGAAGGAAAGGCTGAAGAAACAAAAGCCTGTTATTCATACCATATGGCTGCTAAAGGGCCTTTGGTAGTTCCCCTGTGTGTAAGTACTACCTCTGCCTGTGGCTAGTGGCATAGCTGCTATGTCAGGAAGGAAAAGAAGGAAAACCTTGCCAATACACCACAGGAAATTAATTAGGCCAATGGCATCTTCCCTTTCATTTCAGACCTCCCCTTACAAGGGAGAGAAGATATGCTTTCAGGGTTGGTCCCTTGCTTTTTGCTAATAACCTCCTGCCTTACCACTAGTAACAATAGGGATACTAATTTTTGAGGTTTTCTGAAGAAGCTTCTTAACTCTTTTCTGTCCTTGAGTGCACAAATACTTCCCCAAGAACACATCCAAAAAACTTTTTAAAAAGGGATAATTTGCTGCAAATTTCTCACCAATGAAATTGTGCAGGGTAAACATCATGTTTTTTTCGGTGATCCATAACATTTAGGACTATGATGTTAGAACTCTGCATGAACTTTTTTTTTTAATAAAAAGGCCTGAAAAAACTAGATATGTTCACTGTAACACCTCATTTTCACTCCAGCATTTAAGACACATTTTTGAAATTCCACAGAATTCTCTGAGGTGAAAAAAATGTGAGACATGACTCTTTTATCACTCTGGAAAAAAAGGGCAAAATCATGATACCTGTAGATCTTGAAGTTTTGGCGATCTCTGCATCGTTTGTAGGAGATTTTAAAGCCTGACAATCGACTACCTGACCTACAGTTAGACATAACTACAGAAAGCACACTAACCTAAACATGCTAACTAGACCTGCAACTCATGCAGGCACAATAAATGATAAAACCTCTTCAAATATGTTTTGAAGTTCTCTTAAATCAATGGACCCCAAACATCCTACAGACTTGACAGACTCTTCTGCAATTACTACTTTATCGTGCTCCTCTTTGCACTTTTTCTTTGATACCTTCCTTCCAGTTCTTGAAGGCTCACTCTCTAGCCCTGTACTGCTATTTCTTTTCTTCTTTTCTTACCTGTGATGTGGCCTTTTTGTTCTCCTAATTCTTCATGCTATAATCAGTGGAAACCAGGCAATCACTGTTGATTTAAGCCTTTCACCATACCTCATCCATAAATTTGGCATAAATCACTGGCAGTGTTGCTCATTCATTAGAGACTAGTGCAAGAGAAGACATTGTTTACATTAAACTAGGACTTCGACTCCCTAGCTTGCCAAAGTCAGATATCTTTGTTGTTGAGCTGAGCTTGGAGAGATATTATGGAAAGGCAAAATAATTAATTTGGACTGTATGTCAATCTTCAGGAACAGTGTCAGACTGGGAGGATTTTTTTTAATTGTTAGTCAGAATCTCTTTTACTCTGGGAGGATGAAAAAAAAATTGCCTTCATTAAGAAATTCTAGATTGAAGAAATCTGCCCTATTTTTTAGCATATAATTATTAATATTTGACACAGATGCAAATGGCCACTTAGAAATCGATGCTTCTATGGGAAAAATCTACTTGGTGTGCATCAAAGGTCTGCAATGTTTAGAGAAGATAAGACCCTGAACTGAAGCGGGCATGAAGCTTGAGAAATAAATTCCAGGAATGTTTGATTTTTGGCTAGTGAATCATATACAGCACTTAGGACTTTTACTGTTCAAGGTAATTTATCAAAAGACCCATTTCTGCTTTATTTTGGCTTGGAGTTTTTAATGAATTTTTTTGTTGTTGTTTGTTTCTTTGCTTGTTTTCCTCAAACTACCTATAAAACAACATAACAGAAAGGGATTTAAATGGTACTAGAGAGATTCAGACCTCCAACTTAAGAAAAAAACAGCACCAGAACTTTTATAATGGTCCTAATTTCTCTATTTCCCGCATAATTGGTAAATCAGAGAGTAGGATAATGCTGCAATTTCCAGACACATGCAGCTGAAAAATTTAATTGCTGAGTGGGAATAAGAAGCTGTTTCAACAGGGACTGGCACTTCTAGAGTGTCTTTTCATTCAGTCCTCATCGCTTCACAGCAGCAGTTCTATTCTTCCAGACTTCAAACTGAAAAACCACAGCCTTTGGGGAAATCTTTCCTACATTGTTTCTAAAGCAGCCCAAGCAATCCGTTCCTATAGTGCCACACAATGTTTTCTCTATTAACCCCTTGCAGTTATTTCAGGATAACTGAAAAGTAAAAGGCAGAGATAGAAGGTAGCCAGGCAAACTAGTCTGATCTCAGTAGATCAGTTCTAAGTGATGCTAAAGTTAAAATATGCAATGCAGTACAGAGTTAAAGATATAGAAACTAGCTCAGAAGACATGCTAAACACCATAAAGACACTAGTTTATATCCAAGAAAAGTTCAAATTTCTTACTGTGCAGTGTAAACATGCATTGAATTCCACAGAAGCAGAATTGATCTTTGAAAACACTTTCTTGCATAACCTTGACAACATGACTTCTTCCACACTTCTCTTGGAAGTATTCGCTTTCCTACTGTAGCTGTTCAAGGAGGATCCTTTGCCTGGCTTTTCCATGAGACCTAGACTAGATCTTTCCCCACAGTCTCCTAAAGGCCATATCTTTCCTGAGCAGAAAGGAAAGATATCCCTCCAAGCTGAGTTTTACTCCAGCCCTATATCTGCTCAGCCACTTTAAAGGGTATGTCTGATATATTTCAAAGGCCAAGTTACGACTGATGAATTGATTTTGGTGGGGTCTATGCAGACTCACGATGACCACAATTGATAATTCTCAAAATAAAAATTGGGCCATGATGACTCCCTGTCATAACCTGCAGTCAGAACTCTTATTTATTATTTAACGTAGGTAGGTAGGGGTACGGTTTTCACAGCTTAAAATACATATTTGGCATCTTGTCTCGGTTTTATTGCTCAAAAATATCCTTGATCTAGTTGGACCTACTTTGAGCTGAGGATTGAACTATGAACTCCAGAAATCCCTCCCAATGTACACTATTCTATTTTATGATATGCTGATTATACATCAATGAGTCAGCCAACACTAACCCAGAATTTTACATTCTGCCATATGACTTTTCCACTAAGAGTGATCTACTTCCTCCCATCTTGACCCCACAAATTTATTTATTCAGAGAATTAGTCTGTCTTTAGGAAAGTCTCCTGCTTAAAAGAAAGGTCAGCACTGAAATTTCAGACCAAGGTACTCAGGGTACCAAGGTGCATCCATTTCTGAAAATCTTTAAGAATAGACAGTCTGCCATCCCTCTTGGAAACCTGCTTCAAACTTAATGATATTTAAAGTGAATTTTTCCATATGTCCACTTGGGATCTTTCCCATTTTTATTTATATCTACTGTCTCTCTTCCTCCCTGCGAGAACCTCTCTGCAGTCCTCTTGGTCCCTCCCATAGGCACTGAGTTTCTGTCAGGTGCTCTGAATCTGTCTGTACTCCAAGTCCTGGCCCCACAGGGTGGGTGCTCCAGCCCCACTGGCCAATGACCATCCCTGAGCTCCTCTAGATTGCAAACATCATTCCCATGCTGGGAGACTGAAAACTGAATTTGATAACTGCATAGGGACTAATGAGTGCTGAGCAACGAGGTATGAGCACTTCCCCAGATCTCCTCTGTGTTGTTCATACAGCCCAAGACAAGAATAGTCTTAGCTGCTGTCCAGAAATTTTGCTGGCTGGTTTTTTCCTGCCCCAGAGCTGCAGAGCTGTTTCCTGGCTGGTGAGCCTCTGGTCTGTATCATACCAGGAGGCATGATTATTCCTTCTCAGGTGCATGACTTTGAATTTGTCCTTGGTGAAATTCATGGACTCCCTGCTGGTCTGTTCCTCGTTGTCTGTCAGGTTCCTCTGAATGACAGTCCTGCCCTCCAGTGTGTGTTGACTGGTTCCCCCAGATTGAAGTTATAAATGAACTTGGTGAGTGTGTACACCTTCAGCTCATTCACAGTGTTTTGAACAGCTTGTATTTCAGGACAGACCCTTGAGAAACCTCACCTGTAACTACCCTCTAAATGAAACACAAACCAGTAACTACTACAATGATGCAGCTAAAGCTGTCTCTTCTTTTTGTCCACACATCTACAAAATCACATCCCCAGCTAATAAAGATAGATTATAACTGCCTGTTTCATTCACAAATTGTGCCATTTTATCACAAGATCATGCATGATGCACCCTCAGTAGCCCACACTGATTGTTTCTCATCAATTTCTTGTTCCTCATGTGCCCAGAAATGGCAAGTCCAAGAGGACTTGCTTTATCTTGCATCCAAGTGAGGCTGACTGGTCTGCACTTCCCAGAATGATTATTTTGGACTTTTTTGAATATGGATGTGACATTTCCCTTTCTGCAGTTGTTGTAGATCGCCTACAATCTCCATGACCTTTCAAAGATAATACAGTGCAGCCTTTCAAGGACATTGTCTGTGCACCCTTAGACATAGCCCACCAGGTCCTATGAAAATTTATGGGTTGAATTTCTTCAAATGACTCATAACCAGGATCTTGTTCATTATGTATTGTTATTCCTGAAAGTTGCCTTTAGAAAAAAGGCTTGGGAGACCTTCCTGGTGAAGGGAAAAATGGGAAAGGAGTTCTGTGCTGTCTGAGGACAAGACAAAATAAAATTATACCAAAGTGTCTATCTGTAAGCAGTAAATAAGAGAGCAGGCAACATTGATCTTTAAAGCATTGAGGGATGCAAGCTAATGTATCATTGTGAGACATCATTCTCTAATCGGTTGTATAAGCTTGCAATCATGTGCAAAATTTCAGTGTGGGGAAAAAGTCCAGTATTTTATCACCAAAAATAAATGCATCATTTTCAGAGTACCTGTGAGTACTTGAAACGTAGATCTTCCTCAATGCAGTAATAGCAGAATATTGGTTATTATTTCCAATTTGCAAATTCACTATGAAGTAATTTCACCTTGAATTCATAATTAAGGTGTATTTTGTTGTCTGTGTATCCAGACAACAAAAGGAACACAGCATTTCAGACCAATTTGGAAATTGTGGGCCTCCTTAAAAAATAAGGGAAGAAAAAACCCTATATTGGATCACAGCAGGAGCCACACAATCCCACTTCTGTCAGCAGCAGCCTAAGAAAAAAATCATTCGCATACAAGAAACACCCTTTGTGAAAGCAGGGAGATAATCGTGTGGGGTTTTTTAAGTTTTACAATATGGGACCACGTACAAGACAGGCTAAGAACTCCTGAGATTAAAAAAAGAAACATATTCTTCTGTCATACTGATTAGCAATGCTTATGAAAATCAGCACACAGACAGGGAAAGTGATGACATTAGCATAGGCATCTATCAAGTATATTAGGCTTAGATCTTTAAAGCTGCTTAAAGGACGTGGGTATCACTTCTGAGTAACACATAGGTCTAACAATTAGGATTGAGCAAATCTAGGGGGAAAAGAGCTGCTTAAACAGCTTCTAAGATTTTGAAAACACAGAAACAGAATACATGGTCTAATTCTGAAAACACCAAAATAGGAGCAACTTTTCTCTTGCTAATAATCTCATTAACTCAATGGGACTGCTGACATGAATATAATTACCTCATACATAAATAAGCATTTTCAGGTTTCCACATATCATAGACAATACCTCTCGACACACACACAAAAAATTAGAGCTTTAATAATGAAATCTCATTACTTGCAAGTGTCTCTTTACAAGTGTTTGACAGTAAGCTTACTGGCAGAACAAATATGGTGTCAATAGAATATTGCTTAGCTGTGTTTAGGAAATGGTAAAGTACACATGCTATAAATTAAGAAAAATAAATGAAACAATTTTTTTCAACCTACGAATCTAGCACTTCAGCTATGCAAGTGCACTTTACACTTGGGATGCAATTCAATTTGATGAAAGATCCTTTAAAATAAAAGGATCTTCTGAATAAGAATACTCAGTGGGAAATAATGATCTAGCAATAGTGTAGTTTTGGAGTGTTCCTAAAATAAACAAATATCTAATTCTTCAAAGCTTTTTCTTACAAAACAATATTATCTGGACACTCCAACAGCCAAGAATTTTTGATCATCTGAGAAAGCAAAATTTCTCTGGGTAATATGACAAAATATATTATCCAGGTTCAGGCAGTAAAAAGACATTTTGCACATTCCAAAGAGGGAAAATCTTGTCAGATATCCTTCTGTAGCTCATTCTAAGCACCCAAAAAGCAAGATTACTCCATTTGAAACCCTGTTTCCTTGCAATGTTTATTGCAATTTAATCACTGGAGTTTTTGAACTGCATATGTTTCTACCTACTCATCAATGGGACTTAACTGACATACAGAGAGCATAGAGCTTGAACTCTCTGAGCAATATATTTACATTTTTAGAAAGTATTAAACCCCACAAACCCCAGGAGTAAGAGAACATGATGACTTACGGATGATTGACTGCAGTTGTGTGAGTTATGTTTTTATGAAGAACCAAAGCGAATTACTATATACTAAGATTCTGGTGATTGCTATGTACTTTTACTCCATAAGTTACGTATTTATGTACTCCAACCTGTGGTAACCTCCAGAAATAATTATAAAAATTAGTTCCCTGTCTGTGTTTGTCCAAGCTGCTGGTAAAATTGGACACAAATTCACAGTATGGGTACTTGTGCATTTGATAGAGGTTAAAATAAAACTTCAAATATATATGTGTTTTAATATCATTCCTACAATCAAGGTACCTGTCATGTGCTCTGTCTTTTGTCTATTAACAACCACATGAGTGAGAAGACCAACTTATTTTGCCGACCGAACCAACTGTTTTGGAGCATATACACAAAATGGGTATATGGAAGGAAATAAAAGCTAAGAAATAATAATAAAAATTTGATTAAAAGACTGGAAAACACATATTTATGAAACATAGCATTTCTCAGACATTCAATGTCTTTTGTCGGTGTCCTGGAGTGACTTTATGATGCTATATATCCCAGTCGCCTGCTTAATGAAAAGTGTTAACTCTGTGTCTTTAAGCTGGCTCGAGAAGCCAGGAGCTATGTTTTAGTTTTCTTCGAAGGATATTTACATTCTTTTACTTATCAGCTTGCTATGTTATGGTCCTGAGGAGAGAACATCTCGGCAGTCGCTTTCTCTATAGGCGAAGGGACACTTTTTTTTACTTTTACCTTTTTTCCCTGTGAGCTTCTGCCCTGCTTTTACTCAGCTGAGGCATATTCGGACGGAGTTAAAACCTGCTTTTGGCTTCTTCCCTCCTCTGCCTGAGACAAGGGAAGAAGACAGGTTTTTTTTTTTCCCTGGGATTGTATTTTCTTTTTCTTTTTCCTTTGGAACTGTGCAACAGACAACTGGGCTCTGTTCTACATACCATCTCTCCGGGGCCTACACCCCCCAGGCCTGGACAGGGCCTACTCCGTACTCAACCAGCTAGCTAGGGACAGAGCAGAAGGCCACACCTGCCAAGGACTCAGGACTYTGATTCATTCAGGTTATCTTCCTCACGAGAGGTTTATAATCTAACATTATTCCTTTTTATTTTTATTTCTTTTCCCTTCCCCTGGTGCCTGCCTGCACCCCTCCTAGCTGCTGGGTTTTGTTAAATAAACAGGTTTTTTTCACTTTCCTCTGAGGAATTCTTAAGGGGAGGGGAAGGGAGTTTTGAATCCTGTCTTTTGCAGAGGAGGCTCTTCGAGTCTTCCTCCTAAGTTTGTCCAGATCGTGACAGTTGGAAAGGTTTTTTTCTTTTTTTCTTTTTTTCTTTTTAGGTATTGGCACTGATAAAAAATATGACAGCCAGTGGCCAGACTCTGAATCAAATGTCTGCAGGTTGATAGCAAGGAGGCAAGATACCCATAAATTGCATAGTTTTTACATCTTTGCCTATTCTATCACCACCACCATCATACTTCCTATGTGATAATTTCTTAACAGAAGCAACTGTGGAAGAAACCCTTTCACCGATAGCTCAACAGTTTTGTAGAGGAGAATAGCAATATCAAAGATATATTTTTCATGTCATTCTGGTGACATTATTTAAAAAAACTCCAAGGACATTTGCACCAGAAGTTCTACTCATACCACAGAATTGAAACAATGAACGTAACTGATGCCTACAGCAATATAAGTAGGTTTGCAACACCAAATTTTTTTCAGGCCTGAATCCATACTCAGTACCACAACATGAGAAGTGTGTTTAAAAAATCATGTAGCTAAAGATGGAAAACTTGCTAATAACCATACCCATTCTGCAAAACATGGAACAACAGTGACCTGTTCTCTTTTATGCTAAATATGACTATTCTCTTTCATGTGTTTTCTACATGGAGGTTTGAAATCAACCACAACAGTGAAGCAGACAGGGCCTACCTTCTCTTCAGTGTCTCCTGCTTTGCTGTAAAGAGAGTCTCAATGAACATCTTTGTTCATTTGGACAATGCTCTTGGGCACAGGGTGCTGTCCTGTGCAGGGACAGGAGTTGAATTTCTGTGATCCTTGTGGGTCTCTCTTCCACTTGAGGACACTAATATTCTATGATTCTTTGTCACCTTTAGCAGTAATGACTGCTAATTTTCCCCTTTGGATAGTGTTGAGGGAGAAAATGTCTATTACCTGTAGCAATTACACTTGCCGAAGTAGAGGAAATTCCACTAGTTGCCAGTAATATTCTTCAGTTCATCTCTAAAAGGCTTCTCAATAATTCATCAGTCTACCTGGAAACAAGTGCAATCCCACTGAGGAACCATGAAACAAAACATTTTAACAAAATCACAAAGCAGTGATACAGATGAAGGCATAATTGTTCACAAAATTCCACAAAGCTAGAATGTGCCACAGTGCTAGACATAGCACTTACTGACACATAGAATCCTGTTAAAAAAAATAATTATTTTGTTTTTACGGTGAATAATGAACTTGCAAATTTTTAGACTAACTCTGTGAAGGCAGACAACACAAGGTCAAAAACTTGGGAAAAGATTAGACAAATTGGTAGCATTGAAATGCAAATACTAATAGGAATAGACAAGAATATACCTCTAATATCCCTTATTCAAAATTACAAACGATAGAGGCCACATAGCATAGAGAGAGTTGAAGATCAAGTTGAAGAATCACTCATACATTTTACCTTGCAAAGAAGATGAGAAGCTTCTGTCAAGCAAGGTGTACAAATGAGCTACTTTAGGCTTATCTCTTGGTTCAGATACAAAGATGATGAAACTCACAAACTCATCTACTTAAAAATTCTTATCTTAAAATATAAAGGTCACACTCATGGAATTTTACTAATATTTGCTCAATTATTATTACTTTTCTTGTTACTTCAAATATTGTTTCAGGTCTTTGACACAAAGGCCGTAAATATTGCTTTATTAGTGAGCCACAGTCTCAAAGGGTTTTATAAGAAATCAGTATTGTAGTGTCTTATGTCATCTTCTCAGCTTCAATCAAATACTTCTAATTATTATTATTAAATACCTTCAAATACTTTTAATTATTATGTGGTAAGTTTGGTTTATTAGCCTGCCTTGCCTGTTTTGTTCAGACATGTAATTTCACATTGAGATAGTTTTCTGGTTTTATCTACGTCAACGTGGTGGTGTGACTAAATCACTGAAGAGTAGGAATAAATGGGTAATGTATGATTGAATACTCTGTAGAACAATGAAATGAAATGTGTTCCAATTTCTTTAGCTGGCCAATGAGAAGTAAGCCTTAACAGTATGACTGACTTTATTTGGAAACCATGCCCCTAATTATCAGTTGTTTCAGGACAAACAAGAGTCAAAAGTTCTTTGCCAATTGCCTTTCCCTTTCCTGCACATGCACATACATACCTAGTATCAGTCAAAATCTCTGCCCTGATGTATGTGTTTCCTCATATGTGAAAGAGAAAAATCTGTCTTTATTAATGAAAGGGTTACCCTAATAATTCCACTTTGTATATATATTTAGGATTCTCCCTCAATTATTTTTATTCAAAGTAGATCTCACTTTACAAAAATTAACAAGTTATCAATCAAATGAAAACATTCTCTTTGTTAAATGCCTGGTACTCATTTGTATACTTCTATCCGTTGCTGAAGAGATCTTTGTTCATACATGAAGAAATAATCAGATCTTGCAAGAAAAACTTTAATAAAATTAGGGAGCAAAAAGCTAGCAGTATATAAGCTCTGGAGTATGATTTCTCCTCCTTGGTCACAAGCCAGGTCATTTCAATTAGAGTAATCCACAGCAGGGTCAAAAACATCCATATAGCACTGTGTTAAATTCTGCACTGTTGCATATGATGATTGATGCTTCTGAAGAGCCATATTTGCTCCTCAGGTTTCTGGCTGCAATCAATCACTAAGCTAGCAATGTCTATCAAAGGTCTTGAAGGTGGCTACAGACTACACCTTTGATCATGCACTGATAAGTAGCAGACCGTTGCATGCATTCTCCCCCCCCAACACACACACTCTGCCCTTTGATTTCCATTGATGGAACATGATTTGTCCTAAGATAAGAACATCAGGTGGGAATTGTGAGAAGAAGGGTCTCAATGCTCTCGTTCCACAGATGCATGAGCCATGATGATTGAGATTGACTTTGTTACATCGGCCTGCAAAAGGGTATAAAATGCTGCTGGAGACTGGGCCAACTGCAGGCAGTTTCTGGATGGTGACTCCGGCTAAGATCTGGTAATATACTGAGATAAAACCCTAAAGTAGGCTACTTTAGGTCCTTTGTTGCTTTGGAATCATGCATACTGCGAGGCCAAAGACGACAAATAGTTTCATTTCTAGCCTAACCTGCTAATTGTCGTAAACCTTTAGGACTGCTTGTATTATACACTGCATTGGCAATATTTAGGTACTGTATTGGCAACCAATCTAATTGCAATGGGAGACCAGTTGTCTTATCTTTGGACAATTCCCACCTGGTGTTCTTATCTTAGAACAAATCATATTGCCCATCTACCCAAGGGAGAGGGTAGGTGTGTGTGGATGAAGACTCAACTATTTTCATCCCTGTCACAAGCTGCAAAGGAAAAGGCACTGAAGGCACTCTGGTGTCTGTTGGGACATTAATTGCTGAGAACTGAGGAGCGAATGAACCAAAGTGGGTACTTCTGAGGCACTAGGACCTTGGAAGTTAACTCTGGTACTGTGATAGCTTCTTCTCACCCCATTGTGATGTGCTTAAGCACACAACATGCGATTAATTTTCCCTCAGAAAACACGATTTGCTGACATTAAAAAAAAAAAAAATTAATTTTGTTAACTGTTGAATTTCTGCCACAAACTTTTTCTACACATCTCTATCTAACTGTAGAAAATGGAGATATTTAAATGTTCAGTAGATGACAGTGCAATAAATTTTCAAAAACCAGTTCTATCAAATATCATTGAAAATAAAAAAGATATATATTCTTAAAGTTCATGTCTGTTTTTAAACCAAGCATCACCTAGAACAAATTTCCCTGAGGTGCTAAAGTACACTAGAAAGTTTTAAAACATTCACTTGTCAAAATTAAACATAATTTTTCCAGATTTATCAGCACAGTGTAATGAAATTTCAAAACCAGCCTCATTCATAAGTCAGCCTTTCTTGGTAGTTCATCTTTTCTAGTGTTCTAGTTACATCTTGTTATTGTCTTGATTCTCCTAGATATTTATTTAAATATCGGGTTTGTGCCTGGTTGTAGTATTTTCATGTTGTGCTTCCTGGTACTTGTAGCTTATGCTGTTTGTTTTGTGCCTTGATCTAATATAACCTAATTATATCATAACTTTATACTTATATCTAATATTTTTGCATAGTTTTTAATGAAATGAGAACAAACTTGCTGTACTTCCACCTAAGTTATCATAGCAAGTAATAAATAAAGTATGTCAGTCTGAAACTTCCTTTGAAACTTTTACTTAAAGTCTAGTTTTCCTTTAGCACTCTCTTTTGTAATCACTAGACCTGTTCTAGTGTCCAACAGGAATTAATGAAGTGTTAAAGACCATCCTAGGGATGGAAGGAATTGATATGGCAATAATGTTTACAACTTCTGTTGTTCTGACACACTGTTCTGAGAAAAATCCACTTATTCAGTTTTGAAATTTCCTACTAGGCAATTTCAAATTTATCAGCACTGCATGTGTTACCAGTTCATTGCATAGTCTTTTGCTTTTGACCTCACACCACCTGATTGTTTATTTCACAAAACAGAGCTGTTTAATGTCTTAAGTCCTAAAAGAACTTTATCTACATGTAAGACTCCAGCTGGCAGATTAAAAATAAAACCGGCAAGAGAACAATATCTTCTCAGAGTATCCTGGAATAATACTGCAAGAACTTCTGAGAGATTAAGAAAGATAAGATATGTAGAATTTCTCAGCTGATCAGCTTAAAAATTACCAATATTATGTTGTGTAAACCAGTTTGCGAATAGATACATATTTAAATAAAACTAATATGATAACAAACAGAAAATGGAGGGAATGAGGTGCTACTGCAGCCCATGGACATCACTGGAATTACAGATACAGTCATTTTATGTGCATTTTATGTATCAAATATATTAGCTTGAATAGTCAATAAAAAACATGTTTGCAATAGCGGATGCCACATTACACATAGGAGCTTCCCAAAGAATCATGCTTTTTGATTCATTTCCATGCCAGTGTAAAAACTGATTGCTATTGTCTGATATTAAAAGCTGAATAAATGACTGAATTTGTCTTCTACTGACCTAGAAATCCCCTTGGCTGTTTCCTGCTATATGCTCTTTCTCCAAATAATCCTGGAAATAACACTTAATTGCAAAAAGTGAAACTTGAGGAAGTATAGTAGCCAATAAATAGAAAAACTTTTCTTCAGCATGCAAATGGAATCTCAATAGAAAGATTTTTTACATTTAGTGTTGCTTGTTGAAATAAAAATGTAATTAAATGCAAGTATCCATTTAAACTATTATTCTTACACAAAAAAACCAAAAATCCAACCAAGCAATCAACCAAATAACCAACCAACCAAAATCCAAAACCAAAACCAAAAATCCAGATCTGGTGGAAATAAAATCTTGCTTTACCTGGCAGAACTTCAAGATTTGTATGTGTTTAGTTTGGCAAGGATAAAGTGTATAGGCATGGATCTTCATTTATGCAGAAATCTGGCTAATATTAGGTATTATTTTAATTGATAACCAAGTGGACATACTGTACAATGAAATACCAGTATTTTGCCATTTTCAGTATGCTATAAGTATGGGGTGTCAACAAACAGGATGTCATAAAAAGAGTACTCACTTATTTATAGAGCCAAAACAAAGATTACAGATCTGAGGGCTGCACTTCACCAAGTAAATCCAAGAAAAAAAAGAGCAGTAAAGCTTGCAAAACTGAAAGAGTGAAAAGGATGGGCAAAGGCATTTGTTCTTCCAAAATCTGAGATTTTTCATCTCTTCCTGGAATCTGCTATTCTTCTGCTTTTTACTTTTCTGTCTGTAACTGAATGAAACACTTCAGGAGAGTGTCGGTTTGGATACTCATGTTACACTGCTTCCAGACCTCTGAAGCCTACTACAAATAACTCATCGTATTATGTGTTCTCTAGAAAACACCCTCATCAATATGTATTTCCCATGCACAAAATTTTTCCATCTCCGCAAAATGAGTGGGAGAAGAAGGAGGGGTTTTATGCCCATCTTGCATGAAAGAACTTGGGTGAGGAAACTAGGAATTCACTAAAAATATTGCATGAAGAAAGGCTTTGGAACAGAGAAGTGAAGTGTTTTCTCCAAAGCTACGGTTGAGCAGCCCAGCAAAATCAGTCTTCTAAGCCATCTTGGAGGCAGATGATATGAGCTGCATTCATGAAAACTTTTCGGACTATTTTTGCCATGTAGAATATACGTTGTTTCAAAGTTTGGATCAATCAAATTCCCTTGGGATTGTGATCATGCATTTCATCATAATTCAAAGGAACCCCGTGGCTGTCATGAACCAGGGCTTGTTACCTTGTAGCACCAACTCACACACCCCAGTAAGGAATTGCTCTTTTTTATCCTAGTGTGTGCAAAGGAGGGAGCCACACAAAAGGCTGGCTCCCTGATCGTCTAAATTTTAAACTATTTGTGCGTTTTAACAAACAAAGGCATCAGCATTCATTGCTCACGATTTCCATAGCTTTTCCATCAATTAGTACTCAACCTGCTATTGGGTCCTTATATCTCTCACTTCCCATGCTAATTAATCCTCAGATGCACTTCTTCCCTCCATCTGACTCTGGGGTCTGTTTAGAGTAGGTGGTCAATGAGTTGGTGGTCAGGATCTCCCACTGCCAGAATTGCCTTTCCCGCAGTTACTGCTCAGTCGTGAGTTCACTCTGGGTGGCTCTCGTCCACACAGCGCATTCATCTTGGGAATCTTCCCTTGTCCTTGGAACAAAAGGTTAGCCAAGAATACAAGTTCACAGTGCAATTGCTTAATCACAACTGTCCAGCTACAGCTACTGATTAACAACTGAAAAAAAACCCAAATTGCTAAGTTTGACTCAAACCTCGAGGAGTTCTTGTCCTGAGGAGCTTAATATCACTGCGGTGGAAATTCTTGAAAATATTTGTCTTAAAAAGACACAAAAACTGTATTTCTTCCCAAGAAAGACCATGCACAGCATGAGAGAAAAGTGCAAGCCTCTACTTGCATTAAGATGCATCTCTTAGCAAAACTGCTTTCACATTGGCATTTAAATATTCACTAGAAAATGATTGTAAGATAGTCTGTGCAACAACATTTGTGTTATCAGTACAAAACTCCGCTGTCTGCTGGATTGTTGTTAATGATTTAAAATCAAGATAATAGAGGATTAATTTGATTTTCACAGTGGAAAGTTGTCTTTGTTTATCTGAAGGTGTATTTTCTTTTAGATGATGGAAGAAAGTTTTCTAATACAAAGGTAAGAAAAACTTTGAATACCAGATGAAGTTAGGAATACATTCATATACGTTTCCATGATAAAGCTGTTGTAAACTATTCTTATGATTGTGTATTCATTCCAGAAAAAACCCTACTTTTTAAGCTTTTACATAATACTTCATTTCTATTTGTCATACACAAATATTTTATAGACACAGAATTTTTAAAAAATATTATTAATACTGATGCTGTATAAATCTCAGCATCTTACTTGATTATTTCTAGTTGTACATTTCTCCTCTGTGTTTAATGCAATACAGGTGATGGTGTAGCATACTGACATATCTCTATGTATGTATATGCATATTCTCAAATTAGTCAAGAACTGTCTTCTGTAGCAGGAATATTCTAATTACACCTGTCACAGTTTGAAAATAACCACAACATTGTTCAATAAACAAGGTAGTTTTAACCCCATTCAGAAATCCCTGTGCTATTCTGTTGATGTAACTATTGTTTCAGCTGCAGAAGAGTCTGGCCCTTTTCTCCTTTTTCTCTCCTTAGAAAATAAATTCGAGGTCTTTCAGTCTTATCTTGCTAAAAAAAAGTACATTAATTACAAAATCTGTAATGATTTTGAGCATCACTCTCACATGATTTTGAGCCCAGCTTTATTTTGTGGTGTATAAAGTACATTTGGTTTATCAGTAAAAGAAATTGATATATCTTGAGTACACAGGGAGCCTAATAGTGACGTAAATCAATATAACCCAGTATAAGTCAACTACATAAGTTTTCCCCGAAGGAAGATCTAACCTGAAGAGTCAATCTGTTCCACACAGAAGTGTCATTTTTTCTTTTCTGACCACAACAACCATGTCATTCTGACCTTTAAAAAATTCTGAATCCTTTGAAAAGTATCCTTTACGGAAGTAAACAGCTCATGAAAATATTCCATTTTATATGTCTGAGAGATGGCCTGACATTATGTGTGGAAAAAAAAAAAATCCCCCAAAACTATGAGTTTGATTTTTATGTTCATTTGGTTGTGGAGACAGACTTTAGGAGAATATTTCATTTTTTCTGTCTGTTTAAAAGCAAATGATGTGCTGCCTGTCTTTTTACTATTAAAGACAAAAGCTAAAAAGAAAACCCATATGAATTTCATCAATTTTATGATAGAGTTTTTTTTTCCAAAATGATTGAAAAATGGTGGTTTAAAATCTGTGATACTAGGTTAGGTCTTTTTTTTTTTTTAATCAGCAGTGTTTTGATGAAAGACTGGAGTTCTTTTAACAATATGCTATAGACTCTTTCTATAATATATCTATTTTGTATGAATGTTTTCTATTATACCACTGCATAACTGAAATCCCTGTAAATCCATGTGTTTTACTTCAAAACAGTGCTGTAGGTGTCCAACAATTTGCTCATTTTTGGCTGTCTGTGGAACTACATATTTTGATTGAGCAAACAGTCTTTGCTAAACTGAGAAGGAAGAAAGCCTTGTGCTCTGAGAAACGTAGTTCGGACAGAGATCTCAGTAAGGGTGGGGCCTCGGAAAGAACCACAGTCACGGCAAAACACTGCAGTTTGAATGCAAATAATTAATTTGGATATTTTCTCTTAGTGAATGGAATGATCATTATCTAACTAATAACTGAATAAATATGAATATACAAGAGACTCCTGGACTTGCTGTAAGGAGTACAAGGGCTTTGTCTACCTTCTCCTGCCATATCTGTGATGTAGTGTAGAGATATCCATTTCCATGAGATTATTAATTAAACACTGGCACAGATTTATTCTTTCTGGCTCTCAATCTGTTATATCTATTACTCTTGCAAAACTGATGGTAATGCTCAGTATGAGGAGATGAACAGGGTAGCTTCCATTTGAGAAATAAACCCACTAAACCCTCTCTTTTCTCTCTGTATCCTGTTGTATCCATTGAGACAATAGTGCCTTTACCTCAAGAAAAAGCAAAAGGAACACTTTCACCTGATCACTCAGATTCTTAACTGCAGTGAAACAAAAGCTTTTAAGAAAATGTCTCTAGAATTGAACTGGGAATTCCTTGTCTGCCAGGGATGAAAAGACTTTTTAGCAACTTGAAGAAGCAAATGTAATCTGCTTACCTTTTATAGGTTAGGGAAGCAAGGTTTTATTTACATAATACTTCATTTCCACTTGTCATACACGAAAATCAGGACTATATTCCTTTTCTTTCTTCAGCAGTATTCAATCTTTTAAGTCTTTACTGCCTTGCATGATCATTTACTGCTGAGCAAAATGCATGTGAGTTCTGCTGCTCCAGTTTGTTATTTGCTATTCCAAGTCCTCTCTTCAAGAGCAAATTACATATGAATGTGAAAACATAGAAAAGGTGCTAGATTGCCACTTTGGAAAAAATTTAGTACGTAGGGTGAGGTAACACAAGATTATCTGCAGTCTTTAAGGGCCACTTACAGCTTCTGCTTTTAAGGTCCTTGATTAAGAAGAATTCTTTGTTCACAAATACTTCAACAGGCTTTGACTCCAACACTGTTGTACTTTCTGTATACCACTTATGTATCTTTTTTCCAAAATAACAAGCATCTACACCAACATTTGGCTTACTGTTTGCCATTTGAATTTCTTAATAATTTTACAGGATTAAAATTTTAAAACTTTAACTAAATCTCAAGCTAATGTTTTCATGTGTCATTTTCACACGACAATAACACTGATAGCTCACTTTTAAATACAATTTTAGACATACACAGAGAACATATTTGTCTACACATCTAAGATCTCTTTAGAAGATTCTTAAACACTGCAATATCTTTACTTCGAAGATAATGCCTGGTGTTGTAAGATGTTTAATCCTTACACCTGAAAGTTTTATCCAAAAGCCTGATAAACACAGTGGAGTTCTATATGGTTAATGTCTTTCCCATGTCTCATTGATTGTCTTACCTGTATTCTTCTTCTGCCTTCCTGGTCTCATGTCTCATGCAATGAGACACATTTTTTAGTTTCCTCTGAGAGTGGCCAGAAAATTATTTGAAGAGCAGTGGAAATAAATACAACGCACAAGCTCCCACTAATGCTTTCCAAGCCAAAGGATATTGGCAGATGTAAAGGGAATATCAGAAGGGTATGCTGACACAATGCTCTTAGAGAAAGACGTACTAGCAGAGGAGCAATGTGTTAATGTGGTGCAGTTAAGACTGTGTCACTTTTTACTAAAAGTGACATGTCATTTTAGAATCAATTATATGTGTTATCATATGCTAAAAGACCTGGAATGGGCTTTCATAGAATCAAAGAATAACAGAAAGTTTGAGGATAGAAGGGACCACTGGAGGTCATCTAGTCCAGTGTCCCTGCTCAAACATGGTCACCTAGAGCCATGTTCATACAGTTTTTGAATATCTTCAGGGATGGAGACTCCATAGCCTCTGTGAGAAAACTGTGCCAGTGCACAATCACCCTTACAATAAGAAGCACTGCTTTATATTCTCAAGTAACCTCCTGTGTTTCAGGAGCATTATGCCTCCTCTTTTGTCTGACCATAACAAAAGCTAAGGAATTTTATAAAGAAAACTTTCAGATATAGAATTATCCTTCCTTGTTCCCTTGTTTGCCTTTTAATCTCTATCATATATAGAATGAATATAGGTAAAGTTTGCTGTGTGGAAAAAAGCTGCAGATGAACTGCTTTCTCTTCAGTGATAAGTTCATTGGCATTTTTGGGTTAGTTGGGTTTGATATGTAGCTGTTTCACCAATGCAAGTTTCATATTGAATCAGAACATAGAGGAAATAAGAAAAATTAAAATAGGCCTAGAACATTCTATTGGTGATATTATGTAGTGATCCACTTGGGGGAGATGAAGAGTTGCTCATATGACAGCATTGTGTAAGATTGTATAAGCATTAATTAAGAGGAAGCAATTTTCTTGTAGCATGGATGGCAAACGAAAACGTCTTCCAAACCCATATTTCTATGACCTTTCTGTGGTACACCTGTATGAGCTTATACTACAAAAGGAAATGAAGAAATACAATCCTTGGGACTTTTGAAATCCATTTGGGATACAAATAGAGAAAATCTCAGCTCATGAAAAATTTCCCTTATTATAGTACCACTGGGATTTGCCATTATGCAAGTATTTAAGTTGTTGTCCATCAACAGCTTCCAGTACAGTGAATTTCCCACTGGTCAGATGCTCAATATATGACATTTTTTTGTCAACTTCAGTGGTAGTGTATTGTATGTGCCAGTGTATTGCTAGTGCTTCAAGCAGCATTGCCTGTTCATAGTTGTACCTGTAAAAATCTTATTTCAGCAGAAAACAGTAATCTGCAAATGCTTAGCCAGCAATTTATCCGGAAGTTTAATTTTCCAGTTGTCAGAACGAGAGGTGTCAAGACACAGTCTCTAGAAGTCTATGTTTTCCAAGGCTCTAGAAAGTAATATGATGATGATGATGATGATGATGATGATGATGATGATGATGATGATGATGAAGAAGAAGATGACAGTGATGACCAAACTTTTACTGCAGTCTGAACACTATGAGTGGCTTTGGAGGTACAACGGAAATATAAACAGTGATTTCAGACTACCCTACAGTCATATAAGACAAGTTACTTGTGTGCCTCTGCAAGAAATATCCTTAGAGGCACATGGCAAAATACTAAAGAATCTTGAATCAGGAAGAAAGAGCCTGGAGTTTCTAATTCAAGCTTCACCATATCTAATATTAATCTGAAGGAAAAAACATGCTGCTATTATTTAAATTGACATAAAAAGGACTGACTTCAGCATTTCAAATTTACATCCAAATATTATAAAAAGTCACAGTAGGGATGTGTCACCAATATGAGATTCAGGTTTACTTTCTTGAGAAGACTAAAATTTTAAAACTGCTATGATCAGATTTACTTTTCCTGATTTACTCTAGCAATATACTTGCCACAAATGTTTACTCATTTAAAGAAAGTGTAGATGGTAGACAGGCATGTTTGTCATCAAACCATCTGAGTAAGTTGTTGCAAACTCTGAGTTATTAAGGTGATGTACTTCCTAGTAGCATAATGGTTAGAGATATTACATCCACAATCAAGAAAAGAAAAGAAAAACATTTCAGCTTCTGCTTATTCAGTGTTTTAATAAGACCTTATAAGCCAAGCAAGTATATACATCTATATGCATCAAACTCCACAAAAATGTGATCTAAATTCCAGCATAATTTATGGTCTCCACCACACTTGCACACTCATCTTTGCTCCACGTTTTGTTACAACTTCTACTGCACTATTCTTTATTCCTTTTTTCCCTGTATTCAATAGTTAAGCCTATGATATATATATTTCATAATTAAAACCCAAAAGTTATCCTTCTTGACTGATGAAGTTAACAGAAACTGGATCAACAGCTTTTGTTTCAAATTTTGCTGCATTTCAAATCTATTTATATCTACATTGATACAGAAAAATACACACCCACCATGTATAGTATCTTCATACTATACCATACTATACAAGTGTGTTCTATATGTAAATGCAGGTAGTTACAATTTAAACAAAGATTGTTAACATTTGGGCTTATAAGAATATACCAGGATGACTGACTGAAGATACTGAAGGTATTCTCCCAAACCAGTCTTTATCTCAATTCTGTGGGCTTAAAGCAATGGCAATATTTCCCTGACATGCCATTTTTTGGTGTTCAGTCATCAGATTATTGAATGCTTTCCTGGTACATAACAGTCCACAAAAATAAAGGAATGATGAAAGAAAGGGCTTTTTCTTTGTTTTTTTTTGTTAGGCTGTACCAGAACAAAACTGGAAATATTTAATGGAGTGAATAAAGCATCCTATCAACCAGTATGAAATAGTTCATTCCTCCCTCTTCTTAACAACAAACTTGCTGTACCATTGCAGGAGAACCAGAGACAATCGTCTTCTGATCTTTAATGCTAGGGCCAATTTAATTTGTTTTCAGAAAACCATGGGGGTGAAAAGTCAAGAGAAAACTGCTGCCACACAGAAATTGGTGTATTGTCCTCTTGGCCTGCAGGTCTACAGATACATGAAGGGGCTTGACGTGGGGTTGGCTTGTGATAGGGACACTGAACAGGTGCAGGGAAATCCACTTCCAATGTGACGGTGTCTTGGAAAAGGGGCAGCATTCGGCAGTGGTTCCTCCTTTTTAGTCTCTTTTTTCTTTCCGGCGGAGTAGATCTTCAGTTCATAGAATCATGACAAGAGTTAAATTAGTCTATAAATTCTGTGCTTCTTGGGTGCCTAATGAGGAATTTCTAGTTCCTCTGATTAAAAAGCAAAATAAAACTTTAAAAAAGAATGGGACACAGAGAAAATATTTGTTCACTGTAAGGGAAACTATATACACAAATAATATTTCCACTAATGTTTACTACCTTAGCATTAATATATATTTATGTGTTATATATCTAAATCTGTATAAACACAAATAATACCAACTATATATACAACATAAAATAGACCAAATCAAATAAATCAAACTCTATTTAGGCACATAAACACAAACACTTATGCATACTAATTTGAAAATGCAAGGCTTAAGGGAGTGAATAATCCTTTTTCCTGAATATTTTCACTGTAGTTTATATACACAGAAATATGGAGTAAAATCATGTAGACACATAACTGCCCCCAAATCTTGTACCTTAATCACCATATATAGATTTAATAATTTGATCTTCCTGGTCTGTGCTCTCTTTGTTTCTAATACAAAGAAACTTAATTTATGTTATCATAGTTGATGATAAAGGATAGAGAACCTGTGAAGTTTCCATCAAAACCAGAGAAACAAGTCATGAAAAACTCTTCAAAGGTGAATCAATATTCATGGTGAGTGTGTGTAAGCATGCTGCCATTCATTCCTAACCAGCACCTTCATATCTTTGTAATAAGTATGAGAAGCAGGCTATGCAGACGCATTCTGTGAAAGGTTTCTGTCAGAAACCCCTATATGCTTTCTCTTTTAATCCCTTCTTGTCTGTCCCAGATCAATATGGCTGGCAGACCACTTTTACTGATTCCTGTTTATGCCTGAGAAGAGGGAATGATGGAAATTCTGAGTGTGCTGCAGGGCTGTGTAGTCATACACGCTTGGCTTTCAATGTCATGGGGAATGACTCAAGGTGCGAAGTGATGGAGAATCAGGATCAAGTGTCTAGAAGATGTGTAGATGATGGTGCAATCAGCCCACATTTGTGAGATCACACAATTTCATTTCAAGTGAATATTTGACAAGCTGTGGAATTCATAACAATCTGACTAGCAAACTTCAGGGTGAAATTTCTTGTCTTTCCTAAACAATATGACTTAACACTCTCAGATGAAGAAATGGAAAAGAATATGCGGAAAATTAGTACTATTGTTCACATTTGATTAAAGATAAAAGAAGAGAGGTCAAGTGAAAAGGAAATTATTTGATTTTTTTTTAATCCACTAGTGTCTGATTAAGTGATCAAATGATAGAAATTAAAATTAAAGCAAAATGAGTTTCACAAGAAACAACCTATATCAATAATTCTCACATTGTTCTTATGAGAAGACAGCCTTACTTCATGAAAAGGAAATCTCTTCGGGATATCACTTAATTATAAGTCATGTGAAAGGGTTATACATGAATAGAGATGAACTTGAGCAAGCATGTGTTTCTCATAGGTGGTTTAACAGCATATTTTTTCTGCAACACGATGTAAAGGCAAATTATTGTACCAGGAATATTCTCTGAAGAAAGTATTGAGACAAAATATGTTCTGAATTTTTCAGCAGAATGTCAGAGAAGTACTGGAGCCATGAGTCTTTTTGTGTCGAAATCGTTGGAGCAAATACAGTCCATAAAAAACACTGACAGTCAAGATTGGTAATATTTTTTCTGTAACTTTTGCTAGTTGCCATAATAGCCATGAGAAATGAGTGGATCCCCTACCCTTAGTAGTTTATGCCAACCTGGTTCTCTCTGGGGTTTGTATTTTAAAAAATGACTGTGTATAGAATAGAAATTTTGGAAATACATAAGCTAGCTTTGTCTTCCAGATGAGCTGTAATTACCAGAATTGGATTTATACAAGTATCATTACCACCTATTATCCGTCCCTTCTCGTTGAGCACTGAGCAAGATGTAGAGCTGAATTAGACTGTTGGAGACTGCTCAAAGAGGAAATGGGTGGAAATGTACATTCCCACCACACTGCCCTCCCTCCTCAGCTCTGTAATATAAAAGCACAAGCCATCTTTAAGACGGCAGATTCTACTGACTCTAGTAGGGCTACCCAGTACTATGGCAGTTAAAAATCCTACCTCCTGCCCAAGTAGGTCTGCATCAATTAATTTTGCAAGGTTTTCTATATGCTTTGAGGCAAGGTAGGGAAAAGTGAAGCTTTGCTTGTCTTCTGTATATTGCTTCTGCTGTTATGTAGCTGTGTTAAAAGTGTGCACATCTGTGTGCAAAGATTAAGACAGGCTGCCATAGTTAATTTTTATGGATAATAACTTGATTCTGACATTTCTGAACAGATATTGTAAGGCTTGTCTTTTAGCCTGAAGGAGGTAACAATGTTATATGACTGACATCCTGACTTCTGTCTTAATTATGAAGAAACTGGAGCTGTATACTGTACTGTTTCACTGGGAAAGCTGAATGGGTGCCAGTGTGGGATGACAGTATAGAAGAATGTATCATCAGTGATCATAGCACTGTCTGTCCTCTTCTGGGAATTTACCAGGAAAGTGATGGTTTAACATAAGTAATTCTTCTACTTAACTGCATACAGGGCAGAACTTTTCCTATTTATCATACTTCCCTGTGTGTTTCGGTGCTTACTATGTATTCCAAAAGACTTCAAGCTTCCTTCAGTTTTGGTTTGTAACATTTGGTTTGAGTCCCATAAGCTGTACTCAGCCTTATTAGCAAAGAAGAAAAGATCAGTCATTATTCATCCAGAACCACATAGCATTTCAGTTTTCACATTGCTTAAGATCCTGAAAATGTTTTAATTCCAGTGGGATAGAAATTCACTCTAACTTGCAGAACATATCCATCAGTGGAATATATATGTAATTAGGCTTTGTGTGTCTCAGTGTCTGTAGCTGCAGTTACAATTTTTTGTTACATTTTCAGAATAAACAAATGTATCTCACCTCAAGTATCAGAGTGAAAGCAATTGAAACAAAGATGTTGTGGACAGTTTAATATTTAATTTTGGGATACGTTGCTGCATGGATTTGCCTCTGGGATATCAGGTATGACAGTCACTCAGGACAGGAGAGTTAATGTGATGTGTGGAGTTACTGGGCACCAACACCAGCTCAGGTTTGTTCACTGTTGCACTGCTTTGTGTAAGTCTCCTCCTGCCCCGGATCAGGTCATTCCTGTTAAAGCAATTCCCGTAACTTGCAACTCAAGTCAAGGGTTACAACAACTTAGAATCACAGAATCATGGAATGTTGAGGGGTTGGAAAGGACCTTAAAAATCATTTAATCCCAACCCTCCTTGTCGTGTGCAGGGACACCTTCCAGGAGACCAGCTTGCGCAAGGCCTTATCCAACCTGCCTCAAAGATATATTCATTATAATCTCCACCTCTGGTCCCTTTGGGCCAGACCATCATGTTTGACATCGCAGTGAACTCCTCCCCTTGCTCCTAACTTGGCTGCCAACAAGGGGTTCCTGCTGTAGTCCACCACTAACCTCCATGGGCTTCACAGCCTGCCTCACCATGATATTCATCACAGCTTGAAGGAAAATCTCTGCTTTCCCTGCTCCAAAGTGGGGTCCTTCCCACAGAAGACAGTCCTTCTTGAACTTCTTCTTAGGCTGCAGTTCTTCACTAACTGTTCTAGTGTGAGTCCTTTCCTTGGGGTTAAGTCTCTCAGGAATGGACTGCTCCAGCATCAGTCTGCCATGGGGTCACAAGTCCTGTCAGCAAACCAGCTCCAGCAGGGTTCCTTTCTCCACAGGTCCAGAAGTCCTGCCAGCAACTTGCTCCATTGCAGGCTTCCCAATTCACAGCCCCCTTCAGTTGCATCCACCTGCTCCAGTGTGGGGTCCTCCACGGGCTGTAGGCGGATATGTGCTCCACTGTGGACTCACCCACTTTGACTTAAATTCACACTGGAATTCCAGCCTGTCCAGTACAGCAGCACAGGTACAGCAGTGATGCCCTGGCCAGCTGCCAGCGCAGGCACATCACCATGGCTGTCATCAGAACGTTCCCAGGCACAGCAGAGGGAAGTGATCAGCAGCACAGCACTGCAGTGACTGGAGAAAGCAAAAAGCAGCTGCTACCAGGCACCAGACTCTGATGTACAGCCAGGCAGCAGTGAGCCCCATGGCAAGCACAGGAGCTTGCTGATTTACTGCTGAACAGCAATCACAGATACAAATTCAACCTAGCACATGCCAACCAAGCCTGTCATTATCTTGAACGCCGTGATCCCCACACTGGATGCCAAAAAGGACTGTTGTGGTTTGATCCCAGCCAACAACTAAATATCACACTGTGTCTTGCTTGTTGCCCCCACTGTAGGACGAGAGAGAGCACAGGAAGAGTCAAAATGAAAAAAAATTGTGGATTGAGATAAAGACATTTTAATAGTTCAAGCAAAATCCATGCATTCCAGCAAAGCAAAACAAGGAATTCACTCACTTCTTCCCACGGTCAGGAGGTGTTCAGCCATCACCAGGAGAGCAAGGTTCCATCACCTGTGATGGTTACTTCGGCAGACCCCATCCATCCAATTGTCCACACCTTTCTCCCTCTCCCCCCATTTTATATGCTGATGTCATATGATATGGGATATCCCTTGGGTCATTTGGGATCAGTTTTCCTGGCTATGTTCCCTCCCAACTCCCTCTGCACACCCCCAGTCTCCTGAATGGTGGGATGGGGAGCAGAAAAGACCTTGACACTCTGCAAATGCTGTTCAGCAGTAGCAAAAACATCTCTGTATTATCATCATCATTTTAGCACACCTCCAAACCACAGTCCCCTACCAGCCACTGTGAAGAAAACGAGCTCTACCCTCAGCCAAAACAAGCACATCACTGTTGAAAAAGGTGGCTGAAATCACTCGAATGCTCAGCTAATTCAACTCATGCTATATTGATGGAGCCTGGAAATCTAATCTTCTTTTACTGTCACTGGGGGGTTACATCCCACTGGTCAGTTGCAATCATCCAGTTCTCAGTGAGTTCTGCACACTGATGGAGGAGAGGCTCAGCTCCTCTTCTATTATTTCTTTAATGCACTTAAAAAACGTCCATGTGTTGAGGTCATTCTTTATGTGAGCTCGTAGTCATTAGTCGGTCTCCAAGCCTGTGCTAGTTTTGTGGTTTTGTGGTTCTACAGGTAATTAGGCTTAAAAAAATCTAAACTGTTAATTGAATAGCAAAATCCCTTTCTTCATTCACAGACCTTTGAGAATACTCAGTCTGCCTGTATTCCTGTAAAAACCTTGTGATATTTGCCCTCAAAGAAAAACACAATTGCTGCCATTTTTCTCTTGCACGCAAACTAAAAAAAAAAAACCAACAGCCCTAATGCAGCAACAGGATCTGATATTGCTCCTGCTTCAAAGCAATACTAGACAAGTTCAGACTGGCACAGGCACTCTCTACTCCTTTGATCCAGCTCAGAGCATCGGGTTCTCACAGCGCAGATACAAAAACAAAAGCAACAACAAAATATCCACTCATGCCTTTTGGTACTACAATTTCAAGCCAAGCTCCTCAAAACATTCACCTTATTGTTGAAAATCAGCTTTTGTATTCCACGTGGGCTCAATATTGCCTTCGACCCATGAACAAGAGAGAACTATTCTCTCACTGATACTGGTCTAATAAAAAAATTATTACTGCTGAGCTGTTCAAAGCATTCCTGAGAATGCGCATGTGTGTTTTTCCTTTGTGTCAATGGATACTATCTGCCTATTATCTACCTTGAAAACTCAAATTCATGTTCAGAACTATCTTCATAAACAAATTCAACAAATTCAAATTGCTGTGAAATGTAATGTTAATTCCTACAACATATATCAGACACAAACAAGGGATATATTTTTGTCCTCTTTGATAAGTCTTCAGGAAAGTAATTCAAAGCAAGCAATGTACTAATCCATAAACAAAAGGGAAAAATAAAATTGTGTCAGCTGAAATGGGATCATTATATACGTGATACCCAAATTACATGGTTACTAGGAGTGATTTTGTAATCATTTAATAAAAAAAATGTGGAAAATACTTTCAAAACCAAAGAACTTTTATACTTAACTAAACTTTCCTACTCACTAAGGAATCACAGATTAGTTGTGCTAGTAAAGTCTGTCAAATGTGGCCAGCCAACTGAAAATCCCTCCAAAAATTTCCGTAAATAAAACCTACAATCTATTAAGAGCCATATAAAGCTCTGGACAATTTCTCTTGCCAGAAATTTTAAGAAAGAAGCAACAGAGACACGCATATTTTTAATGGGTATTTCCTGAGAAACCATTATCACCATAAACCAGCTGAGCAGGTCTTTTGACTTCTCTCTGAAATTACCAGTTGAATAAGATGAGGGATTGTTGGCTTCTTTCAAGAAATACAGGAATATGGGGAGCCCTGAAGTAAATAAGCTTGCTCAGGTCCCAGGAAGTCATGTGAATTACTCAATAGTTACATTAGTTTCAGTGGCATATTTTCTCAGGTCATACATATATATACATATATATATATATACATACATATATATATATATACACACACACACACACACACACATATATATATATATATAATTATGGAGGTGATAACATCGATCCTGCAAATTTATTTGAGCTGATGGAGGCAGTGACCTCAAGATAGAACCTATTGAGAATCTCCTCCAGATGTTGAAAAAGCACATCCAAGTTATGTATTCTGTGAACTGCATTTAATGAAAGATAACAATTAAAACTGCTGTATTTTTGTTTGCAGTTCATGCTGTAGAAGTGTAACTGCAAAGGGTGTTATTGTCCTAGGTCAGTTATTTACTTGCTACAAGTAATCATCCTAAATTATTACAGATGACTCCATCATAGACTGGCTGATTCAAATGTTGAACATACCTGGATGGATATACTTCTCCCATGGTACTTTTACTTGAAATAATTTTATATTCATTTTCATGTTGATATAGAGTTGGAGTCTAATGAGTTTTTTCCCCTTTATTTTATGAGAAAGAAAGTGGGTTTTTTGTTGCCACAACCGGGCCAGTTTGTGAAGTAAAAGCTTTGTTAATATAAGCTGCAAAGTAAATTTTATGTAAATTATTGACCTCACAAAATTGAAAAGGTAAATAGTTGGGGTTTTTTTGCTATTTCTGTGGTGAATTCATACTCATAGTGTCTTAAGTTGGGACTGCATTTCACTTGGTTTGAAATAATGCACATTTGAATAGAATTAGATTCATCAGGTATCAAATCATACTCATCAACAATTAGGAACTGTTTGTTCCTTATGCAAACATTCTTTCAAGAGAAGGAAAATGCGATATAAAATACTTTCTTATTGCAATATCATGCCAAAGAAAGACCTTCTAATTAAGTGTCTTCTAATGTCAACAGAGAGAGGTGGAGCCTACATACTCGTTCAAAGCCAAAATTGAACAATAGCATTTCAATGTTGTTTTGTGCAGCATTTCTGTATAGACATAATAAACGTTTCATCATCACAGCTGGATATTATATTCTACTTTATGCATACAATTGATAATAATAACTATAACATCTAAGCTTTTCTTACAATTATTCGTTGAAAATACCAGTTTCTCTACACGTGCATAGGGACAGATTTTAAGCAAAAATTTAAGTTATAAGGAAAGTCTTGGAAATGCAGAGATAATAATCCACCCATGGACAAAAAAACCCCAATAGCTGACAGAACAATTGTTTTGGATCACAAAAGAGACTTATTTTTTCAGTTACAATCATGAACACTGTAGGGAAGCAGCTTTTTCTCTTATCAGACTACTGTGATATATATAAATGGTTTGGGGAACAGGCAATTACCTCACACATATATAAGGTTATATTTTAACTGTGGACTTAAATATTACCCATTCTAATAACTGTGATAGCAAGTAAGTACCAAACAACTCTAGCTCATACTTTATTAAGTTAACTCCATTTCAAAGTGTTTTCAGGATTAGGGGTTAGGTTTTTCCTTTATAATATAAATACTATTTCTGTATTTTATTTTCCACATTTTCATAGAATAATAGAATGGTTTGGATTGGAAGGGACCCTAAAAATGGTGGCAGGGACACCCCCTGACCAGGTTACTCAGAGTTCCATCCAACCTAGCCTTGAACATCCGCAGGGATGGGACATCCACAACTTCTCTGGGCAGCCTATTGCAGTGCCTCACCACCCATACAGTAAAGAATTTAGAATTATATCGAATCTTAATCCAATCTTCTTCACCTTAAAACCATTCCATGATGTCCTATCACTATGTGACTGTGTCAAAAGTCTCTCTCCAGCTCTCTTGTAGCCCCTTTAGGTACTCGAAGGTGCTCTAAGGTCACACTGGAGCCTTCTCCTCTCTCGACTGAACAGCCCCAACTTTCTCAGCTTGTTTTCATAGGAGGGGGTCTCCGAACCTCTAATTATCACATAAAAGTCTATATTATTTTAAAAATCTTCTAGTAAACAAGCGGTATGACACACAGCAGTAGACTTAATTTGCAAAAAAGGATTTTTTTCACGTAAAATAATGCGTTCTATTTATTACATTTATTGAATCTTTTCCCCCTCTACTTAGGAAAAAACATTATATAAAATGAACTTGTGAAACAAAGTTTTGAGAGAGATTTAACAGGAGTTTTATTAATATTAAATTTATTTTAATAATGTCCTTTCCATATCATTTTACCTCATCTGTTGTTAAGTGGTAACAATTGTCAAGCTCTTTACAGAAGGGTGCATATTAGTATTGTGATTTTAAAAAAAAAAATTGCACTGTACAGTAATCCTAAAAAATGTATGGCAGAAAAAAACAGTAGAAGTAATCATATTTTTAAGAATCTTGAAAATGTTGCTTAGTTTGTGGAGGAAACATGCTTCAAGAGTTAGTGAGTTAAATAAAAGGAAAAATATCTAATTCCGTTTTATTTTAACTTTTGGATTTTAGGTCCATAGATATTAAACTGCAATTAGGCCTAGTATTTAACATTATTTATAAATGCTGTTTCATTGCTTCCACTTCAAAATGGCTGCAGAAACTTCGGGAATTGTCATACTCTTTGTTACAGATCACACTACAAGGCAAAGAAGATGATCTGTAGCAGAAGCAAAAATATGATCTGTAAAAAGACCTCCACTATTGTTTGAATGATAATCAGAACAATTAATAATGCATTTAAGTCGAGAAGTTTCTCATCTGAAGTTTTTATGCCACATTATATTGTGGAATTAGTGTTTACTCTTATGCTTTTATTTGCACTATATTACAGCTTCTTATAATAACTGCAGTCAAAACCCAGTCAGTGCTGGTGGGGGTACTCAGCTGCTGGAGCACAAAGCCAGATGTTTGGGGGAGAAATCAGGGGAGCATGAGCATCCTGCTGGATGATTAGCACTCTAATTAGACCTTGTGCCTCTGCTTGATGTGAAGCCACTTAAGCGCTCAAGGTTTTTGACATCTCTGGTGGTAAAGAGTCTGGTTGGGAAAATGCCATTGTAGGTTTCGATCTTATTAAATTAGGTGGTGGCAAATACTGGAACAGCCAAATCACAACATTTTTCTCATGCACTTCCTTTAGCTGGAAACAGGACCACCAACATTAACGCCTCTTCTACAGCAGGTTTAGACCTTGTCCTAGAGGTCTCCTGTGTTTCAGAGTTAATGCATTCAACATATTGGGTAATTTCTATTTGTAAAAGAAGTAGTTAAAACATGCTGTGTCCCAGGTTGTTCACGGCTTCACTACCTGCTTTCCCACAGAAAAACAAGCGCAAGAAACCACTGAATGAAACTGACAAGGGTTATCTCATGATCTCAAGAGATGCATGTCTAATTGTTCACCTGTACTTTTCCCGGGGTATTAGGAGATAACCTGTATGTATTGGCATGGGACCAAACACTCACAAGCAGAAAGCACTTCAACTGATACTGCTTCTGGTGCAAAACAATATGAAAATTATTGTTCTGTTTGCTGCTGCAGCTTCAGCAACTTTTGAAAAAATAGGACTCTGTAAAGGTTAGTTTTCTGTTTCTTTCTGTAGCACTTTAAGAAACAAAACCATGAATTATAGGAGCAGCTTTTTTTGATGCACTACTTATAATACTCACTCCCTGTTTAAAAAGTCTGACTGAAGTTACAAACAGCAATGCAGGTCTTGAAGACTTTCACATTTTTCAGCAAGCATGAATTGTGAAGATTAGACTAGAAAGGTAGCATTTTGTTAAAATATATTCCATCCTTTTAGTGAATTGGTTGACACTGGAGTCAAAAACTTGTCATAAATAATGACCTTCTGAAAAAAAAGGGTAGCAAAAATAAAAAATAGATATCCTGATGTTTTAAAATGTCAAAAAGGAAAAATTAATGTTCATGATCCGACCAAGAGATCTTATATTATTTAATCACAACTTATTTAATTCTTGTTAGCCATTGCTGTTGGTCTTAGAGAAATTATTTCTATAAACAGTACTTGAAGAATTGATTGATATCATAAAACACATAGCTATACTTATTTAACAATTTTTTCTTTAAGAGTTGTGTAGGGGATTGGGTTGAAACATATCAAGACTTGGAACCCATTGATTTAGATCAGACCTCGTAATAGCTGGCTAACACCCTAACAAAGTCGCACAGATCCTTCTCTCTTCCTCATAATAATTTTCTTTTAATACTTCTTGCTAATTCGTCTGATTAGAGTTACAAACCCATATTCGGAGTTCTTAGCTCACCACATCCACATCCTATGTTTAGTAGCAGCACAGACAGCTGGCATCAGCTGTTGCAATTATGTTCTAAGACAAATCTTTGTCGTTCTACCACTAATTTAATAAAAATAAACATACAGAACTAAATAACTGCAAGGCTTGTCTTTCTATTTGTTGACATCTTATACACATATATTTGCAAGCAGTTAACACCTTTGATGCTAGGTACAGCGTCAGTTCCCACAGCTACAAGCAAAGCAGAGGTCAGCACCTTTGTTTTTGGTGTGTAGTACATATGTAAAAGTTTCCATAAATGTGAAATAACTACGAAACCCTTTTATTTTAAAAACTCGAAAAGTTTGCTGTAGCACACAGCAAAGAAATATGAACAATCATCTACTGCACAGCCCCTCTGAAACTTTGGGATTGTCTTATGATACCAATAAACTACCAGAAGTGTCCTCAGGGTCAGCTGTGTAAGAATGATGTGGATTTTCATGATAATCGTTGAGTCTTTGCAATTTTACAATACATTTCTTGTATTAAAGTTACTTACCACAAAATATTTTTACACTGACAAGCCATTAAAATGTGACAATTACATAATGTCACACTTTTAAATATTACCTTTACTTCTGATTCACTCCTGTAAATGAACAGCATGACAAATTGCACTGCCGTGACCTGACACAAGATACGTAGGAGTCTCTAGGGTGTATTTCCATTATTCATCAAAGGTTTTGCACCTGTTTCTCAGATTCACTGGAAATCTTGTTTGATCTTGATAATACAAAAAAGCATTTTGTAAGAGAAAATCAGAATTGTATTCATTTTTGTTAACATATTAGTACTGTCTCTAGGTTTCATCACCATTTTATCTTGAAAAGTAGAATAGAAAGCAAGGAAAACATTTGGAAGGGTAAGGCTTAAGAAGTTTTCAGCTTCTTTAGTAAAAGAGTACACCTGATTTTGGCCATTGGCAGAAAAGTAGTTCAATAGATGTTCAAAATTTGCAGAAGTTAAAATACTTCTTGGAAACACTGAAGCTCAAAGGTTATATTGCATCCAAAGAAATTCCTAGTTTTACTAAAAGGCACACAATTCCCATGTTTCTTGAAGCATATTGGTACTAAGTACACTTTACCCTCAAATATTCAAAATACTACTCTGAAAAAGTTTGTGCAAAATTTGCTTTTGATAACCATAACATAAATGCCAAATTAGACACATTCCTTTAAAATGAAGGCATTAATGGTCATAATTTAGTAATGTTTTACATAGCCCAACACAGTGTAATTTTCAGGTCATATATTCATTTGTGTATCTGAATTTCTTCACCAGCTTTTGTCACTCTGTAGTTATTTTGTCTGTGATTGCTACTAAGTTTTGAAAAGAGATTTCATCTCCAAAATCTGTGATGTAATGAACAACTATTTAATGTATCCCTTTATGGCATATTAAGTCTTATATTATCCATCATATTTTATAAGTTAAATAATAGACTGAAGGGAATTCATAACAGGTCCTGGTCTTCTACACAGCTTCCAGTTAAACTCTTAATATCAAAATTAATTTTAATTTCTATGCAAATGTCAGAGTTTGAAGGTCTTCAGACACAAAGTACTTGAAGATACAGAAGTACCTGGATTATCCAATTCAACTAAAGTGGCATATAAAGACCTCTGTTGAGAAAATCTGCATAGGACAGTTATATTGTTGGCATAATCATATCAGATACTTCCCTTTCTTTAGTGTGAGATTTAACAAATCAGAAATGCAAGAAAATTAACAAAAGCTATGTAATTTACATATTTTGTTAAAGACAAATTAAAAAATAGACGGAAAAAAGGGAGAAGACTGTCTCAGATAAAAATATTTACCATACGAAATATAAATCCACAAAAAAAATTGTCATCTGTTTGTAAAGCTAAGATTTTTCAATAAAGGCCACTATGCAAAATTATTTGTGTGAAATATTTGTAATATATAGAAATCTTACCCACTGCATCCAACAATATATTTCAACAAAATTCTATTATTTAACTATGTTACATTATTGTTTTGAACAGCCTTGTGTTGTTATGCTTTTAAACCTGACCTAGCCTCTTTCTAAAGGAAGGATTTATGAAGCAGCCATTCCCATTGTTCCTGCACCTCATCCTGCCTCTTTCAGAACAAGTCAATCAATTTGTCCAGTTCCCTTTAAATTTTCCTATTCCAAATAAGGAAAATATTTTTCTTTCTAATTAATACCACCCAAGAAGCTGTGGCAGAACTCTTGACTAAACTTCCTTGTAATTTCTGGTCTTTATTTTTTCTCTTGGTAATCGAACACTGAGAGGAAGTGTGTGAAGAAGCACAACTGTCAAAAGGGTTAATTCTTCACTAGCAGAATTTGCCAACATATGCTAATGGTCTTGCCAGCAAGAGCAGAACCAGAAATAAAGGTTTCTTCACACTGCCTGCCTGATTCAAATCTCTCTTCCTCATTGTCCAGCTCCCCAGGCACATTGTTCTTCCCCCTGGAGCAACAATTAAAGCGGCTCTAAATGTTCTGCTGAAAAATGAAGAATTTGTCAAAAGTTATTACAAGTAAATTTTGGTACCCATCCAGAATATTTTTTCCTGCAGTCTAGACGAATCTCTATGACTTATGGAAACCTACTTTGGCTAACTTTGAATAAACTTGTTCTGCCTCTTATAATAGCTCTGCAGTCTGTGATGAAATAGATTGCAAAATCAATCTGAGATTTCATGGCTGCGTAGTCTGTCCTAAGGTCAATGTTATGGTGTCTCTGCTGCTATCATGACCATAAGTAGCTACTATACATTACTGAGTACATCTGCCAGGACTACAGGCATTTCTTTAGACTACCGAGGAGATGTACTCTCCATCAGTATTTGTCTTGCAAAAAGCATATAGGCTAGATTGGCAGAACTGTTCAGAAATAACAAACATCCATAAAGCAGTCCCCCAACTCCTAGTGTTCTTACCTAATATTCTCCCAACTATTTTCATTACATGTTTTGTCATCACAAGGTTGAAGTTAGCCAGCACTTAGCTGACAAGCTGTGCTGATTCTTTGTGTAACAGCTCACACTTCCATAATTAAACTGCTTTTTCTTAAGCTGATATGTGAACATACTGACATAGGTTGAAATAAACAACATGTGAAAAGTAATGAAAAGCAATTCCACAGGCTGAGATACAAGGCTGAGTGGCCAGCGGATACAGCTTTCTGATCTGGGTATCTGCACAGGCAGATATTGTTCCCCAGGTAGATTGGGGCTGCAGTCCCAAGTTGCTAAAGGAAGGAATGCAGGCTGAAAAGCTAGATGGTGGTGACTCATTAAAACCAGGTGGAGAAAGGGGGTAAGAAAACACCCCAGAAATACCATCACTTCAACACTTGCAAACTTTACCTAAGAAGTGTGAAATCCATCTGAAAATTAGTGATGCACAGAGAGGATGCGTGAATAATTTCTTGGCCTTTCTATCAGGAATATTCTTTGGGAGATTTGGGGTGGAGTAGTGTTTCCCCAGTCCTGATTTCTCCTATCCCTTTTGTAATGTTGCCACAAATAACCTGCAGGGACTTCATCTAGAGTAAGGTACAATTTAGGGTCACATGCAGTAACAGCAGAAGCAAAAGATCTGGTGAAGAAAATGGGTCTATTCTTCAGGTCTCACACTCTGACCTGAGGTTTCCTTTCGATATAGACTGATTTGTTAGTCTTCAGAGCCCATCGCCCTCTTCCATTTGCATGGATGAGTTTTTTGAAAACAAGCTAACTGCACATTTGTCAGTCTCCTTTATGAACACAGTCACAATACAACCTGCATCAAGAGCCTCTTGTAGCTTAAAATCTTTTTTCCTCCTCCCTATCATAATTTTAATTTCTTCATCACAAGAGCTGAAGGCCTCTCCCAGTAATAACTCATTAGCCTCGATCTTGGATTGTCCCCAAATGCTTATAACTTATTTTCCTTTCTCCCCAGTATTTCTTAAAGCCTTCTGGTGCAATTAGAGCTTTGCCATCTGCCACCTTCATGACATTGCAGTAGGGAACAACTGCTCTGAGTGATGTTTTCTGAACTGTGATGAAAAGTGTGTCTGTGTTCCCTTTTCTCGCTGTGCTACTCTAACATACTGCATTTTTTTCTTGTGATCTATTACTACCTGTCTTCAGTCACTAAATGTAGTATCTTTCAGGAGAGGCACTTGCACTTTAGGTGTACTCATTTCATTGTTCCTTCTGCGCTAATTCCACCCATCTCCCTCTTCCCCTACCACTGACTAATAACTCACTTAATTTCTACCTGCTGTTTCCACTCCCCATGGTTTATTTATAATGTTTCTCACAACGTCTAGGATCACATATTTTACTCCAGACCATTGCTCATTAGCATCTTTTCTTAAGGCAATTGCATTTATACCTTTTTCTGAATGTTAACACTGCTGCAGAGTAGTGGGAGAAGGTCTATGACCCAGTAGTTGTGAAGGGTTATTAACTATCTCTGCATCAGTATAGAAAGAGTTTCTGCTCTGCACCAACTTTTGGTAGGAAATTCAGATAAAAATGATGAGAAAGGGTGACAAGTATAAATACATTGTGCTATTGCAAGAAGTTTCAAAATAATTTTGTCTTCCTTGGTAATCGAAGCCTGTGATTTGTTATATCTCAAGAAGGAAGAGATAAGGTTACATTTTGACTCACTTTCCTGTTGGAGCTTCATTTCCAAATGACTTGAATTTGTTGGGAATGGCAGATAAGGAGAGGTCAGGCTGGATAACAGCTTCAGTTTGATAGCTTCAAACAATCTGCTCAGAGTAATATTAATTTCTACACCGTTTTGTTGCAATGAAGAAGCCTCTGGGAGTCTATCCTGGCTGACCTGACTCTATTCTTTGCATTCTAATATGTACTTGTGTTAAGGTATGCCTGTCAGTCCATTGCAGCCTGAGATGGTCTCTGCATTCCAGGCTTTCACTGTGGCTGGGAAATCCTAACTCTGATTTGTGAAACCATCACTCACTTGCATGTGAATGTGAGAAAGATCATCTGCATGTAGACGTATTCTCTCACCTGTAAGAAAAAAGTAAGAATTCTCCTGCTGCAGAGCATGTTTAGTGCATACTGTGAAGTTTCCAAGAACCCCTCTGCAAGGCTTTGAGAGAGAGAAGGCCACACTGGAGTAATCACATTGGCTTAATGGGCTATACTGATAGGACGAAGAGCAACACAGGCTTTACCTTTTCACTAATGCAGTCCTTCTATATGCAAGTACTGTTAGTATTCATGCAATAATGCATGAATAATCATGCAGTTGAAAGTATTTCTACATTGGTCAGAGGCTAAAGGAAAAGTGCTTTTAAACTCTGAATGACAGTCTTGGCTGTGTGGTTTGTTTGGTTTTTTTAAGATTGATGTGAGAAATGTTAAAAACCAAAGCACTATTTTTTGCCCTCTCTCTTATTTAGGAAATTATTTGGTCTGTTACATTCCAACTAGTCCTGTTTATGGTGTATAATTTTAATTTGTCTTTCAATACAATGCAATTACATTATAAGACTGACATTAATGACTGGACCACCCCTGAAATCTGAGTGTACACTGTAGTAGACAGTCAGTTACCTTGTTGGTTTTCCTGGGTTGTAAGAAGAATGACAAATTTTGTTATATCTCCACAGTGTACAGTGGATCAGGTTCTGGTGTCATTCAGCAGCAAATTTAGAACAGGGAAAGTTTTTCATCAGAAAATTCTCCCTGTTTCCCTTAAAGCAATGGGTAGAATGAGACATGTATTCAAGTCACGTTACTTATGAAATATATGAAGGTTTTCCCAAAAAAAAAAGAAAAAAAAGAAACCTGCCTTTTGATCAACACTGTTTACTTGTGCTGCAAAAATCTAAAATGCTGTTCCTAACAGGTTTTTTTAGATAATTGAGAAATTTTATCTCTGTCGTCCTGTTGAGGATCATAAATTTTCAAAAGCTGTGTTTCTTGACCTTTGCAAATATTACCTCCTCAACATTGTTTGCAAGCAGTGACAGATTCTGTCCTAAAACTCACTTGAACTAATCATTAACTATTGTAACAGCCACAAGTGTGTCAGAAGCAAGCCTAAGAGATTTTACATGTACACAGAAGACCCTTACACTGTTTATAGTCTCTTCTGGTAAACTGAAACTGAAATTGTGAGTGTGTTCTTTCCCAAACTATAATGTAGGTATCTTCAGATAATGCTGCTGTGGTTGAAAATTGTTTTACAGAATATGACCACTTAAGTTAGACACACTATCTAGCTGAAGACCACGAAAATTGACTTTGGGCCTATATGCCATGACAAGCCGAATCTGACAGCACAAACTTGAAATTTTAAAATCACCCAAAGTAGACTTGGTGCTAGCTTTCTTGAAAATAATTTCAGCAGACTCAAGCCTCAAACAATGAGCTCTTCACTACTGCCCTTTCCCTCTAAGCAGAAGATAATTTTCTCAGGCCATCACCACTGCTTTTTTTCTACAAACATCTTGAAGTGGAGCTTGTGGGGAGGTGCTGTAGTTTTACCAAAACTTGCAAGTTTGAGTCTGCAGCACCATACAGAAATGACAGTAATAGGTGATCAGTTTCATCTCATGGCTGTGTGGTCCATAGCCTTAGCTCTTGTACATTATATTCCTCGAGTTATGCCTGTGTCTCTCCTCAAGGCATTGTACTAGGAATATATTACCACCTACCATCAACTAGTTAAGTAATCTAGGGAATGACTAATCTCTAGGACTGTTTTTGTGAGGATTTTTTTCTGAGAATATGGAGTATGTTTTTGCTTATTTTATTTTATTTTATTTATTTTATTTTATTTTATTTTATTTTATTTTATTTTATTTTATTTTATGCCTAATTATAAGACCACAAGTTTATTTATGTTTTTAATAACCTGATAATCCTAGACACAGAATGGTTAGACAAAATGCTGTTGTTATCATGAACCTTTAAGCCTTTGTTTAGATATTGGCCAAAAAATCTCTTTATGCTTAAAATAAAAGTGCCCAAATTTGAACTGCAAATGAGCTTTTCTGTAATAGGGTGGGGTTTTTTTTTCTAGTTATTAATAGCGTTGTAAATTTTTTTCTTGTATTCCTACTTTTGTGTCTGAGGCAGCCATGCTTCTTCCACTATATTAGCAAGAAGTTATACTTATATACTATTAGTAGTAGTATTGATAATATTATCACCACAGGGAAAAAAAATTAAAATCAAGAATAGATAATAAATTTATCTGCTTATAAAATAATATTTGAGTTATACAGAACTTACATAATGACCTTATTTATTACATAACCTGGATTAAAAAAGAAATCATATTTGACAGTGATTGATCAGAAAGTTGATGCCTCGACAATTAAGAACAAATATTTAAAATAAGAGCAGAGGAAAACAAAATATTATTCTTGTTGTTGCCTCAAACTTATGAAAAGCTTAATAGAACTGTGAAATGCAAAGGTTTTTGGTTTACTGTTGGTAGACAAAATCTCGTTGAAACAGATAATGCTGAGGCATGAAGTACCAGCCACCTTAACTAGAAAATGAAGATAGAAAATGAAGTTTAAATTTCAGCTGGAACAGAATAGAGTCTTGTGCCGTTATTGGCAAGTAAAGTCTTGGTTTCTCTTTCCTTCTTCCCCGGGAAGAAGCGTTGTTTCATAATATGATTGAGCTCCTGTGTCACTCTTTTCTTCATTGGGCAGTATTTTGTTTCCTTTTTCCACTCAAAGTGACTTATTGGAAAGGAATCACCTTTGAGATCTCTAACCTCCATTCAAACTTTGACTAAATTATACTCATTTGAAATAGTGTTTGCTTAAAGGCAGGATAAATGACTTCAAGAGCATCCTTGTTCTTAAAGCTGAGGCAAAACACTATAGCACTGGAAAGGAAGAAATGTCCTTTTTTCCTTTTTTTTTACTAGAAATTGTCAAAATTTCCAAATCAAATCTTCTGGGAGAACAGAACTAAATTGTTGTTATTAATAACAATAACAATAATAATAATAATAACCATAACAACAGTAATAATAATAAATTTTAATATTTTTGTAGTAATAGTAATAATAATCCCCCTCAAACTGTAATTGTGTTATCCAAGTGTTCTAAACAGATATAATTGGTTTTTTTATATATAACGAATATTGAATTTTGACATCAGTATTGGGGAACTTACTCCTTGCAGTCTTCTGATTCAACCAAAATATCTTAAAACTAGAACAGACTTTGGCATGGAAGGTTTATCACAAGTTTTGACGAGCTCTGCTATTCATCATTAAAATGCTAGAAAATTTTGTACAGCAGAAAGAATCCACACTGGATAATGGAGCACATGGAAGCCACCTCAGACCTGGGAAGTTCATGTCACACATTGTCAGGGGCCAGGAGAGATGTCAAGAGAAAGTTGCTGTGAAGTGTTGGCTTTCTTCTTACTACTCTCTGTAGGCACCTGCTTTTGAGCACTGTTAGAGACAAATATGTTGAGCTACTCACCCAATAATCTAACCAATACAACTGTTCTAGTGTTCTATAAAACCTTCATCATTGTTTTTCAAAATAACACACATCTTAGCATTATTATGAGTTACTGTTATTTCTCAAGAGTTAGTTCAGGTATCACCTCCTTTCCATCTGTTTCTTTGTCTTTGTTAATTGACGTTTTCCTGAAATAGAAGACAGTAACCATTGAAATAAATACTATGAATAGTGAAGCATTATCCACTGGTTCCTATATTAAAAGGGTAAAAGTGCATAGTGCTTTCTTTTTTAACCAATGAATTTATTGTATTGTACAACAAACAAGGATGTGGCTTTCTATTTCCTTATGGAGTTGTGGCTGCTCAATAGATGTATCATCAGCGCGGCTTTTAACACAACAGCCTGTGAATCACAGTTTCAGTAATGCCCCGAGGTTAGTAAGATTACATACAAAACGTTAAGTAACACAAGGCAGGGCCTACCTTTCAGGATACTGCAGGTATAAGCGCGGGAGCCGTTCCCCTCTAATTCTAATTGTACAAAGGAGATTTGTTCACCTTTTCATTCTAGTGCCAGTTGGACATCAGTATCATTTTACTTCACATTTCTACTAAGACAAGTCAGAAGTTAGTGACAGCAGTGATTTCATACTTTTTTTCTCTGATTTCTACTTACCCATTCTGCTGATTAATTAAAGCAGTAACCTAGTGAATTAGGAGCAGTACACATAAAGGTATTTTTTTGCCCCGTAGTATCATTGTTAAAAAAACAAACTAAAACAAAGAACCCCAAAACTAATAAAAAGTTCTTCTAAATAAGAAGACTGGATTGTTCATATTGAAGAATAACAGGGAATGATTTCTAGGACAGGCACTATTGACTTTTACTAATTAAATTATACTACAATTTAAAAGCAAACCGATGCATCCAGTCAAGAGTCCGTGACCGCTACTTTGGCATCTCTCTCCTCACCTCCATTTTTATGCACTGTGACACAGTGAAGGTAGTTGTATCCCAAATAAATTATGATACAGACGAGGTAGGCTTGGGGGTTTTTGGTTTTTTTTGTTTGTTTGGTTGGTTGGTTTTTTTTTATTTGCCAGAGGCATCGCCTGTTGCATTCATCTTTTAATTTCTGCGCATTATTTTTCTGTATTTTGCCACTTGATGAGAAAATATCTACCTCAACATTCCCAAAAGAAAGTTAAAGACCCTTGCATATTCTGGTGAAAGGCTTTTTGTACCACTTTAATCAGAGAGAAAAACACCTCAATTTCAGTGCCAGAGAAGAGGCAGTATCACAGAGTGGCATTTTAATTCAGTCTTTCTTCTGTTTATGTAATGATCAAGAGCTTCCCTCTCTGCTTTCTGGATCATCTCCTTAGTGAAGAATATTCTTTATGCAGTTGTGTTTCTCTTTTAATGCTGAAATGGACAGAAAAAGAATTTAGTATATGTGGCCAAGTGTGTAACGGAAAATTATTTTTTTTCTGTAGCAAAAGGACTCATTTTCACAGAAATTTTGTAGTGTATGATCCAGCTCGTTAAATATTAAGTGTGTGATCACTTACAATTCTTTCTTACTCATTGACAAAGAAAGAGAGAAAATGGGGAACACAAAGTGAGAAAATAGCATCTTTTAACTGTCAAAATGCCCCTTCTTGCAATGAGGTGAACATGGAAGAATATAAGAAAGAAGATCTTCCACAGCAGAACAATATGATGCCATGCTGTGACTGAAAGAGTCTCTTTGTGACTGGTTGAAAATTAAGAATACTTCCTATCTTAGAGGTTATGAAATGGTTTATGCCATACAAAAATCCAGTCTCTTTATTTTTCAGGGAAGAAGAACAAACAACTTCCAGTATTGTCCAGTAATAACCCAAAGTTCTAAAATCTAAATCTGATACTACAATCCAAAAATTCAGTTAGACATGAATTCCTACACATTACACTACTTAAAAATTGCGCCAACATGTTTCACAAAAAAAAAAAATCTCTCCTCCTTCCTTTCTCACCATTTTCAATATTTTTTCGAAGTACCTACAAAATTGAATATAATGGTTCTAGATATGAAACTGTCTCTTAATTTGTTTATTAATTAATAACATTTGCAGAAAATTAGTCTTAAAAATGTGCTTTATTTTAAAATATGTTTACAAGTACAGTTTCTCATGTGGATTTGGACAAAGAATACATGGCAGGGGAAATAAACTTGAATAAATTTATAATAATTAAATTATTCATGTAAGTGCACCTCAGCTAAACCACTATAAGAAGCATAACCCCACCAAATTTTTAGCTTACTTTTTGGAGGGAAAGTTCTGAAAATATAAAAATATACACATTAATTTTGGATTATATATTTAAATAAAGAAATGTTCAAGTGGATTCTTTCTTTAACAGAAAAATATTTTGACATCAGCAGTTCTAGAAAAAAAATCAGGCCAAATTATAGCAGACAATAAAAATTCAACTGAAAGTTGTTACAAATGTAATCACTCTTGAATATCTATTGAATACAACTTTGGAAAATTCAACACACATTTAGTGGTTTTTTTGTGTGTAATAAATTATATTAAAATAATTCATTTTAAGATTGAAAATATCAATTCCTGTCTAGAAGTCAAAAGCAAAGCTTTTCTTGTGTAGAGAGGCTGCAGAGAAAAGAAGTCATATCCTCTTTAACGATTTACTAACCTCCCCAAATGCATCTCATTAGGGGTAATTTGATGTAGTGGGAAGAAGTCTTTTCTCTGAAACGACAGAAGCAGAGTTCTAAATATTTATGCCTGCTCTTATAGTTAGGGTAATTTAAAGAAGAGTTTTCTTCGAAAAAGGTCCGTTACACAAAGATTGACAAGGGACACATTACACAGAGATGCAACAAAAGACAATACTAACCATTTTTAGAAAAAGAATTAATTTGATGGCAAATTTTAATTTTCTTAAAGCAATTTTTATAGATAGGCAATTTTAAAGGTTGGAAAGTAATCAATTTCAATAAAGCAAGTTGCTCAGAGGTTAAGTGACCAAATATTTTTCCTTCCTTGCTGAACTAACTGCATTACTGTTGGCTTATGACCTGGTAACATGGCTGTTCCCTGTCCGTACCACTGTGTCACATCCAGAGGCTGGAGAGCTCTTTTTCATTTCTGATGTTGAGGTGGGACTGCCTTGCTGACCATGGTGCAGCCACACATTGCTGTCACCTCTTACAGACACTAACACTGTCAAAGAGACTGTGAAGGAGGACACAGTGTATTCCAACATGTGATCTCCCATTTGTGTGAGTCAATGCGGAAGTAAGAAATGTTTCATCTGGGTTTATTTACTGCTTGCCAAAGACTTTGGAGAAATCCAGCTGGCATAGGACACATCCTCTGGAGGACAGTGCTCCTTTAGCTAGGCTTTCTCCAAGTCCTGAGCTACCTTTGTATGAAGCTTGCCCAGGTATCTCTGTGCTTCACTGGAGGTAGAGAAATGTAACACTGGATGAAAGTAAACATGATGAAGAAAGTAGGCTTTCCTATTAGTGGTTTTCCTTGAACTGCTTTTGTTTAACAGATTTCTGTAGTGAAACCATATCAGAGGGTCAGACACGCTGAGTCATATGCTACAGAAATCACAGGCCGGGTGTCTAAGCTGATCTAAGATCAAATTCTCTGTGTTCAGTGTTATTGTCAGAAGGGCTCTGATGCAGATATAATACTTGGCTAAATATATTTCTGTATCGTGTTCATCCATTACTCCATAGGCTGTTCTCCTACTGCAAATAATTTTACAGTTGCCACATAGGAGTGACAAGTGGGTTTATGGAGGGGTTTTTTTTGCATCTGCCAACCAAAAGATATTTACTAATCCTGTTACTCTGAAATAAATCGTGTAGCTCACGGTTAAAATGAGTTTAAAAAAGGCTGGCAACATTTGTGAATTTCCTATCTGTTGCAGCAGTTGTCTGACTCTATCTCCTTTGTCATTTATTATAAAACCTGTGAAAAGACCTTGAAAGGTGAGATAGGTTGGGGGCTTGGGGTTTTTTTTTGTTTTTTTTTTAAGTCGGTTAGTATATTTGCCAGTTATGTGATTTTTATTAAAGTTAGGGTTACTAAACGCAAATTTTATCTGGAAAAAGCTATGTAATATTTTCTGCAGTCATCATTTTGACACACTTCATCACAAGTCAAAAGCCTAAGTTTTTGTTGCCTGTGTATCTTTATTTAGACTAAATTTCACGTTTTCTTCACTTGGCTTATTTCCGGGTATGATTATTATTGACTAATGTGCAAGTCACAGCTTTGTGTGGCTGATGAAATGAGGCATTTGACTGGGACTCAGAAGACTCTTGGTCTATTTAATAGTTCAATTTATGCTTCTTCTTCAATGTATTTAACAGTTCATTTTTTTTTTAAAGGAAATTAACTGATCTGCAGCAAGCACTTCGGCTGGGTGTATTGTGACAGGACACTGTCCCCAGTAGGAATGCAATAACAGTTTGAATAATTTGAATTACTGTAATTTGATTGCATTAGTGTTCATTAAAAACGGATATTAATTTGCTAACAGCAAGTATCTGTGCATGTTTACTTAGATCTCTGGTATAGTGAAATGAACACCAGTCAAGGGGAGACTAAATTTTAAAACTATGAATAATGACAAATTTTCAGATTTTTTGAAAATTCTTCTCAGTCAAGTAATCTGATGAAATACTTGATATTAAAATTAAATGAGTAATAATCTGCATTTCAAAGCTGTAAATCGTGTTAAAAGCAGAAAAATAAATAAATACAAAACTGAACCACTAAAAGACATTCATTTTCACAATCTGAACTTACTAGTGTGAAAAGCTGTATGCTACTTTATTAAACTTGCTTTTTCTTGAATTATCATTTTTGCAAATCTTTCAAAAAGGTGTAAAATAAAGTCTTGTAAACGACTCCCTTTCTTCCTGTTTCAAGCCTTCCTGTTACAGCCTTCCCCAGGCTGTAAAAGAAAAGAACTGACAACATTAAGAAGTTGTTCAGAAGAAACAGTAGAATTCTGAAGTATCAGATATTTTTAAATATTATAAACAAAATCATAAATATTAACATTTAACATGCGAATTTTAGTTCTGTAGAAACATGCAATGAGTCATGCCACAAAGACTTCCTAGGGTCAAGAAAAAAACCATGAAAAATGAAGAAATTTAATGTGAAACTGTGAGCATCTACATTATTATATCAAATACATCACTGAGAAAAAGATGCATGTATGTCTTTCCAAAATGCTTAAAAATGGTAATTTCATCTTCAGATGTATGTCTTGATCTGTGAACCAAAGATGAACTTAATATTGTAAAATAAGTTTTGGCATCAGATTTTCTTCAGGAAAATATCTTCTTTGGTGAATGCATTTTGTGTAATACACTGAAAGTAAAAGTAAAACATGTTGATGTGCTTCATACAGTAGCAGCTGCAGGCAAACTGACATAATATTGAAAACTTTGTCACTGTTAACAAAGTGAGCACTAATCACGGCAGTCATTAAAATGCCAGGTAATTCCTCAAACTCATTTATTTGTTTCTGGAAGAGTGTTTTGCAAATAAATAATGTGCCATTGTTTTTACAGTTTGCTCGGTAGTACATGACACAAAATAATCACTCTCTTTAAACATCAGTAGACTGTGCATTATGAAGAGCATCTCCAATGTACTGTTAAAATTTAGGCTAGAATTACCAAATAGAGACACTGTTGTATTTCTTTATTTAGAAGGAAATGGAAGCCTTGTCTAGAGACATTGGCATACCCCATTAATATTAAACCATAACAATGGCTTAAGATTTAGATTGGCACTTCCTACTTTTCCAAAATTTAGCAATGAAACTAATTTCAAAATGCTATTGAAAAATATAGGTAGATTTTATTAAGATAAATTTTTTACTAATGTGTTTAACTGCAACAGTATTTCCAATGAACCCCTTGCTTAGACATTCAATTAAGGGTATTCCATGACTGCTGATGGTACCTTGGGGGCAGGTAACTTTGGGACAGAGGTGTGTCAATATTATGTCTGAGGAGAGTGATTTCACCACAATTGCTCGTTCAACACAAAGACATCGTTTATCTCCTTTGTTTGACAGCTCCTATGCAACTAATCAGCTACAAGGTACCACCAAGTTCCTTCTGCAAGGATTTCAGCAAAGCCTGGCCATGGTGCCTCCACTCTGCTCTGTTTCCATCCCACCGTAGCATGTGTTGTGTGTGGAAGTCAGGTATGCTGACCACATTTCACCCATGGAATAGCAACCACATTTCCCCCTGTAATTTCCACATTTTTATAACTGCATCTATACCTTTCCACTCTGCTTCATCCTCTGTTTCATCCCCCCTTAGCAGACATTGTGTGTGATGAGTCAGGCGTGCTGACCACAATTTCTTTCCGTTAATATGTAATATTCCAGTTTTCCTTAATTTTATTCCCAGTCTTTTTTCCCCACATAATGATACTTATTCATGACGGTTAGGTGGAGAAAACTGCAAATTAGAAAGATGGAGGTAAACAAGTTGATATGCTGAGTTAATGCTATGGCTGAATAAATGTCAGAAAGGACAAATGGTGCATTAATTGCTTAAATATAAAACTCAATTCTTCTAATTGCATTTTAATTAATACATCCTGTTGAAGAAGTAACAAATTCAGTAAGAAGTAACAAAATACATAATTCTGCGAATTTATGTATTTTACAGATAATGGAGGAAAACCATAGAGCTGCTATGGCAAGACAAGCTGCCAAAAGGATATTCTAGGAAAAGAAACTTTCAAGGTGAGTACTCATTCACAAGTATTTACTTCTGGCATGCACCTGCTCAAGAATAATGGCACCTTGGGTCATCAACAGAGCACTCTCCAGTATGGTTGCCTCAAGAGAGACATATAAGAAAAAATTGAATTTGCTCTGTTATATAAGTCGCCTTCTTTCTTTTTCTTTTTCTTTTTTTTTTTTTTCTTTTTCCTGATAGTATGTGAGCAATTTTTCTGCTAAGATTTTTATGACGATCTTCAGGAAGTTAACACTATTTTATTCCATATAAAATTCCTTTATGAATTACTATTTCTAAGCTGTATTGCACTGGTTTCGTACCTAACACAGCTATTTTTCTGATTTAAAAAACTGACGAACACATGGATTTATACTTCTAGTTATCAATTGTCAAATGAGCAAAGTAGAGCGAAAATAGAACCAAAATGTACAAAGTAGAACTGTAAGTTCAAGGAACATACTTTCTGCAGCAGTGGCTTGTTCTTCACATGTAAAATGATCCCCCACTCCCTATCCTATATCTAGCAAGTTACACAAACTCTAAAAGAAATCCAGCTCTTTCTCTTTTGTTTTTGCATTATACCAATTTGAAGATGTGCACAGAATACCCGAATCCACAGTACTACTTTCAGAGTGCAAAGATTTAGCAACAGATTTCTGAAAGGGTTGTGAAACAATGACTGCTAAAGAATTTGAAAGCAATATGATCATATTTTCTCAGAATACTATCACTGCACAGGACAGATCCCTAGCAAGCAGAGATGTGCAGAAATAAATCTTATTGCCAGTATCTAGGTGCAAAACCACACTGTGAAGATAGTGGAGTTTCAGGCAAGCCATATCAAATGCATGTTGCACAGCAGAAACACATGAACACAGAGAAGGAAAATGGAAATTATTAGTTTAACTGAACCAAAAATGTTAAGAGGGTGCCAGTAAACTAAAATTCAATTGTTTGGATGTTTCAGGAAGAATCAGTCCAGGACTTCAAAAATTACAGGTACATTTTTGGGGAGTTTTGGTAGTTCCAATTGAATGCAGATCACTATTACTGAAGGAGAGGTAATTTCTGCTTCCAGCTACTAGCAGAAGAAGAAAAGCAAAAATGGCATGGGAATGCAATTTCCACAAAACAAAGACATGTAACAGGCATCTTGAGTTACAGTCCTAAATGGCCATTCAATGATTGCCTGCATCAAGCTCAGAAGCCAGCTGCTCTAAGAAATGTTGGGAAAGAGATTAAATCCTTCATTCTTGAGCAATACCACAGATTAAATATCATCAAGAAAGATGCACATATTTAAAGGGGTTGTGGTAAAGCGAATATGAACAAACTTAGTGGCAGACCCAAGGGATCTTTCCTGCAGTTCAGTTTCCCCTTTCTCAAGTCAAGTATAAAGGTCTACTCTGCAGTTTGATACCTCTCACTAGGAGGCTGCACTGAGCTCCAGGTTTCAGAGAGCCAGACTGTGAAAGCAAATAATGAACCATGTAACAAATCTTTAATTGTGTTTAACTCAATTGACACAAATGTTTTAAAAAACAGCACACAAGTTTTCCGAAATTTTGCATTGCAAGGAAACTCATTGGAAATAGGTAAGTTTTATGCCAACAAGCTATTGTGAGTCTTTCATTCTCATTATGTCCTGTGATATTTTCAGACTGTATTTAAGTTACACAATGCTTTTTACACAGATACTACAAGGGGATAGAAAAGTCTCACGGTTAAAAAGTTTCAAGGTAAAAGCAATTCTTTCCTTCAAATTTGAGGGTCCTAATAAATACCTATGTTTCTAGCATGCTACCAAACCAACATAACTATTTAATTCTGAAATTTGGTTCCTTCGCTCTTTGCTTCTTTTATTTTTCAAGTCGCTAGGGCAGATTTTATTTCTAGTGCTGTATTCTGTATTCAAATCAGGAGTGTAAGCTTTTCACAATACAACAGAGCTGCATAGATTAAAAGTTCCGTAAAACTGTGCACAGCCATAACTAGCAAATTGTCAGAGAAGAAGCATCAGCCAGCATTCTGGTGGCCTTGTTTTCAAACAAAATAGAAAATATTAAGGAAAATAAGAAAAAGGGAAAAATAAGTTAAATGGCAGTTAGAATCTTGTTTCTCCATTTGAGGGAACTTAGAATCTGCTCCATATCTTCTGTTTTTAAGTGAACACACTGGGTTCAGCTCTCAGCAATGAAGTTTATACATGTTCAGTATATTTCTCCCCCACAATTCAGGGATAAATAAGGGTTTGGGGCAGACTCAAAAGGAAACTTTTATGTACCCTAATTAGCACCACAGGGAATATATCTCACCCTGACCATCACCAAGGAAAGACTTTTTTTATATCCTACTAGCCAAGAATTCTGGCACATTGCAGTGAAAAGTGTTAAACCCCCAACTTTTCTGTGCTCACATAACTGCCCTTCCGGGTTAGCCCTCCCAGGTGCCAGCATCAGACTTTTCCCTCACTTTGGCAACACCAGTCATCAATCTGTGCCTGCACCTGTGACAGGGTTATGTCAAAGCAGGCAGAGAGGTCAGCAGACTTCTCTTATCTACATCACTACATCAGAGCCTCATATAAGTTGCAAACAAGAGCCCAATTCTGAATTATCATAAACTGGCTCATCTCTACCTAAAAAGAAAGTGCCCAAAAAACTGAGGTCCCTCTATTTCACAAGTGACAGATCCCTCCCATGATGCAGTGATGACACAAAGAAATCTAGCAATTAGTATTTGTTTTATTAAGTTTTTTTTTGTCTTTGATAAACACATTGAACTCTTTGCCAAGAGGAATCTTGCCCAAGTGTCTTGACAAGTGCGTGGAAATCAATTAATATGCAGATTGACATTAAAAGCAGCATTCTACTACAAAGATGCAGATTGCTCATAAATGCACATGTCAAAAGTTCATTTTTCACGATCTTGAACACTTCTTAGTGTTGTTGAGAGTGACTGTTGAGAACAAAATATTACATTTCAGGAAGAAAAATCAGAAAGTGAAAGTGACTTTTAACGATTCAAGTTCATTTTCAACATACTAGAATGACGGCATGCATATGTCCCTAAAGAAATATCTTTATGTAATGGAGCTTTAGTTTTTAGTGTTGTACAATGTATCTGGATTTGCCTTCCATCTCCTGAATCTTACCGCATTTTGAGCTATCCAGGCAATAATCTGTAGGAATCTATTCATAGCTCGTCATTCTGCCCATGTCCCTGTTCCTTTCCCTCTCATTTCAATAAATTACTGAAGTGGTTTATTGCTCATGGGCTTTCTAACTTACAAGAGATAAAATGTAGAGGGAGTATTTGAAATTAAGGCCTCAGGATAAAAAGAAAAGGGTGGAGCCTAGAGCTTTATCACAGAATGTGAGATCAGGTTGCATGAAGCCTTACGTTTTTAGTATCTTTCTAGCACCTTTTGAGAAACTGCCTCTCTTGTTCTGGGACTGTATGGTAGTAATGCAATCATGTTTTGGGGCTGGGTAAGGGAGAACACTACCTTACTGGCTTATGGCCCCAAGACCTGCAATAGCATCTTTTTGATGACTTCTGCACAAACTCAGCCCTATCAGCTCACTATCTTCCACATCATCATGCTATTTGAAAGCCAAATTTGCCCTCTCGAGAACTCACCCCCTCCCCAGAGGGATGGAATCTATACTCAGAGTTTAAACAAGACCAAGTGTCTTTGCGTTTTAAGGTGCGTATTTGAGTTACATTTAAGCTATTATTGTTCTTTTCAATATACAGGTGACAAATTATCATTTAATTTGCAAAAGAATTATACAAGTGTGTCTTGTAATTTTCTTTATATCCTTTTTACTTAAAAAAAGAAACAAAAAAACCCTAAAAATAATTGTACTAGGTGTCACACTCTTACGAAAGTTGTTTAGAGAGGGAAATCCATGACAGATCACTGTGACTGCCTAGCATGTGAGTGCAGCTATCAAAAGTTGATGTTTAGGGACTGAAAGGGTGTGTACTAAGTATTTTCTATGTAGTTTTCATTTACAGTTGGGATAAGAGGAGGGAAAAACACTTTGCCTTCCTAATCTACAATTACGATTCCTAAAAGTGTTCAATTAAAAGAGAGAGAGATACAAGAACTTAGATTTGAGAAAAATTTCTGGACTAAAAGCTGGAATAAAAATACATAAACATTGTTGACATTCCATATGATGTTTCTAAACCAGATTTAATTCTGTCTGCATCTATCAATAAATAATGGTCTTTAAAAAGCAGCTTATTAATATTTAACTAATTTTCTTATTCTCCCCTCTCCATATATGTGCAGGCAAGTCTTAGTTACATAGGAAAAGTAGATTCTTTAGTAGTTTTCCTTATGAATGAGAAGAGCTATTTCCATTTTGAGGAGAGGCAGAGAACACAAGACTTGAGCAAGGCTTTAAGTATCCAATGAGCTTTTTTAAAAACATTGCTATAAATACAAAAGACTAAGCTGTTCTCTAGTTTACTAGAGTATTATTACATTCTTCAGATAGATTCTTATGATTCATTTTAACTGATCTTATTCGCAAATACATCTTATTACTAAATGCATTTAATATGATCCAAAGCTGTCCTGTGCATAAGTGAAGCCAGATTAGGCTGCACAGTTCAATAATCTTTCAGTAGCTGTTTAATATAGCACTGTGTGTGTGTAGTTTAGGGGTTTTCTATGTTGTTTTGTTTTTTGGTTTTTTTTAAAGCATCTAAAATGCATATTTTATTCTTTGCAGAAGTAAAGCACTTTTATTACAGCCTAATCAATTTTCTTTGCCTTTGTGTCCCTTTAAGTTAATTTTTCTCCATTTTAATTCCCAATACTTTTCTTGTTGCTCTGCCCATGTCCCTTCAGCTATTATATCCAAAGTATTTTTCCCTCATTTATAAGCTTTTCCCCCACGTTTCTATAACTTTCCTGAACCTTTTCTAACCTTTTCTTCAATTGCCTCAGAGGACAGGCAAAGCCTTGTTTGTGACTGAAGAAAACAGAATATTAAAAAACTTTGCTTAACCACTCTGGACAAATATCTTAATGTCAGAGACAGATTATGATTAGCTCATATGATAGTATTAAAAAAACGAAAAAAACAAACCAAAAAACAACCAAAAAGCCCCCAATAAACAACGGAAAACACAGCCTGTGAGAGTTCTTCAGATTTTCTGAGGAGCAAACGTGATTGTATTTTGCTTTAAAGGATTGGCTTTGATAATGACACTTTCAGCATTACTCTGCAACAGACACTCTCGTCTCAGAATCAATACAAACATACATTTGAATTACTAAATTGAGAGCAAAACTCCCAGACTAACCCACATCCTGTCACTTTTAAATGAAGCAGAACATATAGTTATAAAGACAAGTTTATAAATTGGGTATAATTGTATTCTTAATTCCTGCTTTATTTTAAAATCTCCATTGCCATGCACTGTTGACCCAGACCGTGTATTTGATATTAAACTGGCAAATCCCATAACTATACATTTCAAAGCTTCAGTGGTGCTGTTCTAATAAGGCTGACTCCGTAATCCTGTCTCTGATAGACCACAAATGGCATTGCAATATTTGTTATTTTAGATAAACCAATATTTATTCATTTGTGTCTGGCAGGTACATAGAATAATTTTATTATCATGTTTATCTCAGTAGTTTAACTACAAGAAAACAGACAAAAAGTTCAACAAAGCGGAGCATCACTAGATTACAAGGTAGTACTGTGAACATTATTTGAAAGTAAGGATTTGAGAACATAACTTCTATACACACCTAGCCTCAATATGGCATTTCTTACTGTGCTGGGAATTAGAAATAAAAGTAAAAGCAATGAGAAGTCTGTTGTTAATGTTAATACTGTATGCATCACTATAGCATTATGAAAGATTTAAGTTAACTTTTTAGGATTTCAGTTAACTTGTTGCTGAGATATCACCACTTTCATTACCAGCTTGGTTTTTCATACTCACTTAACAATGCATGCGAATCAATTTCACTGGCTGCCAAGCCTTTCATGTGGAATTCCTTGTCGTTTGGTAGGCCCATCAGGAATCCTCTGTAGCTCACCCCTATCAAAAGAAGGCAGATGAAAAACAAACCGAGACACAATAAATAATTACTTTTTTTTCTCATAAAGTCCTCACAACCTCTCCAACAAATCTGTAAAATCTAGGGAAAAAAAGTGGATATATTAACAATTTTTATCTTTACTAGCTCTTAGAAGGTAAAGGTCTAAGTTGTCCTTAAAATATCCTCTGGCCACAGGATACCCGTGGAAGGCAAGTTAAAGTCTGACTCCACCTGAAGCAATATAAACATTCCAAATTTCTTAAAGTACAAAGACATAATACATTTCTCCATTTATTCAAATTGCAACTGTGTTGAAAATTATTCACAAAACAATAAATTGAACACTGGATTTATATGCTCATTAAGGGTTATTTTTAATTATTGGAATTGATATGCCTGTGACTTAAAGAAAGGAAGGGTGAAACAGCAAGACCTGTATCATAAAGAAAATGCAATTAAGTATAATCTTTACTCTCCCCCTTTCAAAACTGCATTCTTAACAGCAAATGTTTGCTTACTGTTAAAAAAACAACTTCAAAGTGAGTATATTTTATGAAGTCTGTATTTAATTTAGCCCTGATTCACAAACAATGTGCATTCAATAAATATGTATGTTATCCAGTCTAAAAATACTTGTCAAAGAAAATAACCTGTGATTCCTTTCTGAAAAATCAGCCTCCTACTACTTTGATCCTAAATAAGCTGCACAACATGTATAATCTTGCACAGTCATTAACTATGAGGTGGAGATTTGCAATTTACATTTCTATTTTTATTTAAGCAAAAAGTATTTGTGTCTCTCCATTTTGATTATTTCGTTTTCAAAATCAGTTATTTGATACTATAACAGTATTTGATTTTTACTCATATAAAAAGCCATTTCAAATCCAGCTTCATGGAGCTATTGACTGAATCATTAGAGAAAAAAAAAAAGTAAGAATATGATTTTCAGTTTATAACTACTTTTGTCTACATTAATATTTTTTCAGTCTCTGGCAATTATATCAAAAGCACAGAATCACTTCTTTAGCTTTCGAATCAGCAATCATGACCTAGACATTATGAATTACATACTGTCATGTGTTACTTTGCTGATGCTCAGGCCCTACATGCAGAAAGGAAAACATCAGCATTTCTGTGCTAACCATCATTATCTGCATTATCATGCCACCGTATCACCTTTGGTATTTGTATGTACGCGTCCTATATCTCCAGATACTGTGGTGTAATTCCACTAAATCACAGCCGAGAAACATGTTGAATATGTTGCCAGTTTCACAAATTTGACTTTTCATCTCTGTAAGGTCATCCCATTCATTTTTTTGTGAACATGAAACAACAATGTTTTCAATGTACTCCTGGAAGTGTTGGTCACCATGGCTGACTTAGTGTATCGTCTCCTATGGTGTCAGGAATTTTGCTTCAGATATTGTTAACATTTTCTTCATTCCCATTGATCTTTCCAAATGCAAACTTTCTCAGATTTCTACTCCTTAGTCCATAGTGAGCCAAAACTCCCCTACAAATGTAAACCCATCCGGCAATTTCAATCTCCTGCTCGGTCATACTGCATTCGCAGTCTACCAGATTACAATTCCTTCAAGAAGGGCTTTATTATTACATTTAATCTAACTAAATTATCTGTGTTAACCAATCAATCCCATTCTGCCTGACCCTAATTGGAAAATTAATTTTGTTCTGCATCTCTTTTGAGTGAAGAGACAACTTTGAGTTCTTTATTCAAGAGATCTAACTTGGAGCATCTGTATCTGTTAATAGCAATGCAACAGTTGAAAACTCTTGGATGAAGTATAAATGAGTTCTTTTTTTCTGAAAAAAAAGGCATGCATACACATCTGAAACTAGTTTGCCTTCATATATATATATACACGTTCATATATATATATTAAATCCTTCACATAGATCTATGTATGTATGTATCAGAGAAAGAATCAGAGTCTTAAAAGCTCTTGAATTTGATAGCTTAAAATCTGTCTGGTTTGTCACCTGGATTTCAATGAATTTGAAGTGTTTCAAAATTCTGCCAAAGAAGTTTGGCTCTGTTTTAATCAGTTCACTTTGTAAGTAGACACCAAGAACAAAAGCCTAATGTATACAATAATAGCAAAGTTTTCTCTGTTCTTCATCAGCTCTTCAGATATTACCACATGGAAGGTAGCACCTGCTGAACACAGGATACAATTCCAGTTAGTTTCTTTATAGATATTTCTTTAGCTGACACAAAACGTGAATTGATTTCTTCACTTCCTGAAGAGCTAAAATCAGAATGCACTCTTGAGTTGAACGAAGTTAAAGATATCTTAAAAGCCAGTTAGACTTAATTTCTTTTTAGCAGATTGAAAAGGGTTTTTTACTCAAAACTTTGTGGGGTTTTCCAGTTTGGGGTTTATTTTGGTGTTAGTAATTCCCCAGTGACTTCTGAAATATGCCTTGGTCAGTGTGTACTACATACAAACAGGAGTATTGAATATTTATTTCAAAAGCATCTCTTCGTCTTCCATTACCAGGACACCCATCTGATTCAGCAGTGGCTCCACCTTTTCCCTGGTATTCCTTTTGCTGCTGATGTACTTGTGAAAGCCTTTCTTCTTGTCCTTGATAGCCCTTGTCAGACGCAATTCCAAGTGGGCCTTGGCCTTTGTCACATCTCTGCATACTATGATGATATTCCCATAGTCCTTCCATGGGTCCTGTCCACTTTTCCACAGCCCATAAATTTCTTTTTTCCATTTGGGATCAGCTAGAAGCTCCCTGCTTGTCCATGCAGGTTTTTCACCCCCTTTGCATGATTTCTTCATCGGGGGATACTCTTGTCTTGAGTTTGGAGGAAGTGATGCTTAAATATTGCCCAGCTCTCTTGAACTCCCTTCTCTTCTAGAGCGCTATCCTGTGGGATACTTCTAAGTAGGTCTTTGAAGAGGCTGAAGATAAGTCTCAGGAAGTTCATGGTTCTAGTCTTGATTACTGCTTTGCTTCCTCCATGATCCCGAGTTCCACTATCTCATGAGCACAACTTGACATGACTTAATGTATCCAACTTCCCGTTTAAGTTTTCTCGGTTTGCAAAACTTCCTTCACTGCCACTTGGCTCAATCCTTCATGAAGTTAAAGGTAAGGAAGGCAGGGAAAGATACGGAGTAGCCCAATTGCTCCTTAACTTCTGTAAACCTAGGACCTTTCTTCATTACCAATAACCTTCTGGCATTTTTAGTCCTTGCAGTGAAGTAGTAAGATATGCAAGGCCTGATTTGAGAGATAATAATGACCTCCATTTTAAATTTTACACTTTGAGGTAGAATTTTCAATCATAGTTCTATTTAAATAATTTTATTTTGTCTAGGATACGTTCAAACTTTAATGTTGCTCTTTGAGTGCAACATCAAAATAAGAAAAGTGAAGCCTTAAATTAGAAAATAATATTGTTCTGAAGATTAATTGACATATTGAACTGCATACAACTGCAGTAACAGAACAACCTAATGATGCTAAATATGTGAGATTAATTGTTCCCTCATATTAATTTTTAATGAACAGTAACAATTGAGCTGACAAGCTAATTATTATAGTTTCCCAGGTCTCTGCTATAATAACAGTCATAATGTAACTCATCAATCAAAATATAACTCTTATAAGGCTTTTGCTCTTTAAAACTCCAAATCTATTTTGTCATTTAAAGCACAGTGACTCCTGACAGTCAGAGACCAAGGGCACTTTGACAACTGAACCTCCCTTTCACATTTCAAGTAACTGCTTCAAAATTCAGAGTTGATTAATGAAAGAAACTTTCTAGATTCATTTTATAATTGTGATCTGGCAACAAAATTTGGAGCAGATGCCTGTTCTTAGCTTTTCCACAGTTTAGAAATTTTTACAGATATGTATTCAGGGATTCCAGGGTAGATATCTAGAGCAGAGCTGGAACTAGAGTTGAAGCTCCTGCATTTAATTGGACATGTTCTATGAATTCTGGGACAGAATCAATAACAATGTTCGACTTAAGATTTTTTGTTTCTTTGTTTTTTGTTTATTTATTTTTTGGTTGGTTGATTGGTTTGTAAAAGGAAAAAGCTATTTTCAGTAATGATTATAAGACAATACAGGAATTTTGGACACAGTTTAATTAATGGTGTCCACTTAGAAGAAAAAAAAGAGGAAAAAAAGATATGAAAAGCATCCCCAAAAAGCCTCATCCTCACAAGTCTAATCTTACTTCCATTACAAAGAGCAAGAAGCTTCCCAATGTCACCAAACACTTTAGGTTAAAGATGCGTAACACATAATTTCCAGTTCAACTCTTTCTACTTTTTATTTACTACTTTAGTTATAAATTGTACTTTCTTTGTTAAATCTAAATAATACAGAACTCCACAACCTTTTTTTTTGCTTGAAGGAAAAGGTCTGTGTATCATGAAGGAGAGAAAATTTTCCTACATCACAGTTTTCACCTGGATCTTGCATTGGAACATATGTGCCTAATACAGGTGAAAAGGACCTTGAAATAGATAGAGTGAACACTCTTTGTCATATCAAGTAATCCAAGTTGGAACCCGTAGCCCAGCTGAGGTCAAACAAGAGAAAGACGTTGCAGAGAAAAAAGAAGAAAGCTTTTTGCTCAGCAAACCATGTCAAAAATTTCACCAACACCAGCACTTACCAGTTCAACTGGTTGTATTTTCTTTTCCTTGTTTTTGTAAGTTTGATTGAAAGGAAAATATGGACTTCTCCAAATTACAGGGTTAAGGCTGAAGCAAAGCTTGGTCAGGATTATTGGAAGATAATTTCACAGCAATATGTCTGCAAATATGGTATGGTGAGAAACTGTTCATCTTTTTAGCTCTCTGGCCTGTGAGTCATACGAGCCTGTGGGCTATGACCTCCCCCACGCCGAACCCAGCCAGAGATGATTTTCAGGACAGCTGCTGGGTTTGGCTTTCTTGTGGATACATTCTTCTCCCTCAGCCTTGTTCACTTCTATAGAATAGACTGAAGGGTTTATCTTATCTCCAGTTCCCTTTGGTGGCTTAACTCGCAGTTCAAACTTCCATCCAGGAGGCATATTCAGGGAGGGGTGGGCTTCGGTGGTCTCAGCTTCTTCATACAGTTTTGCCATAATGGGCAAAAAGTCATTCATAACAATGTTTAAGCCATGAACCATAACATTTCAGTCTCTCACATGGTCCTTGCTGATGTCACTGTCAAAGTTAATTCAATGTAACCTAAGACTATGGGTGACAGAGACATTATGAATCAATGTCCTTGCACAAGCACTCAAGAAATGCTCAAAGAATGTCTAGGTTGAGCCGGCTGAAGCATAGTGTAGTGAGAAATGGTTCAGACCCTTTGTCTACACAAAGTCATGTGTTGCAGTCCTTGGAAAAGACCTCAAAAGTTGTTTTGTCATGCTCTAGTTCTCCTTTGGCCAAAACACACAGTGCTGAAGTGCTACAGGCTTTTAGAGCATTGCTACTTTCCTCATCTTCAGTCAATATCTTTCATCTCTTCTTGCCAAGGAATGTCTGGTTTTCATCCCTATCTCTTCTTTTGATGTCCAAATTTATTTTTCCACATACCCTCAGAGAAATGATTTGAGAGAGCTTTCTCTATTTTTATGTGGGTTTACTCTTTCATAAGCTTTTTTCTTATCTGTTGTTCTACTAGTATTTTTCAGTCACAATAATACAGATGTATATACAACTTTATTGAATATATTCTATATTCTTTTTCAGCACGGCATCAGTCTTAGTTTACTGGACTGAATTACTAAATATTTCTGTTTGATTACTTGCTTTCTTGGAGAAGTAATATTTAGACAACAATTAAAATACAATCCTTGATTAATTCATTCGGAAAATACAACAGAGGTGGGGTTTTTTGTTCATTTGTGTTTTTTGTTACTATTGTTCCTTGCATTGTTCTCATTTTAAAAACTTGGTTTGCTATCACACAAAATCTCAAAGCTGATAGTGAAACAATTCATTAAATGTTGACTAGAAGGCAGCATTAGAACTTTAGTTGCAGCAGCATATCTGTGCAGTTTGCTTTTAAAGCTTTAATTCATATAATACAACTGAAGAACTCAGCATACTTACAAGGTCTGACTTTAACCCTGTTTTTCAGAATGACATGGAAAATACTCACAGAGTAACTTCCTTCAGCTTTGTGTTGTATCTTTCTTGATCTGAAGACAGTATTTTGGTAATCAGCTTGCGTTGACTTTGTTCCTTCAAGTTCTTGTTTCCGATCTCATTACATTACACTTGTTTCCACAGCTGTTGCTCACACTCAAATAGCAGTGAACCCTTGCAAGATGCAGGCTCCCACCACCTGTGGAAAGAGATTTACCAAAGGTTGATAATAACTCAGTTTCTGTCCTAAAGTTTGCAGCAGCAACCAGCTGTCGTAAAACTGAGGAATGGCTAAGGAGACAGAGGTTATATCTCCCAAACATTGCATGAGCACACAGGCAAGGACTGCAGTAAATGGCAGTGGCATGTAGGCATCTCCCACAGCACTGAAAAATGCTACTTGCCAAACAGAAGTGTGAGGGGGGGTTGTGTGTTTATTGGTGTCTTTATTTCGAATGATTGCAGTAGGCATTTTTTCCTTATTGTTAAGTAGAGCCCAATAAATTTTTTTTCTGAGAATCTCTCACTGAAGTACATCATAAATAAATAACAGATTTGTAACAGTCAGGAAACCCAATAAAGAATATGTTTTATTTTCCTTACTAATCCTCATCTAAATCAGATCTTTACATGTAGTCATAATTTTGAGCAAGTTAATTTTTCTCTTTTTTTTAAGCAATGTGTTTCTAAACTTGTGAAGTCAGTCCTCAAAAAGCCAGTAAAACCAGAATAACCTTTGAAAAAACTAGTAAAACCAGAAAAAGCTGTGGGGGGGGGAAAAAAATCAAACCCTCAAATAAGTATAGACTATATTTAAGAGCTAATTCTAATGACATTTTTTATCCTTTTTAGAAAAGTCACCGTAATTTCCTTACTTTGACAAGTTTTAAAAAAATACACAGAAAAAATGTATGAGCTGGAGAGGCTGTACTTTCTACAAAATACACAAATAATAATTTTGTGGTTTAAAAATCTTGTAAAATTAGTGGAAAACAGAACTAGCCTTTCATGGGTTAAAATCTACACAGATGGATATTCTAACACTACATTGGTACCTGACCTTTAAGTAATCAAAAGTAGGAAAGAACATGAAAGAGTTATAAACAGGATAGCACAAGCACAAAAAACCGCAGGAGATGAGACATACATGAAGGGTATCCCAAAACAGCAGCCACGATGTGCAATATAATGGGGTGCAGTCTAATGGGGTAAAGACTGGAAGTCTGGATTCCTATCAGCCATTGACATATACACACTCTGAGACCCAGGAACACATTACCTTTAGTAGAAAGACTAAAAAAATTGTGTCAGAGTTGAGTTAATCATATGGCAGTATTTGTGAAGATGCTGGATAAAATGGCAGTGCTTAACAAATTTATCCTAAATAGTTGCTGTTGCTTAATGGCTTTCTTAGCAACAAATGAACCTTTATGCAAAGGTCCTCCTCCACTGCAGAAACATAATACTCTGTGAAATTAACTCCTCCACTTTACAAAATGGCATTGTCACAAAATTTAAATTTCAGACTTGAAGATATAAGGGTGCATATACTCAGAGACACACAAATCAATATAATACAAATTACCTTATTCTTCAACTTTTCCTGGTAATTTTGTTCCTGGAACAAAATGCACGGCATACATGAAAAATATGATCAGAAGTTATCAAATCACTTCTCTAGAACAACTGCCTCTTAAGAAACTTTGCCAGCTAAATTAAAGATCAAAAAATTATTTCTTCTCCAAAAATCTAAGTCAACATCAACTCAGACATCAAGAAAAATACAGTTACTGGGGTGGATTTTGTAACAAGTCCAAGAAAATTAGCCTTAAAAAGCTATACTTCTAAGTAATTTCACTGAAAATGTTTTAGTTATTCTTCTAGAGAATCTTTTATACTTTGAGTGGCTAGAAAATGTGCTATGTGCATTCTTACTTTGTTTATCAGAAATAAAAATAATTTCAGATAATTAAAAATCCCATAATATCTTGAAGCTTATATAAAGTTCTGAAGTACTCTCCTGAACAAAAATATATATTGCACTTAGTATGGGGGAAGATGTATGGTATAATACATGTTATAAAGTACCCATGTTCAGAAGTAGTGTGGCTAAGGATTAATTTTGTGCAGAAGATGCCAGAGTTAAAATTGTGTATTTAAAGGTATCTTCAATGTAAACAGCTGATTTAAAATCATTTTCAAGAGGGTATGAAACTGAGGTTATAGTGACAAAATTTGACCTTGAAATTTTCTACTTCTGAGTACTTTTGGTTGGGTTTACTTGGTTGGGTTTTTGGGGGTGGTTTGTTGTTGTTGTTGTTTGGGGCTTTTTTTGTTTTGTGTTTTTTTTTTTTTTTAATTTTCTTAAATCTGAGCAGGAAAAGTTATATTATTACTTGTTAAAATTATTACATTTCAATGTTTTGCTACCTTTTGATCTAGAGTACTATTCATATAGTTTTTCTGAAATTGCTTCAAATCCCTTCTGGCCAGACTTAGAAGCACACATATATGTAGCTTACACACTTATGTAGCTCACTGACTGTAAGCATCAATTATAATAATTTATCTGAGAAATAGTACAAGCACAGATTTGTACAAAGACACATTTTATCTTAGCATAAAATGAATAAACCTACCTCTGGATGAATTGGGAATATATTTTGGTCCAAAACTTGAATAAAGCTTGCATTCTTGCCTCTGTTCAGTAGCAAAATTCCTGATGCATGCAATTCTGTATGCATGCTCCTTAATATAAAATATGTTTTGGCTTAAAAATAATGGAGAAGAAAATGTTTTAAGTTTAAATACGTGAATATGATTTATTAGTTAAATTCTACATTGTCAAAATAGTTCAAGTTGCAGGTTCCTTAATACTAAATCCGTATTGTGTTATATCAAGCAAGGAAATTTGCTCCACTTTTTAAAAATATGCAATTCAGAATCTCAAATTTACATTAAAAATATGATGTAGATACTATGGACTTATTGCTTAAGTTACATAAGACTTCTCCCAACATAATTAAAAATTATTTTAAAATAATAAAGAAAATTAGTTATATCTGTTTTTTGAAAAGACAACTTTGAAAAATATGAGCAGTAGAAAATATTTAAAACAGAAACAGTCTGAAAATATGCAGTGCTGTAGGATTACATCAGTGCCAGTGACACTGGATTCATTCGAAGGAACAAATGGATTAAATTAAGCAGTTTTATTTTTCCTCTGAAATCCAGTGGACAGATGCAGGTGAATCTCCATGCAAATTCATTTTTATCTACAGAATTTGCAAAATTTCAGCTTTCCTGCTTTTTTAATAAATATTTGCTTTTCCATGGTAGTGTTTTATCTTCTGTGAATAACTTTTTACTTATTTACAGTGGTTGCATGAAGAAAGCTTCTAACAACAAAATGTATCTGTTCAACTGAGATATGGCAATTGATACTGAAATAAATTAACAAGTGAACATTTCCAACCTTTGCTGTTGACTAAGCATTTGGAGAAATTTATAAATAATAACATCTGGAATTAGGGAAATGTTAAAAGATATTTAAATCAATGAAAATAAAAACATGTATACATTTTCACCTCTTGAAATTATGTGTGGGACAGGACTTCAATTTTGCTGTTTATCAGAGTTCAACTTACTTGCTGTATCCGTCAGAGAGGATACAGACAACAAGCAACTCTACAGCGATTCATGAGATCAGTGTTGTGTTTCCTTCTGGGGAGCAGACAGCTCTTCAGATGTCGAAGATTTTTTCCATTTCTGAAATTTTGAAATTGTGATACTAATATTTAAAGTCTAAATAGTCAAAACAAACTATGAGTGGTTACATTTACTCAGAATTTAATTCACACTGTGGTGAGAAAGTAGCTAGAGCACTAAATTGCTCGAAATTAATTGAAAATTTCATTGAAGTTGTTGACTAGTTTCATGTAAACAAATTTAAAAAAAACAACCTAAGCTAATAATTCAGAAAAGCTTAAATGAAACAATTTGGCTTGAACTTTGTGGAGATTACATGCATCAAAACTGCCAGAATGTCGTTAAAATATTTACTTAATTTCATCTATATGACAAACAATTTTGATAAATGAATTTACAACACAAGCTAAAAAATCAAATATTTCATACTCCTGATTCAGAAATGGATCAGGGGAAGTCCGTCTTTTCACAAGGATGACCTGAAGGGAGTATCTCTTTAAACAGATTTCAATTTCAATGCGAAATTTGAGCCTGTTATGATGGAAATTACTCTTTTATGTCGTGAAGAAAATCAAATTTGGTGCTTAGAGTTGGGTCCCTTCCATTCTTAAAATGTATTTATGAATCTCAAACCTTTTATCTGAACAGCATTTTAACCTCAATATTCTTATGACAATCATTAAAGTTTATTAAAAATAATTTAATAACTGAGGCTGCAAAAATAACCTTGTATCAGCAATTTTTTTGACAGTGAGTTACTTTAATTCCAGCCATACACCCTGTACAAGGTAACAGGAGAAAAACTCGTCAAGAGGAAGAGTGTTGAGGATGGTGAAATTAGTGACTGTGGCCTTCTGAACACACTGAAAAATCCATACCTGAGTGTGACTCAGGAAGTCAACTGCAATTTAAGTCATCCAGTTTTTAAATTGCAATATAAAGAAGTAAAAGTTCACATTGTTCTGAGACTTGGTAACATTTTAGTTATTTGTAGAAGACATGATCATGGGAATAAGACTGCTCATGTAGAGTCATATTTATCCTGTTTTTCATGTCTCCACAGAATGCTTCCAGGCAGCAGATATACAGGAAAATAAAACGTGACAGCTCTGACATATTTATTTACTCTAAGCTATATTTTTGGAAATCATTTATTAGATGTGTGTACTTAGACCAAAGAAGTATTTTTTTCAAGGACTTTTGTTGTAAAAATAATGTTTTTAGGGCCTCAGAGTTTGTAAAAATCTTGTACTAATGTACAAAATGTGGAGCTTCAATTGTGTCATATTTGACAGTTTAGAAACAGTAATAGGTAAAAATCTTTTCTGCTACCATGTCTCTTTATTTACAAGATCATGAGAAATTTGACACTTTGGAAAAGTTCTTCCATGTTTTGAATTTTAAAGCACAGGACCAAGGGAAGTGAAGAACTAGGAAAGATTAGAGAGAGTATATTAGGAAATGCAAATGCATGACATGGTGTTCTTCTGGAGGTGAGTAGATGGTAAATGAACTTTCCAGCTGAACTGTAAGGGAGACATGCCTTCATGTACCTGTAAGCTAGATTTTTCGTGTGAAATTATTTCAAACTAATAGTCAAGAGAAGTTTAGAAATGTAGTTTTTATAACTTGCATGCCGTGTTCTCCTTTTGTCAGGCAATATTGCAGATCTCTGACAGATCTGGAGACAGGAAAACACCTAGAAGCCTCTATGGCCAAGGGAACCTACTAGTCAGAAGGAGAAAACGACAGGTACAGCTGCAGAAAATATTTGAATGATATCCTAACTTCTTCCGCACTCCACGTGGGGTCTTCCACTGCCTTTTGTATTGCTGCTTTCTCTTCCAACTCTGCTTGCCTGGATTTGAGCTACCAGGTCTCTAGGGGCCTGATCAATTCTTCATTTTGTCATATTTTCTTTCCTAAAACATATCATATACTTTAGAAATGCTGGTATTCTGAAATTACACTGCAACCTTGTATTTTCCAGCACGACTCCATACTTCCACTGCCTCCTCTCTGCCATTTGAAGCAGATAACAAAACTTATGGCTGAAGCAGGGTAAAGAACACCCTTGCTCTGCTTTCATGTGGTTTCCAAGCAATGAATTTGATCAGTGGTCCAATTACAAAGACAGAAGTACAGGATGGCCAACTTTGAAGAATGTGACTTGGTTTGGAATGATGCTCCCATTACAGATAAAAATAATAGTTGGGGTTTTTTGTTTGGTTTTGTTTGTTTCTTAGTTTGTTTTTCTTTGGGTTCTCAGGGATTTATTTTGTTTTGATCTCAGATAATGGATAGAGTAAGCAATGCAAACCGATTGGAAATGGAAGAAAAAAGAAAAGCTCTATTACATTTAACATGGAAGCCAAATCAGTGGTACCTATGATTCCACTTATGTACTGCAACATCTTAAAATAATTTACAGGAGAACTAATTATTTGGTCCTGAATTAAACACACTAGGCACACTATAAAAGTGGTGGAAGGAAAGTAATCATTATGCTATTCCAATACTGAGCTGAAAAATACAAGAATCTTTAAAATAGACGATGCCAGTTTTGAATAATTTTCTGCATCTATGGGATCTCTAGATCAAGTCCAAAGAAACTGACTGCGTCGGTGAGTAACAGATAACTCCTGGAGACTAAAGGACTTGGGAAAAAAGATGAGTACTTATCTTTTGTACTGATCTGCTGTTTAGGATGGCAATACTAACTGATGTATAGTTTAAAAGCCACCACAGTTCTGATACCAAAAAAAGGGGGAAAAAAAGAAGGAGAACGAACAAAATGGAAGGAAGATTGTTAAAAAGAAGTCAGTATGTTAAAATCTTTCAGAAAACTTCAGGAATATTCAAAACCACCTTATAGTAGCCTCTCGTAACAGGTCTTGGTCCAATAAATACTGCCTAATAACAAAGGTTTGAGAAAAGACAAAAGAAAGATAACACGACTTCCCAGCAAGGTAAAGGGCGCTAATTTGAAGCAAGAAATCGTCCTTCAAAAGACTGAAGTCCTTTACTAAAAAAGAAGAAATAAAAAGAGTCATAAACTCTCTCAGATGAAATAAAAAATAATTTAAAAAAAAAGAACTAGCAAAATAAAGCTAATATTAAATCTGTCCTCAAACACATGGAAGCCTGCCAGAGAGTCTGTAGAGCCAATTGATAGGATATAAAAGAAGCATTTAGAGGAGATAAGACCGTTGCAGTGAAACCTAATGTATTTTTTGCATTAGAGTCCTCTTTGGGAATAAAATCTCCTGTTCAAGACACAATTTTCATTGGAACTTGTCAAAGAATATATCTGTGAATGAAATGACAGCATATGTCATTTCATAAGGAAGAAATGACAAAATGAATACCCAAAATTTTTAACAGAACCAGATGGTACTCAGACCAGAGGTCTGTAGGAGTTCAAAGACAAAATATCTACTAACAGTGTATGATGAAAAAGTACAGAACGGTTTACGTATCAGTAATGAATAAATAAGCTACAGCTCTTCAGACAGGAAAAAGAGGCAACTTGTTGATAGGTGGGAAGACATGTCAGATTTCTACAGAAATGCAAGATGCCTGGAGAGAGATCAGGTGCTCAGTGTCATTTTCAGTGCCGGAACTCATGAATTAAAGTTATCAGGAACCAAGTTCAAGACACAAGATTTTTCATTCTGGAGTAGTAACCATGGAAAACTCATTGCCAAAGTTTGAAGCTTACAGGAGCTCAACTTTCTGGAAAAAAATATACATTCAGCGTCCTGAATCACACAGAAAAATACCAGGGAGTCCTAGGCTTGAAAATAGACAGGTTAAGGATGCAAGCATCAAACAGTGTGTGTGTATACACACACACACGCACGCACACACACACATATATATACACACACATATATATGTATAAATATATGTATATATACACATATATGTACAGCCAAATGCAACCCACATATACCCCTACCGAAACTGGACCAAAGGATGAATGCATTTCAGAGCTAGAGTTAAATGAGGAAATGTGAATATGGAAATACTGAGCTAGAAGAAAATTATACAGTCACCCTATATCTGCAGCAGACAGCAACGAAATACATAATTTAAGAAAATTAGTGAGAGAAGATTCTGTGTACATGTTAGGAGCTCAGACAGAATCATTTATTTTCCAGCAACAGCAAAACAGGCTTGACATTTTTAAATAATATATTGTAGCTGAGACGAAGGGCCTTTCAAATATGCTTCAATGCACATCAACCCGAGCAGACTGCAGCAAACTAAGTCAATAGGACACCCAGTAAAGGAGTCAAAGTGATTTGCAGTGTTCCTGGTAGAAAAGTCATTCAAAATTGATGACAAGATTTCTGACCAAATGCTATCTTAGAATAGTCTTTATCATTCTCTCTTTGACACTACATCTGGTGGCTTTTGACCCTTCTCAGAAAAGTCCCATTTCCAGCTGAAGACTAAACTAATCTCATGACAATGTGTGGAATTAACTTAATGAAACTGTGGGAAGATAAAAGGTACTTTGGAAAGTCCTCTGTAAAATAAATGACTGTGAGCTAACAATTAGAATCTTAGTACTTCAGCTGCTACTGAAATACTGGAGAAATAGCTGCTGGTTTTTTTTTTTTCAATCTTTTCTTCCTCACAGATGGAAGAATCTTTAATCTTTATGTTCTAAATTACTTTGGAACCTTTATAAAAATAATCACAGATGCTACAAATGCCATTTAGAATATAGCATTATTAAGCCTTTCGGTTTTTGGCTGGCAAATTGCTCAGTTTGCTGTAAAAGCCCACATTACTTTCCATAAAAGTGTTACTTTATTGCTACCACTGTGAGCATTTTGCACAGGGAAATTATTTCTGCTACCTATAGCTAGGAGTGTAGCTGGTGCAAAACTGCTTTGCTGTACCGTGGAAATCTGGCTTTTGGTGAACTTTTACTTGGCATTTGGAAAGCCTTGGTTTGAACTCTTTCTGCAGTGAGTTTGGTCTGGTCTTGTATTGGAGCTCCCAAAGCAGCTGGTCATATTCCCCAGGCACCGCAAGAGACCCTGGGGAAGGAAGGTGAAGAAAGCAATGTACATGATTGACAGAGGCCAGGTTGTGAATATTTTACCCCTCACTTGGAAAAGAAAAACCCTTTTGGTCTCCCACTTCTAGTATGCTTGTATCTGCCACCAACATACTGTATTACTGGTCAGTTGTACTTAATGGGAAACATTGCATTTGGGTGGTAAGCATATTAATACAGATTAATATGGTTGTTTACGAGAAAACCCAGGTCAGTAATTTACACTGTCTGTGTTAGAAGACACCTGCTGTTCTTCTGTGAACATATTCCCTCTGCTCTGTATTAACTAGTGCTAAAATATTACTAACCCCTTCTTTAGATCCCTTCCATTCATGATTTTTTCAAATAACCTCATATATTTACCATGGAGATTATTATGAAAAGAGGGCTTAAGTTCTTCATTCTCTTGCCAAAATTGTGCAAAAGTGGGAAAAGTACATATATCCAAAATTATTGCTTCATCACTCTGATAATCAAAGAAATATTTAGTGATAAAAATAATGCAATGCTAAGAATGAATAAATATGTAAAGTGGATTACTACAGAGCCGTCCTAACTCAATGAACATATTTCCTGTATATTTTAAATGGCCCAGCCTCAGGCCTACTTGGCAGGTTGATAATACCGTATATATATAAAAATAGAAAAGCAAGGTTAGCTGAGGTTTACTGAAGGAAGCTGAAGCTTCTAGTTGGTGGAATGCTAACCTGTGAAAATGACAATTTAAAAATTGCTGCAAGAAAAATGAGAATCTATTGGATTTCTATGTGACAAAATAATTACCTAGTACATAATTTAAAACGCTACACACTGCAAACACCTTAAGCTTTAAAAAAAAAACCAAAACAACCAAACAAATGAAACTGTTAAATCAAGGCTAATATGACACCATCATGTAAAAAATACACAGTGGCAGAGCATGAGATTAGTGAGGAGGTACCCTTAAAAGCTATATGGTACAATGTGGGCCATTATTTCTGTCAAGTCTTGAAAAAAATGAATGTTTCATCATAGCATAAAGAGCTTAGCTCTGATCCGTAAGTCAATCCATGTGTAATGTGTCCCCATCTTTGAGGCAGCTTACTATTTTCCTTAAAATCTTACTGTTTGATGGAAAATAGAAACATTGATCAGACACCACTTGCTAATTATTTTTTGGGACAAAATGTAAGGCTTATTTTAAAGTTAAACCAAAGATGGCTGGAAAGAAGAGAGGAATAGGTGTGAAAGGCTGTAATGAATTGCTGCAGCAATAGGATCCCTTAGGGTCCAATGCAGGTATCCTCATATCATAAGCATAAAGCAATTTCAAATATTTCTGGGCAAGCTTATGGCTTTTAAAGTTATCTTTTCTGTTTTTTTTCCCAGGAAAAATATAGATCATATTTGAAAATGTTTATCTATCGCATATAAAGCAAGGTTTGCAGAAATAATTAAGTATTTATTAGACCTACAGGATGCAAATGTTAGCTGTGTCTTTGGCATGTACTGAACGAGTTGTTCTACTACTTGTATCACAATAAAATTGTTAAGCAATGCTAATTCACCTGCTGGCAGACAGCATACTCACAAGCCCCACCTACTTTTCAGTCATGATGGAATTAAGCATAACATTCTTCAGTACACAGTAGAACATCTTCTTTCAACCTCTTCTTCAATCAAGTTGTATTTAGTCAGTAGAGCTCTGTTTTTATCTGGATATGACCTAAACTCCCTTTGAAGTTACCTTCAAGGAGAAATAATGAACTCTTCCTCTATGTAGTGAACTTAGTATGAAATCAGACTGCAGTCTCCTATGGTTTTCCTAGATTACCTTATTTGCATTTGTCATTACTGTAACCATAATAACTTTACTGATTTTTACAATAGATTTAGAGGATTGTGAATTATATTTTTGGTCAGGGAGCTTTGCTGAGTTCATGCTTATGAAGAAGAAATACAAAGATACCTCACTCATCTGGAAAAAATACCCTCCCTTGAGGGAGTGTTTGTCCTGCAGTGCCCGAGAATGAGAGGAACGGAATGGAAGAAACTGTCACATTGCTATGAACAGGGAAATAATTCACTATAGCAAGTTTTTCACTTTCCAGTCGTACAGAAATATGACGTTCTTTAGGGCGTAACTATTGCAGAGCACCATTTGTTTTATCTTTTTATTGACCATTTGCTTAACCATTCTTTAAGTTAATGTATACATATATCTGATATGTAAACCAGCTTTGATGTGTGCCTTCAAGCAGAGCTTTCCCATGCTTTAATAGAGGGTTAGAGACCTATCTTTCACCAATGTTTCTAATCTCTCCGTTTTTGTTTTAATAAGGTGGAAAGAAGTACACTTGAATGAACAGGGAAACTCTCAGAAAAATCACTAGACACTGTGATTGGACATAGCATAAATAGGAGTTTTGAGGTGGAGCTGCCTAGATTTTCTTCTCGTAGTGGTGTTCTCAAGGAAGATAAAAGTCTTTACGGCAATAATTGAAAAAAAAAAATCTTTAAATTCCCATTCCATTGTGTTCTTGTACTTCTGCCAGGTTTGATTATATTTCTGCATCTGGCTTAATGTAATCTCCAGCTGGTGTCCTCTGTGAAGTCTGTTGCTGCTGAGATTTAGCAGTCTGCTCGTCTAAATAGTTTCTCTGCTTACCTTGAAGAACTGTTCCTTTGGTCTGTGATAATTGTGTCAATCTCTTCATCTTAAAGATCCTTTAAAACTTTCTTTCCATGCATAGGCTAAGTTTTTCTCCTGAAGAGAGACATGTCTTTCTCCTCCTCCAGAAGGTCTCAGGTAACCCAGGTCTCAGGAAACTACTGTTTCAGGTTTATAACTCAGAAAGAAAGAGTGTTTAAAAATATAAACCAGACATTACCCGTCACAGATATAAGCACGCAGTCTCTACATCTTTGCAAAAAGGCAACTTGCAAGTAGTTTTTAATCTATTGTTTCAGAGTATTTTTCTAGTTCAAAAAGCAAATCCCGATCAGCTAACTCTCATTTTAGCAAAAAGCAAATAAGAATGTATCTGTATGTCTGTTCACTGAATCAGGCACAAGAATTGGTGTCGACAACTAACTAAAATTTTCAGTAATTCCAGCTATTATTTGGGCAGAATAGCTTGAGCATGCAGATTTTCTTCTGAAGAATTCTGTGAAATCAGCACAATACAGAATATGTGCAAAAACGTGGCAAACCATCAGGTACTCCCAGTGGCTCCTCATGGCTTATTTCAGCTTGCCTTCAAAAAGGCTTGACAAAAATGCCCTACTGAACTTAATTCATATAAAGTCCAAGAACATCCTGACTATGACAGTGTATGACCTTTTTCTCATTACTTCAAAGTGAATAGTTTGTTCTGATGCAGTTCCTAGCAGAAATATCTTCCGTACAGTACACATTGTTCCACTAGATTTTAAGATAATGTAAGCAATATGAGGTAAGGAAATTAACAGTTGCTCTACTATAGACTGTATTTATTTTTTAAAGGAAATTATTTTTAAATAACCTGTTAAATGATTTTCTCATGAGAATTTGGAGATTGTACTAGATGATATTAACCCAAACTATTCCATGATACTATGTTTCCAATTAAGCCAATACACAGATACAAGACGAAGTTTTACCGAAAAAAGCCGACAATTTTAAATAGTAATTAGAATTATTGCTTAAAGACCACTTGCATGCAGAGACCTTATTTTTGGAGTATCTCTGACTTTAACCACCAGTTACACAAAGGTCTTCAAACTGAATTTTTTTAAAACCACATTGTCTCTTAGAGATATTTTAGAGGATGAAAAAATGTTGTCTTGAATAAATACCACTAGATCTTTGAAACAAACCTCAGAAAAATTTCAGTCAGTTAAATACAAATAATTATAGACATCAGCTGATTACAACACACTGATTCCTAACATTTAGCAGACGTATATGCATGTATCTGCATCAGCACAAGAAAGTATCGCAGGCACACATGTACTAGTCCAACTCCCAGAAGAGCTGTGCACTCACAGCTAACCTGAGTCGATCTCTGTGTTTACATTCATATGGATAAGAGAACTTTAACACTTTTTCTTGGACTGACATTTGATCTAGCTTTAGATTGATAAGAGAGAAAAAAGGATAATGGTAAAGTTAAACCCGTATTTCTTTAAGCCAAGAGTCATAGGTTTTGGGGGGTTTAGAATTTGTCTCTTTGCTCCCTGTTTTCAGTAAGAAGAATAAAAGGTCTGAAAGGCAATGTTTTGAACCTTACCATAAGAAATTCTGTTTCTGTATTTGTGATTTGACACACACCTAGTTTCAAAGGAGCCATATATAGTCATTTTGGAGAACCCTTTTCCCCCTTGACTTCATCAGAGATAAAACTGTGCCTAGGGAAACAACTAAGGAAGTCCTCTAAAAATCAAACACGTGTCTTTCTAAGATGTTAAGCTTGAAAAACACCACAGGAAAAACTCAGAGACTCAAAGTACGAAGGCAAATATATTTACTGAAGCCCAGGCAAAAAAAATAGCTCAAAATGAGAATTTGTTTTAGGGAAAATGGTTAAAAGCAGGAATCTCTTTCAGATAGAAAGATTCAAACTATTCAATCAAACTCTTTTTTTGTTCTAAGAAGTGTATTTTCAATCTATTAATACCATTTCAGTAGAGAAACATCTGAAAATCTGCTTTGGTGTATAACTTGGAAAACTCTTTCTTAATCTTTAATAAGGAAAGAAAAGGCAAATTAACTTCTGAAAAAGCAGTTCCCACTGTAAAAAGGAGAACTGAAGAAGGTGCTAACCTGCTTAAATTAGTGTGGCCTATTATGGTGGTGGCTTGGCCTGCAGCTGGGGATGCTGTGGAGGATAGGCCAGTCACACAAGTGACCGAGGAGCCAGTGGCGCCAGGGAGCCCAGGTGTTGTATTAAGTAAAGGCTCCGAGGTCCAGGATCTCCCCCTGGATTGTGGTAAGAAGGAAGGTCTCTCCCACCCAGGCCTTGTAGTATGCTCCCCCATTCAGTTGGTTTATCCTTGTCAATCTGTGTTCTGTATATGGTTATGTTCCAGAATGTTCTCCCTCACTCAACGCCCCATTGGCTTTGTTCCCCTGCTCCTCCCCTTGCCTACCCTTATTGGTTTGTGTACTGCTACCCCGCCTTTTGTCCTCCCCCTGACCCTAATGTGATTGGCCCTCAGTGTTCTCTCCACCCCTATTCGGTTTGGTATATGATCCTGTGTCACCCTCTAGTTAGTGCTCTCCTTTCCTGGCCCTTCAAGAATAAACGTGTTCTGTGAAACATCATAAGGAGAGGCCACCTCCGACTCTTTATTCCTGTCTTAAGGCGTCGACTGTGCGACTGCCTGCTTAACCACCTGCACTGGTGGGATTAGCGGGTGGAAGGCACGGCACTGTGCCTTTCCCATCAGCTGTCGCACACCGCACCGAGGCACCGCCGGACAAGCGTGAGGCTTCTTAGGAGGATTGCGGCCACTGACCATCTAGCTGGACGAAGCCATGCCGTGACAGCCTATTGCCTCCAGAATATGGTAAGTTTATCCTCTGATATCTGACTAACATAGTACAGAAAAGTAATTACTAAGACATAATCTTAATCTTTCAAATACATTTTTAGCACCTCTCTGAAGCTCTAAAATAGGGACTATGTTATTTTGGAGAAAGACTCATAGTACTCACTCACATTCAGATGGATACTTTAAAATAAGATGGCATTTCTGGTGTAAAGAATCAAGCTGGCAGTTGCACAGGTAGGTAAGAGAAGAATGCTTTTTGTTGTTGGTATAATATTTTGGTCTGTGTAGAAGCAAAAACATTGAGCTATGCTTGTTTCTCAACTGCATAGAGAAAAAAAAGGTCTTGCAACAAAACAGCAGGAGTGGTCTTATCAGTGCTGAGCAGTGGGGCAGGAGCATTTTGTGCATCCTGCTGGTCTCTCCTCCCCATACAGTGAAATGACAGTATTATTTCTGCACTATGTATATTTGAGATGTCTAAGGAGTATGAAACGAACTGGTTTAAAAGCCCCCCAAACCTGGGAATTATAGAAGTACTTTTCCCTTTGGTTTTTGTAACAGTACTTCACATTTTTAATGATGCCTCTGTCTGCTTAAAAATCAGAAGCTGGACGATTGTTATGACGGGGGGGAAAGCAGTTACCTTTATTGGAGGTCCTCCCAGGGTACAAACGTACACTGATCAATGTTGTGTCCCGTCCCAAGTGTCCATTCTCTGTGTGTGTGTACCCATAGCACTTTCATAGGTTTACATCAAATTAAAATAGTTTACAAAAATCTCCCAATTAGAAATACGATTAATGAGGTGATTTCCTTGGCTCAGCCTCCTACCAAAATCCCCTCGTAATGCTGCTAGCTGCTGTTGTTTGGGCTTTTAGGAGACATGGGACAGAGAAATGTCCCTGGTCCCTGGTCATGTGGTGATAAGGTCAACATAGGAATCTTATTTTGATAGGGATAGGGACTATGGGATAGGGAGTTTGCTGGCTAGGAATTTATAAGGTTAGAGGATAAAGGCTACAGGGCTACAGAACTACAGGGTTACTAATATACTATTAATATAAAAAGCATAAAAGCAAAAATCTCTTTGGCATGATTAAGAAATGCATTAAACATTTTTACCGGAAAAAGTACCGAAGTGTAGTCCTAATCAGAGCTTTGGAAGTCTCTGATGCTGCTTTAGAAATATCACAGACCAGTCAAGCTTTATTTTGGCTTTTCAACTCTAGCTTTTCAAAACATCCATCGTATTGCACTTCAAAAATGAGAATAAAATCCAATTTGGTTAACATAAAAAAAAAAAATCAAGACTTTATTAGTTTTGAACCAATCGATGTATTTTTCCAGGGGATTAAGGGTTAAAGTCAACGGGAATTTTTTCATCACTATGGTTACCTGCTCCACTGAGCAACAAACTAAGATTTCTGATGTTTGGGGTTTTTTTTAAATGTCAGTTGGTAGTGATAAAACATATGGAATTTCAGACTGCCTTAATCAAAAGTCAGGGTGAAAAGTGACAACTTCGGTAAAATTAAGAAGGAAGTGGTTGCTCACTATTTATTATAAATCAATGTGGAAGAAGAAGGATGATATAATTAGCATGAAAATGACTCTGAAGAAAAATACAAAAAATTCACTTCCTTTATCTTTTATATCCTGTTGTGTTGTCCTATTGGAGAAATACATTAGTATAATATTCTGACTGGCGAAAGAAATTCCTTTCATGACACCTTCCTTCAGGATGGCCGTATCTTTACAATGGAATTTGCAGTTCCTTATTAGTAAAATGTATATTGGCAATATAGTGTTGAGTATATAATATTGGTTATAGCAAACCCTTCAACTTAATAATGATTTTCTCAAACATGTACAGTTTCATTAAACTTTGTGGCCCAAATGAGTACAGAATTTTAGGAGTGCTGTGTATAAATATTGCGATACACCTGGAAAATTTCTGCCCCGAGATTTCCCTGTAATTATCTCAACATTTTTGTAACATAAATGAATCTCACTGCAGGCACAACTGAGATTCATCCTAAAAGGTATAGCTCAACTGAAAATCCTGAAAGTAGAGAGAACTAAACCAGAAAATTATGAACTTCTGGGAACCTTTGAAACTCCAAAAAGCTTTCGTAAATCAATATATTTTATCCTGATAGCATCTGCCTTTAGCAAAACAAATTCTTGAAGGAAGATTTTGAGCAAAGGCTTGGAGTCAATCTTTTCTATGGGAAGTCTCTTTCTGAACTAAACCTGTGCCAACCTTGGCCTAAAAATTTTAGTTTTCCTGAATAAATTTTAAATCAAATGATATGCATGAAATTATATTAAAAAAATTACTTTGAAAATGAGATATCTAACTTAGAATAGAAATTATACTGCTTCTAGTCTTTACTGGGGCCTATCAAATACCTGCTTAACATGTCATTTTATCAGTACCAAAAGATTTTCACTGATTACAGGCCCAACCCCTAATATTCTACCAAATCAGTTCAACTTCTGTTCCATTTATGTCCTTGGTGTCAGAGATAAATGATAAATAAGGGTCTGTATGGGAAGCATAATAAAATCCATCACTAATAAATGACACTGGTATATAGGTGTCAAAGAATCAGTTCTTAGATTAACAGATGTGATGGCATCAGGACTATCAGCAGGAACAGATTGTTTTGGGCTGGAGATGAGAAAATAATTCACGGATAATTATTCAATTGATGGTTTCAACTCTTTGTTCCTGTTCACAAAAATGTCCTCTGTCTCTGTAGTTGCATTCCAAAGTCTTTCTTGCCACTGCTCTTTTTCCAGGGGTGGAAAGATTAGAATGACAGGCAGTGAGGCTTTTGAGCATTCATGCAGCAGCAAGAGATGGAAAGCGATAAGGGCGCACTCTGACCATTTAAAACCTGTGTTTTCCTAGGTCAAACAGACTTTGCTTGATTCATTCTTGGCAGTGTATTTATTTTCCTGCTGCAGAGTTACAGTTCTGTCACATTAACAGGCGGATTGCATTTTGAAAGGTCCGAAGTCTCAAGTGGGGTGCTCTTTCTTGTGATGGAGACTATTTCTCTGTGTGATCCAAATGCTTGCTTCCTGTCACAATATGTGATACTAACAGAACAAAACCAAAAATATTCCTGAAAAATGGCCACAAAAATACTTACAGGCAGGAGAACAACAAGGCAAGCTGATCTTGTACTGTCAGTTTCCTTGAAACTTTTGGCTTCCTCCATTTCCCCTCTTAAGGGATTGAACTCTCCTCCAGCAGCACAGACTCCTGTTAAGTGATGAGGGAATTGTGGTTGATCACAAATGCTGCAATAGAAATGGGAAGAGAGGTACATAAAATGAAAGAGATTGCTCCTTCTCTGAGGATAGAATAGCAAAATAGATACTGTGATTTAAATAGGAAGGAGAGGAATGATAAATAAAACTAATTTTCTCATTATTCCTATATATTCGCAGAGAATATTAACATTAAGAAGCACTATGCTGTGTACTTTTACAAAGGAAATTAATAAGATATTAACAGATCTTAATTTAAATTACAGTATGATATAATCTAGGTATCTTTTGGTGATTTAGAATAGTTCACATACACAAAATTTGCAAGACAGGTAAAGTCAGACCTACAAAAATCATTATCAATCAACTGACTCTTAAGTATTAAGAATTAACAGCTACATCCTTCAAAAACTTCTGTAAGGTAGCTTTATCGAAAGACAGACTATGCAGATAGACACGACAACACTTTTCTGGTCATTTTTAAAGCTCGAGATGTCCATAATTATTCAGGAATAAATGCAGTAAACTATTATAGATATACACAAAGTTTACAGTCAAAGTGACTCAGTGATTAAAACTTGTAATTCAGTTGAACAAACCAGGCAGAATATTCCAACTGTGATATCCTAGTGACATAAGAGTCATATTGGAATAAAACAGTATGTTTTAGTTCTGCAAGGATTTTTTGTTAAATGGCAAATGAAACCTTACGGAATTTATTTCAAATTTGAAAAATTGTCTATCCATTAAATGTTATTAGCAGAAAATTTCTAAGCATTTCATGCCAAAAGTTATTCTAAGAAATTTCTATAAACATTAATAGAATAATAGCATAATTCCATAAATTATGCTGTTTTCCATAACATTCGTAATATTAATATGCTTTATTAAAGCATATGTTTTAAATTTCCAACATTCCATAATATTAATATGCTTTAAAATGGGATGATCAATACTGGCTATTTGAATAAGTTGGTGTAAAGCACACTCTAATGAAAAATTTTGTTATAATTTCGAGTGATTTACTTGAGATATATTTTTATTACTTGGGAATATATATTTTATACATAAAATGATATTTATAGCTGTCTAAAACACTTTTATGAGAATTATATATTTGGAGGATATTCACACCAACAAAATTTCTCCTTCCATTCCACCTTCAAAGGAGAAAGATGTACATTGTTAGAGATAAATTTTATATAAGAAACCTCTTTCGAAAGATTAGGTTCTGTAAATTTGAATTGCAGAACAGCTAGTGGGGAATTTAAGTTACAATGAACAAAAGTTCATAGCAGATAAAATGCAAATAATAATAAAGCCAGGCTCTTCTATCAGAAAACATATGTCTCTGTTAAGAGTGGAACACAGTAATGCAAAAAATGTCAGCTATATCCAGTGATGACCACTCTCACTCAAGTCACTTTTTCAGGTTTACTATTGCAATAATAAAAATTTAAGTATTTTGGAAATGGTTTCATAAATGTCTACAGACAGCAGCATTTAAGTTTGTAATCTCAGAAAGTCAGAGGAGGAGGGCCATACAATTATTTATGAAACCTATGCCTCGTGCCAGATTCTCACTTGTTCAGAGACAAGCAAGGGAAACACAGTGATCACATCAGTCTTTCAGATAGGTTTTCACAGAGGTTGCATTTTGATGATGTTGGGAGCTGACCAATAAACAAACCAACCTGATCTGCTTAATGTGGGATGGATTTTTCTCTGATATAATAAGGAAATAAGGTGTTCACAAAATAATGCTGACTGTAGTACCACAGGGCAGTTTAGGCTGGTACAGACTCACAAGACTGATCCAGTGCCCAGTGGAGACTCAGCTATGTGGTCAGACCAAGTTGTTCAGGGCTTCATCCCGTGGAGGCTGGAAATCTTGGTACCACACCCTTTGACCCGGCACTGCTGCCGGGCCGCTCTCATAGGAAAAGGCCTTTACCTGTACTTCTTGAGCTTATGGTGAACACACTTCCTGAAAACTCCTTGCTATTGCTCTTTCAGCAGCTCCTTGGTATTTTATATTTAATTCTGCTGTTGATAGAGTCATGCAAGATTTGTTCAAGACATACTCAGGGACAGGTTTAGGCTTTATTCTGTTTATAAGGAACACAGGAAATTTCTAGCTAAATCTCTATTCTAACTTACAGGTCCCATTTTAATACATAAAAAAGGATTGTTTTCTAAGTGTTATGGTTCAAATATCATTGCCTCATGATTAGGCAACTTGGAGGCTGCATGTGGTAGACTTCCATAGTGATTCTTTATGTATTCTCTTTGTGAGAATTCAAAATGTTTCAGCAGTCAAATTAAGAGAACCAAATAGATTTAATTACTTCTGCTTTTCCAGGTGTCTGTAGCAGATATGACCGCATTCCAATTGAAATACAGAGTTTAGCCTTGCCCAGCAATGCCAGGTGAGACTTTTGCAAGCAGAACCATGTCATCTCTGCTTACACTGAGAAGGAACCACATATTCTTGACGCCATATGTGGTTATGTTTAAGCTGTGACTGAGCTCAAGGCTGTATTTCTTACCAAGAAGAAAGGTATGCAATGGCAAGCTGTGTGAGTGTAGCCATATCTATGATTAGAAGCTAGTATGGACTTAGCACAGAAGTGGAACATTTGTATGGAGGACCAGGCTTTTTAGGAGAATATAGCTCAGCTCTGTTCTCTTTTCTTTCCAAAATTTACAAAGTCTCTCTGCATTTGTGACAGTAAAATGTTCATTTCACCATAAGAAAAAATGAACAGAAGACAAATTATACCATGCATCTGTCTCCTCCAACCTCTATTTTTTCAGGTCTTCAGAAGGAATGAAGCAATTCTAGGCACCAATATCCTAACCACCAGCCTTCTTTCTTGGGTTGGTGTTCCTACTCTTCAGATCTGAAAGACCAGGATATATCGCTGTGAGCCTGCTGGACACATGCTTGATCTCTGTGTCCCAACAGCCTCCAAAATTTGGAGCTTAGAGGTGCATGTAGTCAGTAGTCACTTATTTACTGATTTGAATACTACTTGTCTGGTCTGAGTGCAGAGACAAACAATGGCAGATGAACCCAAAAACTCAGTGCCCTGGGATTAATACCAGGCTTGGTTGTGCTGACTGAATGAGAGTCTAGCAATCATTTTAAATTCTGTATGCCTATCAGACAAGAAAATTGCCCCTTTACCAGACAAGACACTAATTATTTGTTTGGAATTTGAGATTTAAGGCAGAAACAACCAACTGCAGCAAGATTTCCCCTTTGAACTAGTTATCCTTTCCTTTACAGAAAAAAAACACCAAAACAACAACAAAACAACAAAAAAACAAAAAAACCCCAATCCAAACCAAAATTAAAAAAAAAAAAAACCAAACAAGAAAAACAACAGGAAGGGTAAAAAAACAGAAAGAAATATTTAACAATTTGCTGAGTTATTTTGGGAATTGTTGTGGTTTATTCCTTGTAGAATAAACAACCAAGCCCCAGACAGTCAGTTGCTCACTCCCTCCAGAGAATCAGCAATCTAAAACATAGCACAGCATGAGCCACCATGAAGAAAATAAACCCTATCCCAGCCAAAACCAGTACAGTATAAAAAGGAAATACTGATTTATTTCTCCATGAAGGTAAACTGATTTTTAACACGTTGGCTAATCCTTGATCCTGGGAGCTGAGGATCCCAATTCTTGTTCACTTGTTCTCTCCGCTGTACAGATATATACTTTGCTCTGGCCTCCCATTTATCTGCTCAATTTTGTTCTCAGGGACAAAGAAAGGTATGAGTGCTACATATAAAGTAAGATTGTCAAGAAAAAAAAAAAGGACATGCAATTCATAAATTGTTAACTGAGATGTTTGCACAAGAGTTTGCTCTCTTTGTTTCAGAGAGCCTTTTATTTTTTTTTTAATACTACTTATATTTCATACTGGAACAAATGCATTAGAAACAGGATGAAGAAAATCTGAAACCCAGCAAAAAATTAAGAGTACCTTGATCGTAATTGTACCATTTTGATACAGGATTACAGGATATATGTGTATGTATATATACAAACTGAAATGACGATCTTAATCACCATGCTTTAGTGATTGCAAAGCATATTTACTGCAGATTTGAGCCAATTTGATTGTTAGTGAAACAACAAGAACACAATCATAAAGCTTGTAGAAGACTAGAATTTGGACAGCAATAATAGTTAGCTCCCTCTTTTAATTTCCACTAAATAGTCCATGCAGTATCCTTTAGATATTTCTTCTCAGAAAACTAATAAGCTATCAGAAGCTTTTATAAACGTAATGAATACTTCAGTGATCATTATTACACAACACTTTGGGAAATCAGAAATATTAACTTCATATTAAATGAATGTCTCTAAACATTCTTTTTTGTTAAATGCCTAAGATCTTGCTGTTTTAATTTGATTTAAACAGGTAAGATATGAAAATTATTTTTTTTTACTGTAGTACAGTTAACATTACGGTTTAAAAGAAAAACATTATTTTCTTAAAAATCTAAACAAATTATTGTTTTATATTTCATCAAACTAGAGATGGATAATATTTCTGTGCTCATTAGAGTCTGAACAAATACTTCACCAACATAAAAAGATCTTGAACTTGCCCATTGCTTTGCTGGCTTTCTTTTTTTTCTTTTGGCATGTTCTATTGTTTATTCTACGTAATGTAAGCATCTCTGATGAAATCTGTCATTTTTATTTAGAGACTGTGTTTCGTTCTGCTTTGCTCTTAGTAGAACTGGGAAGCAGAATAGTGCTGCCACTACATACCACCCGAAGTGTGATTGAGTGTCTTTGCTTGATCTATTTACCTCCACTAGAGTAGGCTCCGGACTTAGAAGCTGGAAAGCAGAGCTTTAATGAATCCACACTTGTACAGAAGGAAACAGAAAGCCCAACATTCTTGTATGTGGCAAGAGATGTTCACTTTTTCTTTCAATATGCTTTGAGCACCAGCTTAATATTTAGTGCTCTGACTACCAGTTTAATATTTGGCACTTCTCTCTTCTTATGTTGGAACTCAAAAAATAAGAAAAAATGAAAATGAAAATAAATATAAATAAAAGTAAGTGCTGAAGAAACTGCATTTTTTTCTGCTCCATCTGACCTGTATTATGACTCACATTGTTCTTCTTGGAGGAAAGGACAGCCCCAAAGTAAGAGAGGTTAGACATGGAAGTATTAGTAGTTTTCCAATGGCATAAACAGTTCAACTCAGAGTCATAAAATCTTTCTGACAAAATAAACACTGAAGAACTACATGGAGGCAGCTAAACCACTGAAGGAGTTAGCTGTGGGGAGAAGACACCGTTAATATACAGCTAAGCGAGTCCCACAGCGGAAAATATCAAACAGGTGGGTATGCCTTTTTGTTTTGTGCACGTGGCCAAGGCATACAAGATAATATGCTCTCTCTCACCCCCCGCTTGCATTCCATCTTTCTGCAGCAATGTGTGGCATATTTATAACATTTCCCTGCTTCCTGTGAAAGTTGTAAGCCAGGTGCCTACATATCCCACCAGTGGCTGCAAATTTCAGCCTGCATTTTGTTTTCAAGAGTCTGAAGCTTGTGTTAGATTTTGAGGGCTACATTTGACACATATAAACTCAGAGGATATCAGACTTTATTTCTCATGACAGCAAGAGTAATTGCTATGATATGCAATAAGACTGATGGGGAAGTTCAGATTTGTTTGCTTACTTCACTTTGTAGAACAATCTTTCCTGAAGATCAGTGTTTTGATGGATGAATAGAAAAAAAATGGACACTTTTTTATGGGATAAACACATATGCAGAGATCTTATCTCAGTTAGACTGGTGTAAATCTGCCCAAAATGCAATAAAGTCAGACCATTTACCTTGGGATTAGAATGTAACCTTTTATGTGAGAAGATAAATAGTTCAGGACTGCTTACAAAGTTATCTTTATTCCCACCTTAGTGTAGCTTTCATGAAATTTACATTTCCCATATATTTAAAGTATCCGTTAGAGAAATATGCGTACTTTCTTAAAGTATTCAATAACACACTCATTTTAGTTTTTAAGTAAATCTTCTGTAGAGAAAAATGAAAGGCAACTAAGTAAACTCCGATTAGCTATCTGTAGCATAGGCACTACTGGTTTGTTTTTTGTGCGGCATTAATAAGTAGCAGATATATATTTATATACGGAGACAGAAAAGCAAATCACAAAATATGGTCAAAACACATGAGAATTTATGTCCATTCCCCACACAGTACTGGAAGTGTTTCAATTCATTAAAAACATGGGGAAATAACTGAGGAAGGCAGTGCCGTGAGCTGGAGGACCATGATGGCAAGAATGATTAGACTCTCCGTTGACCCTGAACTTGTGCAGGATCTGCTGGTCCTTCTGGATCCGTGTAAATCTATGGGGCCTGATGGGATTCATCAAAGAATCCTCAGAGAGCTGGCTGATGTCATCACAAAGCCTCTCTAGATGATTTTTGAGTGGACTTGGGAATTCGGAGAGGTCCCAGCAGACTGGAAGATGGCAAACTTCGTCCTGATTTTCAAGCATGGAAAGAAGGAGGACCCAGAAAACTGCAGGCCTGTCAGTCTCACTTCTGTGCCTGGTAAAATCACACAGAGATTACTCTAAGAGGTATTGCAAAACACCTGAAGGACAACACAGTCACTGGTTGCAGCCAGCACAGCTTCATGAGAGGAAAGTCCTGCTTGTCGAACCTGATTTCCTTCTATGACAGGATAATTCACCCAGCTGACCAAGGAAACCCAGTTGATGAAACCTTTTTGAACTTCACCAAAGCTTTCTGTCTGTCTGTCTGATACTGTCTCTCACAGTGTCCTCCTGGACCAAATGTACAGCACACAGCTGGATAAACACATCATGTGATGGGTGAGCAACTGGCTCACAGGTTGGACAAAAAGGGTTACAGTGAACAACAGACTGGGGACTTGTCACTAGTGGGGTTCCACAGTGCTCCATCCTCGGCCCTGTGCTCTTCAAACATATTCATTAACCACTTGGATGCTGGACTCAAACAAATACTAAGTAAATTTGCTGACAACACTCAGCTGGGAGAAGCTGTTGACTCCCTCAAGGGCAGGGAGACCCTGCAGAGAGACCTTGATAAATGAGAGGGCTGGGCAGTCACCAATAGTATGAAGTCCAATAAGAGTAAGTGCTGGATTCTGCACCTCAGATGGGGCTACCCTGGTTGTGTGTATAGACTGGGGAATGAGAGACTGGAGAGCAGCTCCATGGAAAGATTCCTGAGGAGAAGCTATATGATGAGTGGCTGAGGTCACTTGGTCTGTTCAGTCTGGAGGAGAAGAGACTGAGGAAAGACTTCTTTGCGGTTACTACTTGCTTGTGAGGGAAGAGGAAGGGCAGGCACTGGTCTCTTAATTCTCATGACCAGTGACAGGACTCAAGGAAACAGCATGAAGCTGAGTCAGGGGAGGTTTAGGCTGGATATCAGGTGGAGGTTTCTCATCCAGAGTAGATGAGTGCTAGAACAGGCTCCCCAAGGAAGGGGTCACAGCACCAAACATGACAAAGTTCAAGAAACTCCTGACATCTCAGGCACACGGTATGATTCTTGGGGATGTCCTGCGAAGGGGCAGGAGTTGGACTTGATGATCTTCATGGGTCCCCTCCAACTCAGCATATTCTATGAAGATCGATTTTCCAAAAAAGCAATAGTAAGATCTGTGATTCCTGATTTTTTTTTTGTGTGTGTGTGTGTGTATTGTAGTAGTGGGGTTCCTGGCGTTCGGCAGGACTCCGCCTCGACGCCGGGCATGCGCGTCTGAGGGCTCGGTGCCCCTCCAGGTGATGGGTGGGTGACTCACCCCAAATGTGTCTGCTCGATGGGAGACACACACCAGAATGCAGATAGCTCACAGGAACACAGCAGGAGACAGAGGGTTTGGGAGTGGGGTCTCCACAAGCTCTCCTTTATTGAGGTAGCGGGATAGGGGGTCCAGGCGGGAAAGCTCTGAGAGGAGAGAGCCCCCACGCCCAGGGGAACATCAGTTTATAAGGGGGGAGGAAAAGGGGAGGAGTAAGGGTATACAGCCAGTGAGGGTCAGGGTAAGGGGAGGATCTGAGGGTCCAACAACCAATGATAGTAACTGAGGGGAGGGTACAAAATACATCAACCAATCATGAACCGAATATAAGAGAACCTTCTGGAAGAAAGGGTAGAACCACAACCCTAACTGATAGCCTCCTGGTGCTGTAAGTAGAGAGAGAGAGAGGGTGGGGTCTACACACGTGTCTCGTCCTCTGACTCCTCCTCCGAGAAGGAGGGATCTGCATCAGAGGAGGGATCTTCTATGCCAGCAATGGCAACCTGTGGGGAATCACCCACCACAGTGTATAGGTGTTATTTAAATCTGAAGGTATGCAATTAGTTCTGTTGACTGATAATAATTGTTGAATGATAATAATTGTGAGGTGCTGACATCAGTTCTGAGATGATTCAAAAACTAATAAAGTGTTTTATTTAACCCTTCCTCTGGAAATCTGAAAAGTTTATAAAATATTCAGTAATTTATAAAATGTAAAAATGCAAAAAAACCTATGCCCCACCCACACTAATTTTAATCACTCTTGCTGCCAAAATAGCCATTCTTCAAATGGTCATGTATATAAAAATTATATTTCATGACATTAACATGACATTTCCGTATGTGAAATGGAACATTACGTATTTAAGACAGAGGAAAAGGTAATATGTTTAGAAGATCTCGCAATGTTTTTTGGTTTTTATAAAATATTTTTAGCAGGACTTGTACTAATGTAAAGGATTTACACAAGAAGGATGACAAAACTCAAAAGAGTTAGACATGTGAAACCTCACAAATCCACATATCTGCTAAGTTCTGCCCTTATTCTATGAAAAATGATGAAATTATTGAGCTTATGTCATCAGGCTTTGCTGCTATAAATTACTATGCTTATCAGAGTGTTGAGAAGGTGAAATGAAAAATTAATTGTGAATGAACATCTAAAGAAGGTTTAATTTGCATAAGCATACAAAGTATCCTAACTATCTGAGCTTTTAGGTAATCAGAGTTGAAGGGGAAAAAACTATTCCCTTCCCCCATAATTTCCACTAAATGATCTTATGTGTGGCAAAGCTTTCTCTTTCCTTCTTCATGCAATAGACACACAAGGATGATTTATGGATATTTCTTTTTTAACTATCACTACCTTCCAGCTCCATTCTCTGCCAGGGACTACCACCTCTGTTGAGCACAGGTACAAATAATGGCAGGTGCCTAGAAAGACAGAATAAATCTATTCCTGTGCTTTCACAACTAAACTGCTTACAACGGGTGGGGCCATTTAATCTCTGATTATTTTGGCCTCTTAGAAAGGCTGTTAAGGGAAGGAAAAGCAAGAAGGTGAAGAAGAATGGCATGCCTTCTCCTTAGCAAATCTAGAAATCCCCACAGGAAGGTTACCCGACGTTTTGAAGAATGGCTTTTATGGCAAGTTGTTAATGAAATAAGTCTCTGGAAAGGTCTTATAATGCCTGAAACTTTACCTCTATTCCCTGATTAGTGAGAATATCCAACTTCCAAAATGGCGCACAGCTGCGTGAGTATCCTGTTTTAGGTCCACTTCCGACTCCTTCAAATCAAGGGCTATAACACATCTCATTTTCTTATTTGTCTTGGAATTGATGTTTCAACAAGAAACTTGAGTGGAATTTTGTACAGTCCAATAAAATACTTTTTTTCTTTTTTCTACCTCTTAATTTTGTTAACAACTATTTCATCTGAGTGAAAATGATGGAGATCATGGTTGGCAATAGTACTACAGTACTTAAATCTAAGTTGTTAACATTGTGTGTCTAGAGGATACCTTTATTACTTTGAATAAATCACAAATATCTCTGGTGGAAGTGGGGCATAGAGAGGTAGGGGAAGGATAATTGGTTAGTCAAAGTTAATTTCTTTCTCAACTGATACAATGTATTTTCAAAAAATCTAAATTATTCCTCTAATCAGCACATTACCTTCAATTAAAAAGTGAATGTTAACACTAGCATGAGAATACTTACAATTTTATAAGTTAAAATGGATCTATTTTTCTTGTTGTTAATTAAATGTGCAATTTTATTAAATTTTGTGTTCATATGTAAATTTATTCTTTCCTTTATTTAACAAGTGATCAATAATTCCACACATTTAAAATCACAACAAATCTATCTAAATCGTTGATATACAGCACATTCAACAATCGTTAGAGCAGGTGTAATTTTTCTGTCCTGGCTACACTATCTGACAAGAGTAACACCTTAACAGGCTTATGCTTTTTTCGCTATATGGCAAATACCAAAACTTCAGAGCTGATGTCTGCTTCCTAATTTGCCTCAAGGAAAACTAGGTAGTTTCGAATTGCATGATAACCTCAGAAATTTACAAGCAGTAGAAGTTAGCATGAAGAGTCTCTGCAGATACACAGTACTAAGTTTAATTGAATATTGTAATTTCTTTAGCTGGTGCAGTTATTGCCATAGCAAGGTATTCCAGTTGCTTCAGAGAAATCTAAAAGCTACTAAAAAATCGCAGTGGTTGGAGGTGACCTCCAGAGTTGTCCTAACAAGCAGACCAAGCCAGGGTCCACTCTTACTTCTGTGTAAAAAAAAAGATACTGTACAGCTGACAGGCCAAATGTAGCATGGCATACAGCAATGAAGGGGAAAAAATGGCCTGTTTGCTGAGGTCCTTCGTGCGGTCTGTTACAGCACTATTTACAAAACTTGCAAATCTCATTTCTTTCTAACTACCAGACTTGATCTGGTACATAGGAAGGAAAAAGCTGATGATTGAAATTAGAACTTCCTCAATCTTGACTTTCTGTTTATAGTTGTATTAAGCTAAAATTAAAGGCTGAATTTTTATGTCTGAACCTTTATAGAAAATTCTGCAGCCTAATAAAGTGAATTCGTTTTTAAACTGAAGTTCTGTTATCACACTTGCAGGTCGGGATGTGAAATGACAGCACCATTATTGTTATCACTGTTCTTTATCTGCTGAAGGACATTTGAGATAAAGCTGTGCAAAACTGCTGTGACAAATTTCAAAAGCATGGTTAACTTACTTAAATTCAGATCTTGTTAAAAAAAAAAGAGGGTTCTGCTATTCCTGTTGGTGAGTTTTCTTGAAGCTTAATATTTTTAAGATTTTCTAGGAATTAAATGTTTCCTAACTTTTTCCTAACTTTTCCTACAGTAATATTTTACTGCAAATAGACATTGTGGTCACTTTTTACTTACTCTTCCCTTTTGGAATACAGACAAAACAAAAGAACTTTTGCCCTATTGCATGATTACTTTTTCTCCACCCTCTGAACTAACTTGCTCTAGCTCAAAACTTTGTTAGCTAATCGACTGCGTGCAACCTCATGCCAGTTTACTTGAATAACTCTTGTTCCTTCTGCCTTGTTTCTCAATCTGTCCTTGCTCTGTTGACAGGATTCCTTCTGTGAACTACTCTGGTTCTTCAACTCTTCAGCCACTGTCATTCTCTTTCACTTCTCTTCAGATTCATTCATATAAATGTGTTGAATTCATGGCTACACATCATAGTTTACTTACAGTTATGGCTTACTCTTTCTTGTCATCAAATTCCTAACTTTCATCATAAAAATCCAATAGAGTTAGAACGAAACAAAAGTATATGAAGAAGGCGTCAATTGCAGTTTCCAGCTTTGCAGAGAAAATAAGTTCTCAAGTGTGGTCATGAAAACTGATCTTTTTAAGCGACAGCTTTGTTCTGGTATCTAGAAGGAACTTAGGAAATCATAGGCACAAGGAATCTCTTTTTTATCTATATTGTAGAGCTCTATCTATAATCTTTAACTCCTTTCAAAATAATCTAATATAAGACGAAAAAGGTTTTTCACAATGTTCATTAAAATAAAAACTGTGGCTTTTCTTTCACCTTCATAATCTTTGTTTCCTGTGAACCTTTGTAGAAGACTGATTTGGTCTCCAAAACTATTCCAAGAGCAGGCCAAGATAATGTGATGCTTATTCAGATGTGTCAGTGCAGATGCTTAAAACTAGTATCTCCAAAGATGTCATAAAATCTCTTTGATGTCATTACTACAGTAATGCTGAAAAGGAAAAACAATGCCCTCTGATTTGTAGAAGAAGCAAGTGGACTGTGACATTAACAAGTGTAACAGGGAGTTCCTGTGCTCTTATGAATAGTGTAAAAAATGAGCACTGGTGTATTATTCAGTAGTTCACATTACACAAGGGAGACAGTATCATAAATGAGTTGTTTTCTACCCTTCTCCATGATTCTTAGTTCCCCTTCAGCCTTCTCTCTTCCTTATGTAATGCCTATGTCTGACTTCAAATATTGTCCACATCCAATCTTGCATGAGATTGTTTGGATATTCTTTTTAGATACTGGTATTCTTTTTAGATACTGGTATTTTTAAGACTAAGTGTCAAAATGTACAAATTAGTATTTCTGACTAAATTGCAACATTTGTGTAAAGGAGGATACATCAATTGAAAATTCATTCTCAAAATTAAGGTCTTTGTGAGGATTACATGGATCAAGCTTTGTTCTATTCTATTCTGGATCTTCCAGAAAACTGAACTCCAGTTTTGCAGGTGTAATGTTGAAACAAGTAGTTATTTCGTGTGAAGAAGCCAGATCCTGAACCTCTCACACTGAAGACATTCAAGTAGATGCTGGGTTTCAATCTTGTATGTTAGGACTAAGTTCTAAGAAAAAGCACCCGCCAAAAATAGGGAATGTGTGTATAAGAAAAACAGAGTAAGCCAAGGGGAAATAAAAGAATTGCATTAGAACCCAAATTCTGTCTCTGCATACAGTAAATTATATTTCATGTGACATCTGTTTTGTCCAAAAGTGTTACAGAGACAACCACATTTCTTCCTTGGAGAAGATCTGAGTTAGGACATTATGATCTCCGTAACTATCCAAAGATAGGAGAAAGTCTCCTTTCAGCTCTTTTAAAAACAATTACTTCTTAGTAACTAGAGGGCTTCTCATATTGATATTTGCAATACTCTTTTTACAAATGAAAACAAACTGTGATTTTGGAATGATAAAGCAGACTAAAATCTCATTTACAATAAATTTTACTTTGTTGTGGTATGTACAGTAGCTCACATCTGTGTTGCCCTTTGCCTGATGACCATCATCATAAAAAGAAAAAAATCTTAGCGTAGGTTGCTATGCCACTTGCAATTAGCATATTTCTGTCACTGAAAATGGTTTGTACTTTTTGTTTTTCAGTCCCAAAATCTTAGCATCTGTGGATTAATTAATTTTTCGTTTGTTTTTAAGACAAATGAAATTTCTGTTTTGTGAGACCTTCCTGATATGAATGTGAATATGCTGCTTACTTTTCACTGCAAATAGAAATTCATCTGATTTTTTTCTTATTTCATAATTTAGAAAGAGTTACATTAATATACACATGCAAAAAATTTTAATCTGTTTGAAATAATCTACAAAGTATGTTGGCAAATTCATGCCCCAATTGGATAAAAAGAAATGCACCAGTCTCTGCCTGAAATATCATAAATTCGTAGGTTGAGAATTTTTGAGGATTTTTTTTTCTTTGGGTCGTTTTTGATGTGTCTTTTTTTTAGTGCTCTGGTCTGCAGCATAGGAAGTCATTCTCAGAACTGAAGCATGAAATAGTGATCTTATTTTGAAAAGAACCTGTATCCTTCAAACGTAAAATTGTTCAGATCCTCATTATTTTTTTAATATTAGAATGGCCCTTCCCTATTATTTACATTAAACCTATTTAAAAAGATACATTTGAAATGTAGCAATTCTGACTGCCTGGTAAAATATTTTTATCCTGTTTTCTACACTTGATAGAAACACAAACCAACAAGATTGGCAGGCACCCCTTGAGGTCTCTAGTCCAACCCTGGTGCTCAAGAGGGGTGGGTCTCTTTTGGCTGATTGTTGAAAGGTGTCCAGTGGGGGGGTTTAATATCTCCAAGGATGGAGAATCCACAGTCTTCTCAGCTAATGTGTTTTGTTTCCTTAAATATCTTGTTAGAGCTTCTCTTAAAATACAATCACTTTTGTAAGCAAATTATATTTTGGGTGTAGGTATTGAATTAAAATTTGGTCATGTTAAGGAAAATTAAATTGTAAAAATAACAGGTCTGTCAGCGATTAGAATCCATATTTTAGTATCTATTTTCTCTGGATAAATAATACATGTAATGAAATATCCCTTTTTATTTTATTCAGACCATTAGTTCATCTTGTTTTTCCTTTCTCTTTACTCTTAAATCTCTATATTACTTCATTTATCTTTTTTTGTTTTAAACCCCAGCTTCTCTGTTATTTTCAAAGCTCTCCATAGCAACATGCTATCTTGATTTTTATGCTTATCCTTTAGTCTCTGTCTATACAAGCTTTTTTCGTTTCATATTTTCTTCATAGTCCAACATGCTTAAAACAGCTTCCCAGCTAGTCTTTGTTGTTCTTCCACTCATTTTTTAACATTCACAGAAACCTGCTTATTCTGGGAAAAAGGCTTCTGTTATGTTTGTGTATTATAGCACAGCCAACATTTCAGAATAGTATTTGTCAATGTTGTAAATGTTCACCTGAACACTTGAATGAATTTGCATAAACTAGTTGATGTTGTACTTCTAATTTTGATACACAAGTATTCTTGTTAAATAAATTAGCAAGGGAACATTTTCTGAATCAGTGATTTTACAAAAGACATGAACTAAATTTCAGAGTTATAAATCCTTAGATAAAGGACACTCGAATACTACTGAAATGTTTGATGATCTAAAATTGACATATCTTCAGATAAAGAGTCTGAGGTTAGAAAGTTTTATCCCCAAATTACACATAGGAAAGCGGAACACATTAGTTAAATCTACATCTCTAAGTAGGACATTATCTGGTACTTTTCTGTCTGTGAAGCTGAACGGTAGGAAGGCCATGTCTGCACTATAGCGAATCTAGTCTTTTGTGTCTTACAGGCCTTGGTGACTTTATGAGTATCAGATTTAATGATTGGTTTTTTGTGTTTTTTTCAAAGTGTCTGAAACACTGTGAGGCTGCACAGCAGTCCTTGAGAGTAGTATAAAATGAGTATGTATTACATTCATGAAGGCATGAAGAGACACACAAAGGTTTTTTGCAGGACTATGCAGGGTGGTAAAGACTTTAATGAATTTTGACTCATCCATTCAGCTTATTATTAATAGTCCCTAGCATGTGCCTGTGAACATACAGTTGGCCAAACCTTGCCAAGGATCTTGTTTAAAATTATGTGGGGAATTAGAAGACTAATGAATAAAGTTGTTCTTTGATCTTATTCTTCCTATGTTAAAGAAACAGCAAAAGAATATTGGTAGGCTCATAGGAAATCTGTGGCAGAGCAAAGAACTCTATTTAGGTTTTCCAAACCCTGGGTGAAAGTCCTAACAGTGTCTTCCAAATCTTAGCTTGGTTTAAGTGTAGGCTTCTGGTTACGAGGTGGCCAGGAAAAACCTCAAGTATGAATGACGCTTCATAAATACTCAGTTTGGGAATCCAAGCAGAAGTGCTTCAAGTTATATATAAAAAGGTGCTAACAGCACAGGTACTTTGATTCATGGCACAAAGAAAAATTACTCCACATTCACATTCTTTCTTTTGGGTACTTGATGTGAATGATGTGGGCAAAGTAATGGCACTTATCTGGCACTTAAATTGTCGGGAAGTCTTACAAGAAGAGCTGTATTTGCAAATCTAGCAAAACATGTCAGTCACTCCTGCAGTGAAAGGAGGTCTTAGTATGTTATTGAAAATAAAAGTTGCTTTACAAAGCAAGGAATTTATCCTTGTCCAAACAGCTCAATGCGTTTATTCTGATTTGCACACAGCCACCTCTGTAGTGTTTTTACAAGTTTTCCACCACTCTTCCTTGTGCCTATAGTAACTGCTGGGTTTGTGGTACAGTAAATTGCATGACACTGGACACTGGACAATGTATGTAGTGATAGCTCAGAATATGATGTTCTGCAGGTGAAATACAGGACTTAACTTACTAGTAAGCTTCTTTTAAAACTTGAATATGCCAGAGGTGTTTGTTTTTAATTAGCTAGTTAGGTCCTTTTTTGTTTTTACTTTTGGGTTGACAGTATATCAAGCAGTTGGTGAGTGAGAGACCAGAGACTTTCTGAGAGACAGAAAGTAAAGAGAAAAAGTTGTACTTCAAAGTAAATTGTTGATCGAGTGCATGATTCTAAAGTGATTAATAGAATAGATCAAGATTTTCTGAACAATGACTTCTGAATGTTAGCTGGTAGGTAGTAATGACAAATACATAAGAGCATTTTTTGTTATTAATGTGGCCGTTACAGTACAGAACGAGAGTGGTTATGTGTGCAGGCAATAAGACAAACTATAATGCCTTTGACAGGTATTAGCAAGTAACTGCTACCTTAAGCTCTCATACGATGTTACATTTTCACTTTCTACTGTGTTGCAATATAGTAGCTGACTAGTTCCGTCAGATCTTCTATGAGATTTCCTGAACAAATCTCTCTCAAGAATGACACAAATTTTGTGACAAGTTTTACCTGTTAAAACAAACTTTCAGACAAAGAAAAAACTCATCCCTCTTTCATCTAAAAAAAAAGAGGAGAAAAATAAAAAGATAAAACCAAAACTGAAGTGTGAATACTACCAGTTCGCTTCAAATTATCTGAGCTGTGTTAAAATTTATTGCTAACTCCCACTATGAGGATTTCTCCCACATTGTGCTTCTCAGTTGTGCTCAGTACCTATTCTCAGCTGGAATGCAGTTGCTATTAGAGAACATTATTTAGTATTGTGGAGATGGCTTAAAATTCAGTTTGGATATCACTGTACATTAGTATAGCTATGGAACTGTTACAGGCTATTTACAAATAATAGTGACTCGCTTTCAGAAAAACAGGATCTCCAGAAATTTCTTTCCACACTTTTTCTGTTGTTTCTCACAATTCTAAGTGGATCAAGGATTAAGGTATAAATGTATCACCGAAATGGCAAAAATTATGTTAATACAACCTTAATTATTACAATGTTCTCACAACTTACTTTCAGTGTTTGGTTCTGGATTGTACGATATAAGTAGAATGTGAGACCATTTTTCTTTGAACTCTTTCCTAACTCTTATTTTGGGCAAATGGATGCCCTAGTGAACCTTGTGAATAGATATGCAAGAGAAAGGCCAGCTTTTCATAGAGGGTGTATGTGCCTCACGTGCTACAAAGGAAGCCAGAGAAGGCCCAGGTTCCACACCCAGACTCAAGAATCCCACTTGTCTTCATACAGATCACTTGTACTCTTGTCTCAGCAGAGCTGTAGCAGAAAACCTCTTGCCTTGCCTTACCGAGAGACCATTTGCTGCATTCAGGTGTTTCTGTTCTTGCTTTGGTTTTTAAGTTTGTGATTTAGCATTCACTACAGATGTAGGTCGTTCATTTTCCACTTGCTATGTAGCCTTCTCTGTATTGAAACCACCATTTCATTTTCATTTATTTCTTCGTGAAGGTCCTTGCCATTCAGGCAGTAGACAGTTATTTGTGTGCTGGGCAGCCTTAAGATGCATAAAGCAAGGGAAAACTGCTGGGCCATTTCACTCACTGAGTGATGCAAGCCACTGAATGCAACAGGCAACTTTAGTCAGAAAGCTTCACTGCTCAAGAAATTTCCCTGTCATGCATTCAGGCTGTGGATTTCTCCTGAAAAAAGGAGAATGATTGACACATAGTTATATGCTGCCTTAGTTGCCTTTTATTTGTGGCTGTGTCTGTTTCTTGGAAAAATTATACACAGAAGGAGATGAATAGGGAGAATAGAAAGCTTAAGCTTTAGGAGTCTTTCTTGAGGAAGAGAGGAACCATTTATTTTGTGTTAAGAAAATGTTAGTTAGAAAGGAGAAAACAAATACAATACAATTCTGTCTTTCAGAGGTCCTTGAGGAAGGGTCTTTAAGAGAAAAATACTTATGGCAAACATACGTTTCAAGGCTTTAATGCATTATCTGTCTTTTTTCCAAGTCCAGAAAGACCCTTTCCATGGAGTTACACTCTAAAAGACATTGTCCAACACAGCCAATTGTATCAAGAATTTGGAAATTTCTGAGACTCCTGTGTCTGTGTGCTAAGCACTTCCTTTTATCCCCATGTACAATAACATATCAATATTAAGAGTGTAATAACTAAACTTCCACAAGTAGTATTATATAAGATGAAGTACATTCATCATAAGAGCACTTTAAAGGCATAAAGAAAGGCTAAATCTTGAAAGCAATTTAAAAAAGTGTTTAGCATTACAAAACCATGTCACATACTCATGATATTTTAGCTTTTCAGATATTTAATGCAAATTAATGGTTGGTCTTTAAGAGGTTTTAGGCAGCTACAACTCCTTCCTCTTCTCTTTGCAAGTAATATTTCCTTAAGAATAAACCGTAAAATATTTTCAATGTCATCAAACAGTCCTTATGAAACATTTCTTTTGAAATACTTGACAGCCAGATCCCAGCATCATCTACTTGATTTCATCCTGTGGATTTTCTATACTACAGTTTAAGCTTCTTCTATTTCAATCTGCTCTGACTGTCACAGCACTTTTGAACTTTAAGTCTGAGACAGTGATTCGTCATTCTGAAGATTGGTCTGCCTACAGGCATTTCATGTACCTAATCTTGATTCAGAATTACTTATTTAGGCCTGCTGCATTAGCTGTAATTTGACAAGGGGCAGTGGTGGAAGCTGGGCTTTTGACGTGTTCTAGTTTCTTTTGGTATGATAAGGCAATGGTGAAAATCAATTAAATCCAAAAGATATATGGGCAAGACATCTGATTTCAAACTGAAATTAACAAAGTGGATTTACTTGTGCTACTGACAATATTATTTTGCAGATTTGGAACAGCTTTTTGATTTTAAAACAAATCTTTACATTGTGTTTTATGCAAATCTCATGTAAAACGCTGTGATTCTATGTAAAAAAGGACATATTCTATGTATTTATGTAAATACATTTGGCAAGTGGCTATTTAGAGATAAAGAAATGCCCCAAAACAAATAATGTAGGGTATTTTCAGAAGATAATGCAGACCATGGGAAAGCATAGTAGTGCAAGCAATGCACTCATGCATTGATGGGGTCTTGGTGTCTGGATAAGGACACTACAACATGAAAAATCAGAGGTTGCTGAAATATCAAGGATTTTGCAGAAAGGAAATAAAGCTGTCCAGAAAGACATACTACTGCAATTGAACACTTTCTAGGAGGCTTTAAAAATAACAAAAGCAGCAAAGATCAAAGCAACATGTATGGACAGCAACATTCCAGCGTTTGTGTGTGTATTGTTGATGGCTGAATTTCAGTGTGATGGCTCTGAAGTCAGCATAAATCAGTCAGCTGAGGTGTGGGGGTGGTAATTTCGTAGACTGTGCTAGGCACCAGGGCGTTACAGACTTCATGCAATTTCTTGTACCCCAAAGTATACCTTCAAAGTAGTCTTTCAAAAGAGTATTATAGAAATATGCAAGATGAAACTTTAGACTTTTGCCAAACAGAAAAAAGACTGAGAAGCGGTATTAGTCCAGTTTCCTGATTATTCAGTTCTCTGTACATTACTGCCTTCGGTCACTGCACCTTGGGCAATTCCAGTGTTTGTGAATGCATCTCAGTTGTCCAAGCCTGCACAGAAGTCCCTTTTGTCAAATGGTTGTCAGTGACATCAATTTGCTTCACAAGGTTTTACCAATGCAAGTGATACATTACCAGGGTACACTTCCCATTTTGTCCCTAGCAAACGACACTGTCCTTTCTCCTAGAATAGAATAGAATAGAATAGAATAGAATAGAATAGAATAGAATAGAATAGAATAATACAGTTTGAAGAGACCTAAACTGATCATCTAATCCAACTGTCCTAGTGCTGTTTTTTGGCAAACTGTGGAGTTTCCACAAGTCCCCGATTGGTTGGAGGGTACCCAGAAACTATCTGAGGCTGGATTATCTGGCATTTTCTGGAAGAACAAAACCAAATAAGACTTCTGTGTGACCCCATTCCTTGTTCTTCTACAGAAGTACCTAAGGGTTATTTGTATATCCTAATTAATGTAGTTCGATCTGCCTATATAGTCAGTGTTATTCAGCACATTACAGAAAAGATACTTACCTCACCCTAATGTAGGTGTTCCAGGTCGGGAGGCCTAATTATGCCTTTTAAAGCTCTCTACAGCTTTCAGGCAAGGTGATAAGCATTCTCTTTCTTGCATGTAAGTAAAGTAGAATGGGTAATTACTTTGTTACACTAATGATGGAGTTCAAAAATATTATTTTTGGTTTTTAAAATTTTCTTCTATTTTGCTTTATTTTATTCTAAAAATACCAGTTAACTGCACACTTAGGACACAGCTATTTTAGAGTTAACATGAGGCAATGAGGAATAAAACCCTACATACCCACTTTCAGCTTCCTCCAAAACAATTAAAATGTTTACTTCTATGTTTGTATTTGGGGAAACAGTAGCACCAAAGCTTTTGATAGACTCAGGCTCTTTTCTGAGGTAAGATAAGTAGTATCCATAGGATGGAAAGACTTAGGGGGGGAAATTAGTTATGAAGTCATATTTTTTTCGTAACAAAGCAGAAAGGAATTCTGTCCACTGGAGAGAAAAATGAGTTCTGAAAGATATCAAGTCCAATTGCACAGAAATGAATGAGAAGATAGGGTGTTCTCATGCTGATTTTCCTCTGCTCCCTGATGGGTTGTAAAGATGTTTCCTAGTGTTTGCTACTGCAGAGATGTCCCATGTTGGAGAACTTTGCCCTGTCAATGGTAATGGTCACCACTGCCATCTCTGCTCCTAATGCAGACAGTGCTTTCATTACCTTTCTAAATATACATTCACATGTCAAATCCTGCAACATGAGCAATTTATGCAATGAAACAATGTTGGCAGAGATGAAATCGCGTGTTTGTCCCCTGGCATCACAGTAACAAAACTGAAACTTGATTTACACTCTGTCCTGCCCGCCTCTCAAGGATGGCCCAAGGATGAAAGATGCTTTCCCAATGGACACATGCCCAGGAGAGGACCTTCCTCCATTTCAAAGACCCACATGCTGTCAGTTTTGTCAGCTGTTGGAAAATTATGTGGATTTCAAAAAAGGAATGGTGATATACTGCCATGGATGGAGTTATGTACTTCATTTGTAAGAGTGAAGCAACTTTTACTAATATAGTGAGTTATAAAGGCTCATTAGCACATGCCACAGTGTTTTACCTTTAATATCAAGGTACACTTCATTCAGTTACTGAAGAGAAGACAGGGTCAGGCAAACTGTCAGGGAGACCCTCCCATTGAGTCATGAGCTTCAGAAAGGACTTGTCTACTTTCAAGACTCCTTCTCACAGAGAGGTCTAGGGATGGTTGGTTATACGCCTAATCCCAGAATTGGTCAATAGTTTCTGTCAAAAGAACTGTATATGTGCAATCAGTCTTTTATATCAGTCACCTAAGATTTCAAAGTTTATCATGCTAGTAATCACTGACCAAGAATCTGTTGTGGAAAAGAATCTCCCAATCTTGAGGTGTAACCTTGAGAGGTAACCTTGTCCCTGCTCAAGGAAGCCCACTGCCATCAGGGGAGAACAATGGGGCCTGGCCTGCCCTATATTTATGAAGTGAGACTTCTAGCCATATTTGCTTGTTAGCAAGACATGTGGGGCACTCTTAGAGACAGTCCTTGAGTATTGTCATCCACCCCTCAAAGCCCGGAGCAAGCTGGACATGGCCATCACAACCCACACTGGTGGTTATGACTTAAGCGTGGGGAAGGCAGGCACCACCACATGTTCATTAACATGTACAAAATTAAAGCAAGGATAAACATTTCACAAATAAAGCAAATGTGTGTCGACTCCCTTTATTCTCAAAAGAGAGATAAGTACAGTATTAGCAGATTGAACGGGTAGAATTTTCTCATGGTATTTTTTTTTAATTAAAGATGGGACTCTGAATTATGTCTAAATCTCTTTGGACTCAGAAAACTGAGGCATTGTGTGGCAGCTTTGTCTTTTCCAACTCTATACTAAGAAAAGCTCTTCATTACCCTACATTTGTAAGATTGCTAAGACTCTTGAATACGGCAATCTTAATGTACCTTGTTCTGCATACGAAACAAACAGCTTTTCAACATTTCATACTCATGCTGAAAAGCACTAATTAATCACTTTAGCTATTGTCTTACAAATTAGAGATGAAATCATAGGAAGTCTCATGCAAGGAGTAATTTAGGACCAACCTATCTTCACTTAATAAGAAACTCCAGAACAAAGTTGTCACACAGGAACACTGAAGGGTTTTTTTTAAAGATTTGATGAATTATTAGAAAAAAAAGCAGGTTTGGGAAACCTAAGTTACCTCATTATCTTAGAAAGTGAATTACAGCTGTTGCACATTCCAGACTACACCTAGTGACTGTTGTGACAGTCTGTCATTGTTTGCCACGCAGATAAGGCTTCATCAAAATTCATGGTAACATTTGTTGAGTTTTTTTCTCACTATTTTGGGAACAACGTTAAAATATATGAAATCAAAAACTGGAACAAATCCCTGAGTCAACAATGCAAATTGCAAATATATTTTTATTAAAGGTTTCATTAAATGCATTTACATTCTGAAGTTAAACCGCTGAATTTCAGCCCGACATTTGGATTCACTGGGACAATTTCCACTTGTGTGAATGCATACCTGTTTACTGCTGCAAGATAATACACCTTTGTGTCATCACACAAACTGTAAAACATCCGTGCTTGTGCAGCCATCAGTATGGCTGTGCTGGGAGACTGAAACCTTTGAACCCGCTTGAAGGTAGGAATGGGACAGCTTTTAGATGTTAAAAACCTTAGGCTGGGACATACCTGTTTGAGATACAATTTGTTCTCCCTATACTTGTAAAGAGATGACCTGTTAAAGGTGATTTATCTCTTTGAGAAGGACATGGTTGACTAGGAGGACTATCATTCTTTTAAACTGGCCTCTTGCTTCCTTGATCTTAACATGAATGGACTGCTAAAGTCATTCCTTTGACACTGCAGAGTCAGGAAAATTTAAGGTCATAATGTTGTCTCCCTGACATTTTTATTGTCAACATATTTTTATCTGATGTTTTGGTTACTGAACTGATGTGTTATCAACTGAGGATATAATTCTATTAATATAAATTTATATGACAATAATGTACCAAGTATGGATGTGTTTGTTTTACGGATGAACAATACAGACGAATAATTATTTTTATTTTCAAAGTTCTTTTAGTAAATGAAGAAAGAATGTTTAGGAATATATTTTCATTTCAGAAGGAGTAAAATAATTGCAGTCACTGATTTAATTCCTGGGGACATGCTTAGAAAATAGCATATACAACTTTACGTTGTTTATATTATTGTTGCTATTAAGGCAGGAGTCACATTCTGAACATTTCTAATGAAACAAGGGTCCTGCGGCAACTGTATGAACACAACCCAAGTTTCACTTCAAAGATTTCCAGTTTAAATAGACAGAGGGCAATGAAATATTATATTCATTCCCCCATTTTACACACTGGAAATGGGCTAAATGCAGTGACTAAGGAGGTAATGGAAAGAAACTTCACTCCTGGCCAGTTTGGTGGTGTCTGCAAAATAACTGAAGGTACACTCAATTCCTTCATGCAGATTATTGATAAAATTACTAAACAGAACTGTCCCAGTATTGAGCCTTGCGGAACCCCACTTATGACTGAGCTGGATGTGACACCATTCTGGGCCAGGCTATCCCATCAGTTTCTTACCCAGCAAAGAGTGCACCTGTCCAAGACATAAGCAGCCATAAGATGCTCCAGGAGAATGCTGTGGGAAACTCTGTCAAAGGCTTTACTTAAGTCCAGGTAGACAACACCCACAGCCTTTCTCTTAGCAACCCAAAAAAGCAGGTCACTGCAAGCAGATCAAGTTAATCGAGCAGGACCTACCTTCCATAAATCCGTGCTGGCTGGGCCTTATCCACCGGTTGTCCTGCACATATCTCATGATGGACCTCAAGGTGATCGGCTCCATGACTTCACCGGCACCAAGGTCAGGCTCCCAGGTCTGTAGTTCCCTGGATCCTCCTTCTGATCCTTCTTATAGATGAGCTGATCTCACCTTGGATGAATGATTGCAACGAGCTTAGCAAGCTTTTCTGTCAGCTCCCACAGTACCCTTGGGTCGATGCCATCCAGTCCCATAGACTTCTGTATGTCTGAGTGGTATAACATTATGCTGTACACTGACCATTTGCTGCGGCATTATGAGGGCTTTGTTCTTTTCCTCATCTCTGCCTTCCAGTTTAGGGGTGGGATGCCCTGAGGACAACTGGTCTTGCTGTTAAAGACTGAGGCAAAGTAGGCATTATCTACCTCACCCTTTCCCCCACCCTTTGTCACTGCATCCAATAAGGGATGGGGATTCTTAAGCCATAAATGAATAATACTGATTTTTTATAAAGTGATTCAAAGAGAACATGTGAAGGTGGTAAGATTCATTATTCCTGTAATACACATCAGCTAACTGAGGGAGACGATGTACTTTATACTGTCCAAGGCTACTCAGTGCCGCTCTGCCCTGCCTGGCTTAGGCTTGGCCTGCAGCTTCTGGGTTCAAAGCCGGCAAGAAACAGCGACTGATAGATTTAACTGAGGTTTGCATGCCTCAGATTCTCTGGCCTGAAAGCCTTTAGCAGCAAGCAGTTCTCAGCTGTTTACAAGGCAGTGGCGAGGACAAAGAGGAAAGAGACGGACTCTCCGTAGCTGTATTCCAAGCTTATTTTCTCTGCCCTGTGGGGGCAGGGTGACCATATCTTGAAGGGGAGCTAAGCAGAGAGACAGCTTCTCGCTCCATCTCTGCTGTTTTAAGGGGTAGGTATAACAGAGCTTAACCAATTAGAGAGTGAGGATACATGATAGAAAACCCAATAGAGACATCTCAGGGGAGGAACAAATTTAAACTAACTAATAACAATATAGCTGGAGGGAATTTCAAATCACGCTAGCCTGTCACAGGGCCTGAGGCTCTGTGACGGAGGAGAAGACGTAAAGTGAGCGTATGTTGCTATGTTGCAGATTCCTCCTTTGATCCGCCTTCAGGGACAGAATCTTGCGAGGGGAAATCAATCCATTCGGAGTCACTTTCATAGAACCTGGGCTGCACCATAGCGACAACTCAGCAGGTCTCAGATGACACCTAGACTTTTAGTACTCAAAGCTTAAATTTTTTAAATACAGACTTTAGCTTTAGCTAACACAGACTTTGACTTTAGCTAATGACTAGAGACAATATAGTAAGAATATGAACTCTGGAAATTAAACCAAAGCAAAACAGTTGTTTTAATAATGTCATCCATACCTGTGCAGATCTCCTGTACTATACAACTGGCATAAAAATGAAATAATGCCTGACTCCTGGGACTGTGTGGTACATGAGCCTGTGACACATTTAATGAGCAAACATTCAGTTTAATCATGGAGATGACATGTAGGCCTGATCATGGGACAAGTTGGACTTAATGATCTTGATGGGTCCTTTCCAACTCAGCATATTTGATGATTCTATGACTAATGTAAATGTTTTTCTGCAGAAGCTGCTGTCTCATGTTTTGCTTCCTTGTTAAAAAACAACCCTGTTAAAGACCTGGGCACAAATGACCCCATTTTATCCACACCCAGGCACCATTTCTGCCAAACGCCTCTTCAGCACTGCATCTCTATGTTTGTCAAGGAAAGCAGAAAGATATCTACACTCAGCAAAAGGTTTGGCTTTCTTCTCTTGCTCCTCACCTAAAATTTACATGTGTGTGTTTCACGTGGATTCCTCTTCAGGTTAAATCCTTTTTTTTCTGTAATTAAAGAAGCAGTATACATTCTCTCCAGGAGATTTCCTTTGTCTTCCCTGTTCTACAAGTTTTTGTTCGTGAAAATGCAATAAAAGTATTGAACTTAATTCTGAATTTTCCTTGATGCATGAGAAACTTTTAAACTTTTTTTTTGCAAGTGACATCATTTTTATAAAAGTAACGCAGTTTGTCCTGTTCTCTGTTGTTTCAGATTAATGAATCCATGTGGTGATGTCATTTCCAATTTGTGTGGGAAAATGCATCCCCTGATTACTCTGATTATGAGAGTGGTTATAAATCCAATCATTCTTCACTATTGCTTTCTTCTGTAATAGCTGTAATTCTTGAGATGTGAACATCGTGACCTGTTTTCCAGGTCTTCAATTTTATTATCAAAATAGTGTAATCTTTTCTGAATCACTTGAAAATCTTACTCGGAAGAAAAGTTAAAGTTTTTCACAAAGCAGGCTCCTTTTCAGGTTTTTACGATTTTCCACGGTTAGTTTTCTTCTGTTATCAAGAGTAAAATATTAATTATCTATAATGACTTGTGCCAGATATGTGTACTTAATGGAAAAATTTCAAGACTGTTAGATACCAAAGGAAGAATAAACAGTTATCCTAACCTAGGCTGATCTTATTTAAAACATAAACCACAGAAGAGTAAGTCTTGCAATAAGATATTTTTTTCCTGTCTGTGTTCCAGGAAGACTCATCCTTTAGTAAAAGATTTAAAAGTGAGAAAAGATGAATGTGCTTTTGTGTTTAGTTTCAAATTTCAAGATTAAATATTAGTGATCTACAGTGACTGATGCAACTCTAGGTAAAATTCCATGATTCAGATTTAAGGGCAGAGGTATCAATGATCTTCTTCTATGCTGACATCCAAAGAAATACATGGCAAAGATCAGCAATTGTTGCATTAAAAAGTTTCTTTTTTGTTTTCTGTGAGTTTGTGCTTCTGTCATTTTATTTTAATCCAGTTAAGATATGCTGTTAAGGAGCTCTAGATGTCTTTTACAAGGTTATGTAAATACATCTGAGGACATTATCCAAACTTTCCAGATTGTTTAAGAATAAGATGGTATGAGATGTGTTAAGCTAAATCATGCAACTGGATATAGGTTTGTTTCTACACTAGATCATGAGCACTGAATGATTTTAATTCTCATTAGACTGGCTGTGTGCTGGAAATATTAAGGTCATTTTTCTTTTCAAATTTGGGTTCAACATTTACCTTTTTCTGAATTCTGGAATTTCCCAAAATTCTAGAATTCTGCAAGTGAGATCCTACAAACTTGAAGTAACATTTACCCCTTCAGTGAGTATTACTGGATATTATCTCTTTCCTGAGAAATGCAGGAAAGTGCTAAACTTTGACTTTTTTCATCTTTAACATTAGCTCTTTTCTGCTGTGCTTAATTTTACAAATGTTCATTATTAAGATGCCTTGAAGTAGAGCTAATGGCTTCTCTTCATAAGTTAACCAGAAAGAAAAAGCTGAAAATAGAGTGGTATTAATGAGTGTAGGCTATATAAGCATTTTGGCATTGCACCTTTCTTAAAGAGGATTTTTCTTGTTTTAAAATGCTTTTGCTCTTTCTCAAAGAACAGAGAAATAAGATGGATGCCACACCTGGTTCTGTTTGTTCATATTCCAATTTACTGCCTTCATAGAGGTCTAAGAGTTGTTCAGGAGCATTGTTTTGCTATGTACCAGGCAAAAAAAGAGCATTAACACTATTAACTGAAAATAAAGTATCATTTACTAAAAGCACTGGTAATTACAGTAAGTGTTGCAAAATATTGATAGCACACTTAGTCTGAGAAGACCCACATATACTCTACTTAAATATTTTTGCACAACATGTTATATATTTAATTAACACTTAAAGCAGTGTTTGAAGTTTTCCTTTTGTTTCTTCCAAGTGGATTGAAATAAATATCTTAGTTTAATGAATTTTTGAGACAGATCAAAATTTCAGCTGTCCAGGGACATATAAGAGGTAATGAAATCCTGCATTCAGAAGACATTGAGGTCCTGATGCATGTCCAGAGAAGAGCAATGAAGATGATGAAGGGCACAAGGCTTATGGGTGGGGCTGAGAGAATTATAGTGAGGGAATTCTCCTCCTGAAGAAGAGGAGGCCCAGAAGTGTCAATATCTGGTGAAACCAAATAGACACATTACAGTATACACATATAAAAAATCGTTTTCCAGGAAGCAGTTAAAAGCCAGTCTACATTCCAGTAGGACTAAGCCTACCAACCTCATTTTTGAGATCATCAGATTTTTTGTCATCTTCGGAGAACTCTTTATCTACGTGTGCTGAAGTAGGACATTGGTCTGAAAGTTTCTGTAATTTACAGTTGAAACCAACAACACAAACAAATGGTTTAAGAAAATATATGGTTTCTGTTGTAGGTCTGCCCTCATACTGGTATTGTTGTATAAGATAATAAATCAGTAAAAATAATCTAGTTCTTTCTTATGATTTAATTGAAGAAGGTGCACAAGTGATAGGATAAAGAAGTTCTGATGATTCTAATAGTCTAGAGAACTAATAGTGAAGATTTTCTAATATTATAGAGTTCTTAATAGTATAGGTTTTCTTTTTTTTTCATAGATCTACCAGTATGCAAAAAAACCAAAGACAACTATAAAATAATGTTTTTACAATTAAAATTTTAATACATTACTTATTGAAAACAATTGGAAAAAAACCAAAAAAGAACAAAATCGCTCTGTTAATCAATCCACAGAAAGAACAAAATTGAAAATGAGAACAGTAAAAAATCATTAAATTTATATTTCCACAGTAATATACTACTTGCACGCTAGACCGTTCTGCTTCAAGCTATTGTTTTCCTTAAAAAAATAGCATATTTTTCTTTAGTCAGCTTTATGCTTTTATAAAAATACTTTTATATATTCATAAAATGCTAATGCCTACAGAAAAAAAGCAGAAACTGGTCTAAGAAGTTCAGGTTCAAATACGAATTAGTAAAAAACTTGTCATACTGACTGTTTCACTCTGTCATTTGTTTTTTTCCTCAGGTCATGTCATTTGTATTTGTTTTACCAAAAAAGTCATAAATCTCCCTCCAGCTCACAAAGAATGAATACCGTGCTGTATTTATATCTCTATTTTATTGTTAAAGGAAAATACGGGAAATTTAAGAGTATAACTGACATCAGAAGTAATTGTCAGAAGCTTGTGGTTGTTTTACAAATAAATTAGTGTTTGTTGTTATTTTCTGGTATACAGCAGAAAAAAGGAGAGCTTAAACCTTTTTACTGGTGAAATAATTATCAGTTCGCATAATGTTTACCGTCTTAATGATAAGGCTGGCAACAGAACCTGCTCCTGCATGGATTCCTCTCTCTGCAGGTCCATAGGTCTTGCCCAGAACCTGCTCGAGTGTAGTCTTCCCAGGGAGTCATGATCTCTTTCAGGCATCCACCTCTCCTGACATGGGCTCCTCCATGGGCTGCAGGTGGATCTCTGCTGCCCCATGGTCCTCCATGGGCTGCAGGGGCAGAGCTGCCTCACCATGGTCTGCCTCACCATGGGCTGCAGAGGAATCTCAGCTGTGACACCTGAAGCACCTCCTCCCGCTCCTTCTCCACTGATCTTGGTGTCTACGGAGCTGTTCCTCTCACATGTTCTCACCCCTCTTTCCTCTGTCTGCAGATGCTGTTGTGCAGTAACTTTTCTCCCTTCTATATTCTGTTATGATAGAGGCTCTACCACCTCTACTGATGGGTTCAATTTGGGCCAGCAGTGGGTCCATCTTGGACACAGCTGACCTGTCGGACATGTGGGAAGTTTCTAGTAGTTTCTCAGAGAATTCACCCCTGTAGCACCCATGCTACCAGAAGTTGTCATGCAAACCCAATTGAAGTGGGTTTGATTTTTTTTTTACCCGTCTTTGTCAGTTGTGATAGAAAATAGATGCAAATGGTTTGAGCTGTCCAGAATGAAAACAGCAAGGCTAACCTGAAAAGATTTCTTGCAGAATTTCAAACTGGAGTAGAAGACAAGGTATAATATTCAGACCTTGTTAATCCAAGAGTTTTGCGTTCACTTACCTTCAAGCAAACTGAGCTGAAGGCCAAGCAACTCAATTGCCAATGTTATCATGCCCTCCAGATCATCCTGGATACTTCTGCTTCCCCGTCAAATCATAATTATTGATGATAATGCTGGCAATTCTCCCAGCAAAATATGAGGTCTACAATGCAGTATAGCAATAGTAGGGAGCTTATTTCCCCTATTACTTACATTATACAAGTCTGTAAATAGAGACATCAGCAGCCTCTGTGTTACTTGTCAAATTATTTTGGAACTGGGGACATATCTTGGATTATCAAGACCCTGCTGTACTGCTAGATGAAATTCTTATAATTTTTTTCCATCAATGTGTGTTTTCAAAAAAAGTTATGCTGATGGAAATATTGCTAGATGCAAATTTTTAGATAATATACATTTTGTTTATTTTTTGAAACAATTTCACTTACCAAAGTCTGTGATAAAATATGTATCTAAAGGCTACAGAGTTTTGTAGACTATTTGAAGATGGCTCTGTGGAGATGTACTCTGTCAAGAAGAAATATCAGGCTGGTGAAACTGGAGCAGCTCTGGTATTACTTCAGCTTCATCTTTCCCAGTTACAGCTGAGGAGAGAAGGGGTTGATCTCAGTGATACTGACACTCTCCTGGCCCTGTAAAAGAAAAAAGTGGTTGTGGGAAGAGTTGGGAGTATGAAACACGGTGGAAATGGCTCATGATTAGAATGGATAACCTGCCTAAGTGGAGAAAAGTTTCAGTGAGAATGCAGACTTCGAGATACTCCTTCTGTCTCTTATGTTTGTACAGTTCTTTGGAGCAGCAGAATGTGTAAACAGAATAGCAACTTGCTACAGTAACATGCAGTGCTTACAGAAATTTGCACAAGAATAAAGATGTTCCTTGGTTGATTGATTGGGCGGGGGAGGTGTGGCCCAGTAACCTTGCAGATCCTTACAGTGATCTTCAATGTTAAACAGATTTGATAAAGTCACTTAAAATTAGAGGATTTATTAGGCTTCCAGTCTCTCATTACTTATAAGAGTTATAAAGTCTTTCATAAAATATATACCTTGTTTATTTCCTTCACAATGCAAACATGGTTATTGAAGACAATAGTGAAATTTTTAAACAGACAACTATTAATTTTTCACTGCCATAAAACATCCAGAGATTCTTTCCTGCCACACCTGAACAATTATTAATCTCATCTCGCTGATGTTTCTTCTTTCATCCATTTCAAACCTGGAAATTATAATTATCAGAGATCATAAATTCAATGTAGGAAGGACAACAGGGACAACAAAAATCATACTAAACAGAGCAGAACTCTGTCACAGATATGAAGAGGTATCTCCCTCAATATTCCTCCTCCTCCCCCAACCTAAAAGCCCCTGATTGGAAACAAAGAGAAAGAGCACTGGTCTGAGGAGAGGAGGGAGGGGAAGGCACTGCTGCTGCTTGCTGACAAACAAATGAGCAGCCATTCTGTTGCTTGATCCCATGGACATGGCAAAAAGCAGACCTAAACCCTGCCTGGGAGAGGACTGCTCTGTTTGACCACCAAAAACCCAAATGCTGACCTACCATGAACATAATAAGCAAGTATAACACCTGCTAGTGTTGCAGTGCTATCAAAGCCAAATATAATTCATATTAGTCCTGAAGTGCCCAATAAATGCATGTTATTTGCCTGCTAGGGTGAAGAAGTGTATTAACCTGCTTAAGAACAATGTAAGACTTTATCACAAAAAAAGGCTGCATTTATGTTAGCTTCTCTTAAACCAGTAAACCTGACTTAGTCTTAACTGAGCTGTTCTGGGGGTTTTTTTGGCATGGTTAAAATTTCAATCAATTAATTCCCTTGAATCTAGTATTAAAAAAAAAAAAAAAAAGGAAGAAAAACATACTTGGGGATTTAATTACTTCTAAATCCTCCATTCCTAAGAAATACCTTGAGACCTGTTCTTCTTTCAGTGCTTTTTCCTTGTAGTTGCTCAATAAGCAAAAGTGTCTGGTCACATAGGAACAATATCATAAAAAACAATCACAGCAGCCAGCTAAAATCTCTTATTAAATTTCATAAAAGTTTCAGTGTCCTACATGTTTTCTTGGAGAAGTTACACAGCACAATGAGATACCATTGTAGCTCACAGATGCCTCCTCCATGCTTTTATAAATTAAGTGTTATCTCATGCTGCTTTAAAACCACAGAATAAATAAATAGATAAATAAAATTGGGGAAATTACTGTTCTATGCTATCCAGCAACACCTGTAACTTTGCCCTTTGTCTTGAAAAACAAAAAGTCGTACAAGGTGCACAAATAATTTACAAGATTTTCAAGGTTGTTCTCTTACGCATTTCATGGCATCTGAGAATACAGGTCTGAGACTTAAAAATTCAGAGTAGGCTTATTTGGAAAGGAAGCAGTCTACAAAATTATAAGAATTAATCCAAAGGATATGCTGCTCTTTAGAGTTTTAAGAGGCTGCAGTTTCAAAGTTTTTCATGCTCAGTTGCTTCAAATCACCCATGTTTACAGACGTCTGAAATATTCATGGTCTATGGATCTCTGATGGGATAGTGCACATTAGGAATTAGGAAACATAAACATCAGCATATGAATTTTGTGTATTTAGGTAGCTGAAAAAATATGGTTCAATATTCTCTACAGTGTGGGTCTGTGAATTAATACTGCTGGAAATGATAACATCTGTATTGGAATGAGTAAGAAATACATATCCCTGTAACATTACAGCCCAGTAAGCAAATCAGTCTAACTAATTCATACCATGTGGTACGACTAGAAATATTTTTCAGTGATCTGGAGAATCATATTTTTGGTCTGTATTTTGTAGAGACAAAAATAATGCCTACCTGTCTATAAAAGACCGGCCTTTTACAGCTAGTCTACACACAACTAATAGAAAAAAGAGTAGATTGCTCCGTTGTTACCTACGAACTCACTCCATAGAGGATATGGTGATTTATATGTGTAGAGAATCTTCCCTGCAATACTTTGGAAAAGAAATAGTTTTAGGGTAATAGTAATATGATAACATGATGCAGAAACTTTATCAAAAGCTGTATTAATTTATTCTAGCACTAGTCACTCATGTGACTGTTCATGCACTGTAATAATCGGTTCCAGAATCAACAAATCCTATTTTCTCAGTTAATTTCTCTGTTTTTAAAAGAGATACATTTCTAACAGTCTTTTAATAAAACAAAAATGAATCCCTGATATTTAATAGATTAGAAAATTTAAATAAATTTACATTTTATTTAAAAAGCTTGGAAAAAAATTATGTCTCTATTATGTTGCTACCAGAGTCTGGCAAAATATTATATCTCATAGTCCTACCTTTTATCTGTAGTTGTTTCCTTAACTGGATGAGAGCGCATTCATATCCTATCTAGGGTTTTAGCATTTCAGTTATCTTTTTTTACTTTATTGTAGAATTTAGGTCAGCATTTCAAATTATTTATTATATAATTTTTAAATTTCATCTTGTCTGGCCATAAATGACATCATAAATGATAGAGTATCTTATAGAAATGTCTTACAGATGTATGTTACTTAAAATATTGCTGGAAAGTTGTGTCTTGCAAATATTTGCACATTTTTAAGCATATAAGTTACTCATATTGTTAGCTCAAAATGCTTGATGGGCTGAGATCACAATGTCCTGCAAAATAATGGATATTGGTGTAGAAAATGTCAGATAGAGGTGCAGGCATACACAGTGTGTCTTTAGTAGACACTAAGAATCTTCCTGTTTTAAAAATCTGGTTAAAGATGGCAAAAGGTACCCTAGCTTCAAAAAAGCTGAGGGTTTAAGGAAACTGCAGGAATCAAGCAGCAACCAAGAAGAGAATGTTCAAGAGGAGATAAAAGGAATAATGACATTTTGAAGAATATCTAGCCATGGATACAATTTCAGAATTCCAAAACACTTCAATATTTAGGACCAAATCTTTTTTGTAAATCTGTGAAGCTTCACTGAATTGATTTGAGCTATACTGAAATAGTTTTTAAAGTGAATTTAAAGTGAATCCTCCCGTCTCCCCATACTCCACCAATATTATCAGCCCCTCTATTGCCTTGTCATGACTATCTATTAATATTGTATAGGTATTGCTTAAGCTAATTGCCATGCATATTTAAAATTAACTGCTTGAAAATCTAAGTTGCATTGGAAAGCAAACTAGTCCAGAGTTATCTTTGTGGATTTTATCTTGCCACAATATGCTTCTGGCTTGAAGAGTTCACATTACTTTCCTGTATTTCAAGTGTGCACAAACAGATTAAAAAATAAACAAACATGTACTTGTACTCTTCTGGTGGGACAAAAAGACCAATCTAAAGCAAAGATCTCTCATACTAATGAAGTTACAAGGCATGCAACTGCCTCAACATTGTATCAGGTCTTTTAGAAAGCCTTTGATTCTCACAGAATAGAGATGTATTGGCTGCACATAGCTGCAGAACAGCTGAGGACAGCACACCATCTGGAGATCACCTAGTCAAGCCCCGGGCCAAAGAAAGGCTACCTACAGTAAGTTGTCTTGGACAGTGTTCAGGTTTCAAATATGCCCAAGGATGGAGAATCCACAATCTCTCTGGGCGATCTGCACCAGTGCTCAGACACCATCACATTAAAAACATTTTCATATTTAAGTGCAATTACTTACATTTCAATATTTGTCTAATGCCTACAATCCCTAACTCCTGAGGAAACCCCAGCACTGCCTTATATATGCGCATCCTTCAGGTACTTGGACACATGAATAACTTCTGCCTCTGAGCCTTCTTTTCCCCAAGCTGAACAGTCCCAGACCTCTCAGCCTGTCTTCATAACAGAGATGTTCCAGTCTTTTCATCATCTTTATGACCGCTCGACTGATTTCAGTGTGTTCATGTCTCTAGTATCGGGAAGCCTGGAAGTGGACCCAGCACTTAAGGAGTGGCCTTACCAGTGCTGGACAGAGGGGAAGGATCACCTCCACCTGCTGGCAATGGTGCTTCTAAGGCAGCCCATGAGGTTATTGGCTCTCTTTGCCGCAAGGGCACCTTACTTGCTCATATTAATCTTCCTGTCCTCAAAAGAAGCCTCAGGTCCTTTTCTGCAGAGCTCCTTTCCATCCAGTTGGCCTTGAGCACTTTCTCGTATATTGGTCTTTCTTTTACTGCTGATGTACCTACAGAAACCTTGTTGCCTTTTATGTTGCTCACCCAATCTAAATCTGATGAAGCTTGTCCTTCTTATCTCTTGTTTGTCTGCATCTTCAAGCAATATCTGTATTTCTCCTGGGTCATTTTATGCTGCTTCTCATTCTCATATGACTCTTTTTTGTGCCTGGATTTTGTCAGCAGATAGTTCATCCACACAGGCCTCCTGATGCCTTTTTTGATTTCCTGAATTTCTCCATTCAACCTCAAGAATAGAGTAGACCGACCTTGAACTTGAAGGATTATTGGAAATCAGGCAATTTCTTCTGGACCACTCCACTCCACTTATGTTTCCCACTGGATTTGTCTAAGTGGTTCCCTGCCTGAGTCTCTGCAGCCTGGAATTACAATCCTGTTTTTTGCTCTGCTTCTTCCTCTCAGAAAACTGTACCCCACCATCTCATGGTCACTACAGCAGAAGGATTCTCTTGCTTCTAATGTAATTAGTCTGTATGCTCAGTTTTTCTCTTCTTTTGATTTGGTGAGTTTTTTAGGGCCATGAGTCACAATCTCCCCCTGCTGGAATTACCTTTTCCGCAGTCGGAGCTGATTTCAACACTGTTTGCTATGTTGGCTTTCCTTGCAGCCTGTAAATTCTGTATTCTTTGTGTCCATCATCAGTGATACATTCTTCTCCCCAGCTTTGTCAACCTCCCCCTGGGTCTGAGGTAATACCTGGGCAATAGTACCACTTCTTTATTATCTCAAGGTCCTGCTGTGGGAGCTTTTTTTTGGGTATTCATGGAGGCATATTTGGGGGAGGCTTCAGTGGCCACTGGTGACAGAGGCCATCTGTCCCTAAACTTGGGGTGATCTTTGTTTGATCAGTGATATGCCTATGAGCAGTTTCTTCTTTACACAGTTTGCAACAGTGGGAGTTTTTGTTTGGATGCGTTAATCAGGATGAGCTAACCAGATCTCACCTCCACCAGGCCTGGAGTTGGCACCATCCTGTTGCTCCCTTCTGTGCTTATCTCATGGCAAAGTCCTTCTGTGGTCTTAATACTCTTTGAGATAGGCAACTGTGATGTTTAAGTCCTTACACTGCACCAATGAGTACTAAGTCTTGAGAAGAGGATGCGTCTTCTCGTTGTGGGAAGAGAGCTTCATCCACGTCTTGATCAGGAGGTCATGGCAGACACTAAAAACAATGGTGTTTGTCTGGCTTCTTACCCCTGAGCCATATGTCGTCAGCTGTCTCCTCTCCCATTACCAACTCATCTAAAAGGTCCCAACACAAAGCTCAGAAACTGCTTCACAAAATCCTGCTTCTTCTGGCTCCCTCTGTCACCTGTGCTCCCAAATTTTACACAAATACAAATGGAAACTTCAGCAACACAGACACTTACTAATAAAAATATATTCTTAGATGTACAAAGGCAATTGCCTGGAGAGGACTACCCATTTTCATTAAAATAGAAAAAAAGATCTTACAACGATTCTCTAAAACAGAAGTTTAATTAAAGAAATAATGGTACATTGGATCTACATAGTAGGGGAAATAAGGTCATACTCCTTAATAAAACAGCTCATCACATGTCGTTATCTCTTATGTTCATGTGTAGAGCACTACAACCTACTTTTCTGACTGCAAGCATCAAAACCCAAACTTCCTTAATCACTTCTAATCACAGCTACTCAAATTGCTTCACAAACTAAATAATTCATTTGGAAAATACTAGTCTTTCTCAGGTAATTTGAGAAGAAATAGTGTTGATGATTTCTTTTGCTGGAGTATTCTCAGGAAGAGCTAATTTCTTCAAACTCAGGTTAGTCACTGAATGACTAATTCGATTAATGTTTATTGGTTATTATTTTATTGAAAGTTTAGTTTTTCCGTATGTTGTATTTCTCAAATACGACATTTTAATATCTAGTGATAATTTAGAGATAAATTTTTCGAAGCAAGTTCATACATAGGATATGCCCAAAGATAGTTGAAAAAGCTTCCTAATGGAAAATATCTGTGGATTTAAAGCTATTGATTAGATGCAAGACACCAATTAAATGCCCAGCAGTTACATTAAGGCTGCAGATACTTCTTGGTGCTACATAAACTGGTAAGGTCTAGAGATGAGGGGGAAAAATGCAAAATAAAAAGGAAAAAGAAGTTTACATTTTTTCATTGCTATTTTTATTAATAAGTCCAAATTACTATGTTTTAATGTAAAGATGAGAGAGTCATTGGAGAAGGAAAGCATGCATGATACATTTTTAAACCAATATTATTTCTGTCTTGAGACAAAATAGATAAGCAATGACTCTTTCTATGTTGCAATGCACATAGCAACCTATTATATTGGGGAAAGATCATGGTACCTTTGTTCTATGAGCAGAAACCATTAAACAGTTGCTCTGGTGAAAAAGAAACAGAAGTTGATTCTTATTTCTGATTTGAATTAGGTAGCAATTCAAAAATCAATTCTGTTCTCTATACTTTTAATTAGGAACCAAACAGTGTAGACATCTTAGGAAAACTTTAGCCCTTAAATCCAGCTTTGGAGACTTATGCTGTGAGTAGTTTAGAGATGAAATAATAAGGGAAAATTTTCCCTTTTTTTATATTCTTCAGTGGCAGTAATTATAAAAAATGTGCCATAATCTTCGCCTTAAATTAACTACGTGAGGAATTTTTTTTCCTCATTCTTCTACTTCTGCTATAACTTTCATCAGTCTTTGTAGCATGAACATAATCTCTACTAAAGAATATGAACAACTCATGGATGGTTCATATTCTCGTGATTTTCTTTTATGAAATTATCTCCTTATTTTGTAACAGCATACATCAACTTTTTTTCTTGTCTTTCATTTTTGTGCTAACACTTTCTTATTACCTCAGATAAAAAAATGCACCCATCCCTTTCCAAAGGACTATTTATTTTACTAGTAAATTAGGACATTATTTCCTATTACTGTGTGTGCTACCACTGTTGTTATTGATTTAGGAAAAGCAACATTTGCTAAAACTTCCTTTCTTTTAATGCAGAAACTGTTTAATCTGATAAAATTGGCCTTTATGCAAAAAATTAATTCTTTTAATGTGACTGAACTTTCTCAATTCAGTCAATATATCTTAAGTAGTAACTGAAGAACTAAAGAGATAAGTAAAAAATTATCTGTTCTTTTAGAGAATAGTCAGATTGGTACAAAAATGATCCAATTGTGAAGGATTGATGAAATTTTAAAGAAAAGCAAGTTGGTAAGTTACTCAGAGAGGTGCTATATGTGCTTACATGGATTGCCCATGATCCATCTGAAAATTGTTAGTAATTTTCTCATTCAGATATGCTTTACTCATCTGCAATTATCTACAAATTCAAAAAATCAAGATTTCACAGATAAAAGGTCTGAGAGCCTTAACTACAATGCATTGTGACCAAAGTAAGAGTTCAATGAGGGGCATTCTTTGAAGACCTGCTTTTCATTGTTACAGCAGACCCAACCCAGACACTATTTCAGGACCAGATGAAACAGGCTAAAAAGCTGCTTTCGGAAACAACGCCTGAAACAAAGGCTTCTGCTTTCTGAAGCAATATCTGAAACAAAGAGAAATTTAAGAAACCTATGTTACTTCTGGCTCATAGGAAAGGAATAGAAGTAGAGAAACATTACTTACTCCTCACTACTTTAAAAAGCAAAGGAACTCTCTAACAGGGGTGGAGGTAGCAAGTCTGTGTCCCGAGACAACTCAAAAAGCTGCATTCTGCAAATGCTACTGACCAGAGAGTTATATCTGGTCTGCCCAGGAAGCTTGGTGTTACTAGGGGGAGGTAGGAGTTCCGTGTGCATACGCTCACATCACAGGCTAGTAAAGAGATGGTCAAACAGTAACAACAAAGGAGTGGAGCCAAAACCACAGATCCTTAAACTACACTTTTCCATTTTTTTCCTCTGGACAGTTGTCAAAAGAAATTGCATGGATTTTGTTTTGTCACCTTTCTTTTTTTCACTGTACCTTGCAGGGAATAAAGAAAGAACGAAAATACAGAATGTAGTACTATATTCTACCCATTTCCTTTTCCTTAAAAATATGATTGAAATATTCCTTCTAACAGAGCAACAGTTACTGTAAGACACAAATTGGCACTTGTTTACACATACTGCACTAATGGGCTTCAGAGAGTAAATGGCATTTGAATTTAATAGTTCAAAATCTCATTTGAAAAGAACTTTTTAGCTGTGAAATTTCCAAAGGTAACTTCATTAGTTGTTTTCTGAAGGAAATTGTCCAGAAGACGAATTAAACAAAGACCATAATTCAAAGTTTTATTGCAAATATTATTTGTATCTAAATTGTATTTATAAGATCTCAAATTATCATGCTTCTGTGATTTTTTGATACAGAGACGGTGTCTAAAATACATCAAGGGAAAAGACTTACCAGTCTAGTCTGGTGTAAGTAGCTGTCAAATTCAGTGCTGTAAGTATATTTTGCAGAGAAACTGTAGGTTGGTTGGGTTTTTTTTGCTGTTGTTCTTTTCTTTCCACGAATCATATATTTCTTACAGAAATTATTGCAGTCTCAAACAATTGGAAGCTTTAGTTCATATTCTGTAAGTATAACTATTCCTCTGCAACACAGTTAAACAATAACAATAAAATATTGATATCTCTAGTTGTTTAGGTACTTCCCAGTCTTGCTGCCATTCCCACAAAAGAACAGGGGAGACAAAACCCTATATACTAACTATTAAGGACATTCATGCAATAGGAAGAAGATGGAGGCTGAAAATCTTCAGGCTTTTAAAAAATGTAGGTAGCACCAGCAGGGTACAATAATGCTTATAGAATGCATGTGATGTTAAACAGTCAGGATGTTCCATCACTGCCAACAAAACATTTCCTAGCACTCCCCAAGCTCCAGGAGTCCCCTGACTGCTGAAGTGATCCAAATGGAGGGACAGTCACAAGAACAGGACTAGTTCCCTCTTCTGAAGCACTGATCAGAAATAAGACGATTTCAAGGGAAAGCCAAACTTTGCTATTTCTATATTCCCTTTTTTCCCATCTTTCAAGCTTTTCCCAATCTCCACAGTTATTTCTTTTAAACAGCTCTGATCTGTTTATTCTTTCACTGTAGATCCTAATTTTGCTGATTTGTACCCTTAATTACTATCTCTAATAGAGCTGTCCTCATAATTTCTATCTTGACCAGAAATTCAGAAATTCTGTCTTGACCAGAAATTTCTGCTTCTATTACACTGTTTCTTGTTTCTGTCGTTTGCCATGTTGCTGTGTTGTTGGTCCAACCACAAATCAACATTGTTTTAAGTTGCATATCTTGTACTCCCTCTTTGCTATCTGTTACACTTTGTAATTTTTCAAACTGTCATCTTGCTAGTGCAGACACATTTCAGGGTCAGCATTCCACATGCATGCCAAAACATAGTTATAAAAGCCTAAATTGCAAAAAACCCTTTTACAATCACTTGTTGATTAATAGTTTTATGAATCTGAGCACCAATTTTTCTATAAGCAAATAATTTTCTCCTTTACCAGTATTCAGTCTCCCATGTGCAAAACTTCCTCATCAACAATATATTTCAATAGAAATCAATGGCCCACTTTACAGATGATAAAATAATAATTTCACTTTCACTATATCATCTTCAGGATTTTCTTCTCAATGCCCATTATTGCTTGCAGTACAAGTGCACTTCCAATAAGTCAGACCAGAATTTCTGTATCATATTATTCATAAAAGAAAAAATCTTGCTCAAAGATCTTTGAAAGACATCACCAAGTAACATTAAGGTGTCACAATGTCTTTCTATCTATTTACTGCTAACGCACTGGCACTAAATAAGCAGCAATAGAAGAATAGTAGAAACACAGTCTTGTGATTAAATAGCCTTTGTCTTCCATAAGATTTTTTCCAGGAGATCTAATAACTTATAGACAGTCTGTACAAGAATTAAGCATTTTGCTCCTGAATACAGACTGTCATTTTTGACACCATTTTTTTTTACTGCTAAATGACTTCTATATTGGCCTTTTAAACAAATGGTTTACCACTATTCACCACCAGTATCTACATCTGCTAAACAACAGATGGTATTTGTTTTCTTGAATCAGATTCCCCATTAATCTCTTGGAAGGAGAATTTCTTGAAAGATAATCACTGCTTTTGGCCGCCTGGTTCTACCGCTACCCAGGATGCAGTTTGCCCTATCGGCTGCCAGGGCAGACTGCTGGCTCGCAGTGAGCCTGCTACCGACCAGCACCCCCAGATCCTGGTCTGCAGGGCTGATCTACAGCCCCTCCTCTCCCAGCTCATATTAGTGTCCAGTTACTGCTTCCCACTTCAGAAACTGGCATTTTATCTTGTTGAATGCCATGCCACTGATGATTGCACAATGCTCCAATCTACATAGATCCCTCTCCAAGACCTCTCATACCTCAGCAGTCAACAGCACCTTCCAGTTTTGTGTCATCAGCAAAAATTTTAATGCCGTGTTCAATTCCAGCATCCAAATGATTTACAAAAATATTGAACAGAACAGGTCCTTAAGCTGAGCACTGAGGAACATTGCTGGTGTCTGTTAACCAACCAGACATAGTCCTTGTCGTGGTTCTATCCAGGACAGAGTCAATTTTGGTAGTAGCCCTGAGGAGTCAGAGCCTGCTGCCATGTGGACATGTCTAGATTGTTATGCTGTACCATCTCATGTCAATTGCCAGGAACCAGGGTAAGGGACTCTCTGACTTAAGAGAAGAAGGCCGTGGTGTCAGAGACTGAAATAGTTCATGCCTCAAACATCATTATGAAGTTTTCTTATTATAGCAAAACAGTATAAAGAAGCCACTGGAGCCCACCCCTCCCTAAGAGATGCCTAACTGGAACATTGGACTGAGAGTTAAATTGCTGAGATTAGAGAAAGGGAAACCTATTCTTCAATCATCCCAGGTCTAGGGAGAAGTAAACAAGGCTGAGGGAAAAGAATGAAAGCCAAAACCAGCAGCTGTGCTGAGAATCTTCCCTGGCTGGGAGTGGAGGAGGCCATAGCCCACAGACCCCTTTGCTGGGAGCAGGTTTGCACAGAATTCCCCCCCAGCTGAGGTGGAGGGAGCAGGTTTCGGTGTGTTGTAACCTCTGCTCAGGGGCAGCGAGCCCATCCTCCTTTAGGCAAACTGGCTGTGGAACCCCCAACCCCGGGAAAGGTACATCCATGGGACATTGATGTGAGAGGCAGCTGAGGGGGTGTCTTAATCCATCAAAGACCCCCTGAAGTGCCCCCCAGAGTAATTCCTGAGGCCTTGCACCACAGGACTGCATGTGATGCAAAGTGATGCAACAGACCCAAAGTCTGCTGTAAAAGACAATGGCAAACTTGCCCCATCCCGGGGGAGGTGCCTGGACATTCCCATCTAGCCTGAATGTTTATTAATCCATTGGATTCCATGGTTCTTGGGGGACCTTCACCACCAAGAAGACCAGATGGAGAGGATCAACGGAACATTGTTGGATTCACAAGTGGTGATATTTTCTTTAATCTGTCTCTGTCACTCTCTTTCTTTCCCCCCATCTCTCCTCTGTTTCTTTCTCTTCCTTTTTCTCTCTCTCTCATATCTACTATCAAATAAAATCCATACTATCGACACTGGCATATAGTCTCATTTGCACCTTAATTCAAGCAGAGAAATTTCTCAATAATTTTAATAACTGGACCATAACACATGGTTTTCCAGCCAAACACAGCATGGCAGGGTAGGGAACCTGTCTGCCATTGTTCATTGTCACCAGGGTCCATGCTAAGCATTACTGCATGTGAATCACTCACTCTGCCCTGCAGATGACCAACCTTAAGAGTCATACCATATGCTTCTTGAGCTCTGTCAGTCTTGGTGCTCCGAGCACTTCTCTGGAGAGCCTGTTACAGTGCCCAACCACCCTCTGGGTGAAGAATCTTTCCCCAATATCCAACCTAAACTTCCCTTGACACAACTTCAGGCCATCTCTGGGTCACCACCAGAGAAGAGATCAGTGTCTGCCCCTTCTCTTGCCCTCACAAGGAAGTCGTAACTGCAGTGAGGTCTCCCCTCAGTGTCCTCTTCTCCAGGCTGAACAGACCAAGTGACCTCAGGCACTCCTCATACAGCTTCCCCTCAAGGCCCTTCACCATCTTCGTGACCATCCTTTGGAGGCTGTGTAATGGCTTAATGTCTTTTTTATATTGTGGCACTCAAAACTGCCCCCAGCACTCGAGGTGAGGCTGCCCCAGTGCAAAGCAGAGCAGAGCAGGAAAATCCCCTCCCTTGCCCAGCTGGCAGTGCTGTTCCTGATGCCCCCCAGGACATGGGTGGCCCTCCTGGCTGCCAGGGTACTCCTGACTCATAGTCAACTTTCTGTCAACCAGGTCCTCCAAGTCCCTTTCTGTGGTGTACGAGAAGCGAGATACACAGGCTGAGGGAATTCTGTGAATCTGTATTTTTCAGAAATTACACGATATTTATACAGTAAGAAATGTAATGTTCAGCAGAGCTTCAAAAGCTTAGTTCCCGTAAAAACCTAGTTAGCTTATCAGGGTCCAAGTTGGCTGATGTTTTTCTTGCCCTCAGGCCTTTGTGTGATAAGCACCCCTGATAACGGCAGGAGATGTCTTTACAACCGGTGGTGTCTTCAGGGTCTTATCACAGGTGATAGTTTGACAATGGATGTCAATTTTTCTGGTGGAGTTGGTGCCGTTTCTTTTGCAAATTCACATCTACACCTTTCTGTGTCACTGCTTTCCAGCATCTCATTCCCCAGTCTGTCCATACGTCCAGGTTTGCCCAAGTCCAGGTGTGGAATTTGGCACCTTCCTTTTTGCCCAGCTCTCTAATTTGTTGAGGTCACTCTGCAGGGCCTCCCTGCCTTTGAGGGAGTCAACAGCTCCTCCCAGTTTTGTATCATCTGTGATATGACCGAAGGAAGAAAATGGCCAGGGCTTTACCTCTAAACTGACTTGTGGATGGTGGCAAATGTTCCTTAGGGGTGGCTAAACCAATGGAAAAAGACCAGCTTGCAGCACAGAGGGAAAACCATCTGGGCTGCTGAATTATGGCAAGACATCACTGCCTGGTTGGAGAAACTGGCTATGAAAGGACATCATATAGATTCACACATAACCAAAAGCTGGGTTACTGAAGAACTTCCTGGCAACAGACAGGTGGATCAGGCTGCCAAGGTTAAAGTGTCTCAGGTGGATCTGGACTGGCAACATAATGGTGAATTGTTTCTCGCCCAGTAGGCCCGTGATGGCTCAGGTCATCAGGGAAGAGATGCAACACACACGCAGGCTTGTGATCGAGGGGTGGATTTAACCATGGACAGTATATCCCAGGTGTCAACGATCCGCTAATACGAGCGGGGGTCGTGATGGTTCGAATCACTGATCTCAGAGTGCAAAAGACACAAGCGGGGATTTCAATTTGAATCCACAATGCACTTTTATTGAGTGCAAACAACACAATTGTGCGATGGAGGGGAGAGAGATATAAGGAAACAAAGTATAGAGAGGGAGAGAGAGCGGGGTGGGGGGGAAATAGCTACCAACAGATGAGACGAAGTCCTCGTGGTCCGGCCAATAGACTCGTCGTTGTCCGTGGGGAGCGCTCAACTGGGTTAACTTAGAGAGTCCCTTTATAGTCTTTTTCATAGGGGGGGACAACTGGCCAGGAGGTGAGGAATTTTGCCACTATTGTTGTGAGGCCTGTGGTTTTTGGGGTACAGAAGCAGGTGTTCCGGACAAATTATTTCTTCTTGCTCCAGTGCAAGCACGGTACCACCACAACCTGTACTAATTTTCTCAGGAATGCACTGTAGTTCTCCATGGGTGCACCTACAGGCAATATTTGGCAAGCATCCCACCTCAGCCAGGCCAGGACTCCTGTACAAAAGTCCTCTTTTGCTTCTGCGGTGTTTTAGGGTTTTCAGTCTCTGTTCTTGTCAATGATTGTGAGGCAGATGAGAGATTCTCGAACCATTTCTTACACCAGGTTATCCATAACTGTCAAATGTGCTGTGATCAAGCAGGCCAAACAGGTAAAGGCCCTGTGGTCTGGGGCATGGTGGTTGAAATATAAATGTGAGGAGGCCCAGCAGATTGATTATATCCTGCAAACCCACCAAGCAAGTGTTACATGCCCACATGGTGGAAACAATGATCGGGTGGCTGAAGATGCACCCTGTACCTCACCCCACTGCCTGGAACACCATCCTGGACATGGAAAAGCAAGTCCTGTGGTGACATGGCACCCCTGAAAGAATTGAGTTGGACAGAGGGACTCATTTTGAAAATATCATCGTACATACCCAAGCCAGAAAGCATGGGGTTGAGTGGATGTATCATAATCCCTGTCGTGCACCAGCCTCTGGGAAAATGGAACATTACAATGGACTGCTAAAAACCACATTGAAAGCAATGAATGGTGTGACCTTCAAACATTGGGATCGACATTTAGCATAGGCCACCTGGTTAGTTAACACAAAAGGCTCTAGCAATCCAACTGGCCCTGGCCAATCGAAACATCCACGTACTGTAGAAGCGGATAAAGTCCTCATGGTGCATATCAGATATATGTTAGGGAAGATGGTTTGGATTGAGTCACAAATTCTTCTGTATTCACAAATAACAACTCTAGAAGTACATCTTTTCTAGTTGGCTCACTAAGTACTATAGACCAGAAATCATCTTCACAAAGTTCAGGATTTTCACAGACTTTCTTGTCACAACTGTATCATATTCCAAGTTGATGTCTGGGAAGTTGAAATCTCAAGACCAGGGCTGCTGATCCAGAGATCTCTTCTAATTGCCTATAGAATAACTTATCAGTGCTATTAGCTGGGCTGGGCAATTGGTAGCAGACACCCACTACAATATCTCTTCTTTTTTCCATCCCACTCACCCAGCGTCTCTCAACCACATCATAGCTAATGGTGAGGCTGTGCAGTAAAACCTCCCCTTTTCATTCTATGCAACGCCTCCACCTTGCCTTCCCTGTCTATCCCTCCTGAACAGCCTGTAGCCCTCCATTCCAGCACTCCAGTAATGGGATTTATTCCACAAAGTCTTCCTAGTAGCAAAGACATTATAGCTCTGAGAACTGTTCAATGCTTCCAGGTCATCCTGTTTGTTTCTCACACTACAAGTAGTTGTGTACAGATGTGTGTAATGAACGCAATTCAGATGTGTTCCTAAATCCTCAGTGTTCTCTTGAGCTGTGTAAATGCTCCCATTAGCATTGTCACCTAAATTTCAAGTATAATTATTCATATATTTTGTTTCAGAAAAAACTTTAAGTTTAGAAAACTAAAAAATGTGTTTCCACAGTTTGCACAAGACGTCCCGAGATATGTTTCTTAAACTGACAATCTGAGAAAGCACTAATTTTTTTGCTGAATGTATTCTTACTAAATAGTACTAACGTACTGTGATTATTTTTTTCCTGACTCTATAATTTACCTTCTTTTCAAATCTTTCTTAAAGTCTGCCTTTGCTCAGTCAGTTACTATTCATACTGGGGAGGAAAATGTCTGGATAGAACACACAGACACCTAGCAGAAATCCATGTTATCATATTAAGAACAAAATATTATGCTATTAAGATTTGATGAAAATGAAATTAAATGCATGACCAAGGATTTAGCTGTGGGTTGTTTACCTTTCCATTATTTAAGGAACATCTGTTTTTCACAAAACACCTCCTGAAAAGGTTTTGTCATTGAAATAGCTGGTTTTTTTGAAGTTACATCCAAATTTCACTAATACTATGGAACACCAACATGCATTCAGAGAACAAACCTCATTTAGAGGTATCAATATTTTCCCTCAGAGATGTGGAATATTAAGACCAGAGGTGATTACATGTACCAGAATCTTTTCTGCAAAGAACTGTCCAGTTATGAAAATCGTTTACTGAAAAGGGGACATTTACAGAAAAATAAAATAATGCTCTATTATATAGAACATCCCAGTGCTGCTTAAAACTTTGTGAATCACAAAAACAAGTAAAGAAAATAAGCAACTCTGACACTGTAAAATTGCTCTGAAATCTGAATGTTCAAACCCATAAAAATGGTTTTAAATGAAACCTTTGTTCTCACTCTGTTACAAAAAATGCTGGATGACCCTGATTGCCTTCCTCTCACATTTCAGATTGTTAGATGTTATTCATTATTATTCTGTTTTCTGCTCATAGGAGTCAAATTTATTTTGACTGAAAGGAGAAAAAAACTTCCCCTTACTTAACATTCTATGTTTAATTTGTGATATCCAAGAGCTAATCAAGATTTTATGCTTTGATGAGACTCTGTGGAGTGCAAAAGAGGAATGGGACCCCAAGAAGGGCACAGGTCTAAGGGTTGAATATCCCACCACATTTACAAAATATGAGGCATGGATGCTCTTTCCTGCTTAGCTGATGAGACCTTAGAGCATAATGTGTTTGGCAAACCATCCTGTTGATATACCGTATACACTGAGATCATACCCTAACTCTGATTTTCTTAAATATCCTATATTCAGTATGAATTCATTGCATTCTCTGTTTTTTCTAAATAAACAGAATTAAGGAGACCTTATATCTGTCAGCAAATTTTAATTGTGCTTGCTGACACTAACAGAAGCTGGGCAGGAACTTGACTGATAACAGTAATAATAAAAATCTAAATATATACATATAAAAATATCCGAATATTTTTTAACATTTTATAACAATGCTGCAATATATTTCTTTCCAGCAATGGTGATTAGTAAAGGCACCACTGTTTTAATTCTGCTTACTACCAATGTAGATATATAGAGAATTTTAAAAATTTTTCAAAAACACTCAGAGTTCCTGGTACATTATACCAGCAAAATGATTGCAGCGTATTTTGCCTTTTGCTGTATGAGAGGCACAGATTGAATTACTCACTTTCTCCTTTAGGCATTACCACTTCGCAAACATTCATGAACAGACTTCTAAAGGTTTTGAACAGGGAAGATACATAGAATACATGAAAGGACAGATTGATTGCTTTATTGGGCTTCATGGACAGAGAACATTCAGTGGTATACAGTACAGAACTTCAGCTATAGGGTAGATAAGTGAAATTACTGATGAAGTAATGAGCCGTGGCTAACAAATAATTTTTAAAGAAAAAATCAGTGAGAAATGTGGGAGAAAGCAAAAGAAATTGCATCTACTGTCAGTCAGAAAACAAGCCAAAGACAATCCCAAGACAAGCCCCTTCTCTCTGACGGAAGACTCCTGGCCAAAAGGGCGGACCCCACCACCATAGCTGTTCTCATAGAAACTTGCCAACAAGACAGTCAGTAAAAAGAAATCAGAGAAACTGAATAAATATGAATTTAAATCAAATATGTCAGATAGCTTAATTCATCTTTCTCTGAGAATCAGTTGACTAGTTCCTTGATCCCTGCACTTCCCTGGAAGGTCCTTAATAGTGGCCATATGCACCCATAACATGCTGCACCCATTGCATCATCTGCGAATCTGTTTCTCATTTTCCGAGCCTTTTTTTCCTTCCCTCTTCCTCCTCCCTGCGTCCTTTGTCAAAAATGAATGTTACTAAGGATGACTTGAAAAATAAATTTCACATGGTGTTACCATTCCTCTGCTTTTTTCTGCTTTTGAGAGTAAGGTCAGGACCTCTGAAATGGGAGATGTACCCTTGTGAATGAATGCTTGTACTAGATGGTGCCTTTCTCTAGCTGCATGAATAATATGTTGCAATAAACCACAGCAATAGAGTGTCACGTTTATTATTTATTCATTACATTATTATAGTAAAAATGTTCCACCGGTTGTCAGCAAAGATCCAGCCTTCCACATCATACACATCCCTTCGGGTCTGTTTAATCTATGTTGGTAGCAGATTTTAAAGTCAAAACAAACCACTTATTATATTTCTAGGCCAGCCACTAGCCTTCTTATAAAAAGCTTCTGTTAGAGGAACCAAAAATATTCTTCTCTTATCTTAGCTTTTTATTGCAAAGGACAGAACAAATAAAGAGTTTAAGAAGGAACATATAAAGTAGGTCTTTAGGAAACCAAAAAAGGCCAAGATTTTACAAGGTTTAATTAGAAAAACTTCCAATAATAGTTTTGTGTCCCAGGAGTAGAAATCTCGCTCTGTGAAAGCTCTGTCTCTTGACTGTTCAAGTAGACTGAATGTGTACCCATATATGTTGGTGATGAATGGTGCTCTTTAGAGGTCCATACCAGGACGAGTGCTGTTTAATGACTTCATCAATGGCCTAGACAGTGATTGAGTGCACCCTCAGGAAGCTGGCAGACAAAACAAAGCTATGTGGTGCAGTTGACACTCCTGAAGGCTGAGATGCTTTACATAGTGACCTGGACAACCTCAAGAAGTGGGTCCACGGGAACCGTATGAGGTTCTACGTGGCCAACTGCAAGGTGCTGCATCTGGATTGTAACAACCCCCGGTATGAACACAGGCTGGGGGACAAATGGATTGAGAGCAGCCAAGAAGGACTTGGGAATGCTGCTGCACATGAGCCACCAAAATTCTCTTGCAGCCTGGAAAGCCAAATCAATCTTAGGCTGCATCAAAGGAACCATGGCCAGAAGGTCCAGGAAGGTGGTTCTGCCTCTATACTCCACCTCTTCCATGAGGAAAGTCTGAAAAAGTGGGGCTTGTTCAGCCTGGAGAAGAGAAGGCTCTGGGGTGACCTTACTGTAGCTTTCTGATACTTGAAGGGGGCTTGTAAACAAGATGGGAACAAACCTACCTGTTGTGATCGGACAAAAGTTTTAAACTGAAGGAGGGTCAATTTAGATTAGATATAAGGAAAAACTTTTTTTAAACCATGACAGTGGTGAGACAGGTTGTCCAGAGAAGTTGGCGTTGCCACGCTTCCCTGGAACTGTTCAAGGCCAGGTTGGGCCAGCACAAATGTCTGGAGCAAGGAAGTCTTATGCTTGGTGGAAGACGACCAGATTTGGAGATACTGAAACAAACCGGGCATTTGTAAATTCTGATGCACCCATCAGTGCCAAGGGAGTTGTCTGAAATAATTTCAAGGCCACTCTCCATAAACTTTGAATGATCATAGAAATTTGGAGAATTGGAGGAAGGCAAATGTCACTCTTGTCTTCCAGAAGGGCAGGACCAGGGTACTACCCAGGGATCTGTATGTCAGTCAGCTTCACCTCCATTAGTGGGAAGGTTAGTATTCAACTAATTCTTGAAACCATTTCCAAGCACATGAAGGACAAGAAGGTGGTCAGGAGTAGTCAGCACGGCTTCACCAAGGGGATGTAATACTCAACCAACCTGATAACTTCTTACAATAACATGACTGTCATGGTATCTGGGGGGAGAACTGGCTGTTGTATACCTTGACTTTCAACACTGGTTCTGATATTATCCTAAAAACCCTTTTTGCTGAAGGGTTTGTGAAGTTGACCGAGCACAGATTCCCAGAAATTTTGTGAAGTCTCTGTCCTTGAAGATATGAAAACACTTACTATACATGGTCCTGGGCAACTCCAGATGATCCTGCTTGAGTGGGGGGCTTGGGCAAGATGACTTTCAGAGATCTCTTTCAATCTCAGCCATTCAGCAATTCTGTAATCCTTGCAGAAGCACTTGAAAATGAAGAAGTCTCCTTAAATCTCAGAATGTGATAAGTGATTTGTAGAATCCAGATCCAAATCAGATAAATCTTATGTGTTAATGGAAAGAGAGCAGAAAAAAGGCCAAAATCCTGAAATTATTTTATCCCTATAACTCTGTGGTGGTGCACTTCCCACACACACACTCTTACCCCATCCTCAGGTCTTATTTCCAAAAGGGCCTGATAAGTCTTGACTGAACCATCTGAGAAGTGAAGCATCCCTTCACCGTACCAGTCAAGCTGTGAGTCACTTCCAGATTGCTACTGGTGTGATTGCTACCTGGTTGTGCTGGTTTGAACGTGAACCAGCAGGGGAAATTAACCCCACACAAAATAACTTGAGAGATTTTAAGTCAGAATTACAATTTTAATAAAAAGGTTAAAATAAATGCAGGAATACAGAAAACACAGGCTTAAAAACCACAAGGTCACAGTACAACCTGACAGTGATTGCAGTCCTGTTGAATGCAGTAGTCCCAAAGAAAGGCCTGGTCCTCTGAGTATCCAGTGATGGTGGTCCCATCCTCTGGTTGTCCAGGTGAAGGGTCCAGTCGTGGTGGCCCGGAGTCCTCTGGCTTTTCAGTCGTCTGGTAGTCCAGTTCTGGTAGTCCAGTGATCTCTCTCATCCCAAAGCCTGCTTTTATGTCGTGTTTCTTGGCTGGTACCTCCCCCAGGGGCAGGGATTTCCACAATGGAAAGGGATGTTCCCGACATTCTATTGGTTGGTGCATATCTGGTTCGGTAATGAGCTCACGTGAGCTGAGTCTTCAGGGAACAAATGGTTTCTGACATTCTATTGGTTGGTGCTTATCTGGTTCGGTAATGGGCCATTAACCGAGATAATCCACTCAGGATGGGTGGTGCTTGCTGTCAGCTGGAATGGTTATCTCAGTTGAGATAAGGAGTACCACTCCACCTCACATGAGCACAGGGAGTCTCCAGGAGCAAACAACCCAGTTTATTGAGGAAATGTGTGGGTGGTGATAGAATACATCCTTTTTTGGTTAACCCAGGACACCAGTCAAGGTGGAGAACAAAGGATAAGCAATTATTAGTTATAACCTTGGTAAAACATTTACCTGAATTTGCAGACTGAGTGGTGCAATTGTGAATCATAGCCCTAGTGAAATGGTACCATTGTTACTGCACTTTGGGGAAAAAAGCCCAGTACTTACTGACTTGGGTTATGGACAGAATTGATATTTACTGATGATCAAGTCAATAATCCTGAAACCCAGTGAGCAGCAGTCCTAAGTGAGGCCCTTTGAGTCCTCTTGAACTGCAACAGGCTGCACCAGCATCTCCCTCTGAATGGGACGATTCTCAGATCTTGCGAACCCTCAAGTTTGTGATACTTGAAGAGTCATTCCTGATAAGTAGGCTGATAGCCCCACCCCCACATCCACACAGATCTCCATGCTCCTCGAGGTGCAATTGTCGTCTGTTAGAAAGCACAAAGGGGTGTGATGTGACTATTTCACTTAACCTGAGGGGAATTTTTCATAGAGACCATTACACGCATAGAAGAAGATGTACACATAGAGGAAGGCGTACACATCATTTTAGTTCTGCGTCTGTGAATTGATTATGGTATGAGCATTACTATTTCAAATCTATAGGTAAGTCATTGTTATAATTGTTGTAAACCCTGTCAAACTACCTTGTAAATGTTAAAGTACTCAGTGATTAAGCACTGCTAAATCCTTTTGCACCCTTATTTTTGCATTTATAGCCTTTGCACTCTTACTCATTCCCAGCTTCTGTGTAAATAATTCCAAACTTCTTCTAATTTGATATTCCTTTATATGCTTTAACTTGTAGAGTAAGTAATAGAGTGAACCTTGCCATCAAACTCTGTTAAGCCACATTTTCACAAATTCATACTAAACCCTGGTTTTGCCAAGATCTTTGATGGTGTTTCTTTAAGTGGCCAAACCCCTCATTCACAGTACTCTCTTATCATCTGCTCTAATCACGGGAGAGAATTCTCTGTGAATAAAGTGGAAAGACCCCTGAAGGTTCGAATATACCCTAAGACAGATTAAAGCCAAACAAGGCTCAATGTTGGTACCAAAAAAATTGGTGTATTTTGTTTAACAGCCAGTAAGAGAGAAAGAAAGAAAGAGAAGGAAAGAAATAGGAAAAAGAGGTGGGAGGGGGGTAAGGGGAAAGGAAGAGTGACAGAAGTTAGATGGAAACATATCACCCCTCTGTGGGTCCCAACAACATATCATTGATCCCTACATCTGGTTTTCTTGGTGGGGATGGTCCCCGTCGCCACCGCCACTGCCAAGCACAGAATCCATTGGATTAATATACGCTTTGGGCCAGGTGGGAATGCCCAGGTACCACCCCTGAGGGGGCCAGCTTAACACTGTCCCTTGCAAGAGTGTGGGTCTGTTGCATCATTTTGCACCACATGCAGTGCTCTGGTGCCGGGTCCAGGGACCCCTTCAGGGGGGCTTTGATGGGCTGTGGCACCCCTTCTGCTGCCCCTTCACGTTCATGTCCAGTAGTTGTGGCTTTTCCCGGAGTGGGGGTCTCCTGCAGTTGCACAGTGGAGGATGGGCATTCTTCTGACCAGAGGCTTTTTTCACCACACACACCCAAAACCTCTCCCCTTCCCCCCTAGGTTGGGGGACTTTGTGCAGACCTGCCAGCAGAGAAGCCTGGGGCTGAGGCCTCCACCCCAAAGCTGCTGGGCTTGATGGTCCTGTGAAGGCATTCTCCCCCAGCCCAGACCTTAGAATGGTGTCATTTTTATCTTATCTCAAATCAGCTTACAGTCCAGGGCCTCAGCCCAGAGGGTTGCCATGGTCTTCGGTGCAGCTTTTTGGTGCAATTTTGTTATACAGTTTTGCTATAATAGGCAAAAGTCTTTCACAAGAATGTTTAAGCCATAAACCATAACACTTCAGTCTCTCACACACTGTCAGAGAGCTAAGAGAGCAAATGTACTCAAAACATGAAGGTAGTCTTCTATTGAAAAACGTAGATTTCCAGTAGCAATGGCAGTGAGAAGACAAGGAGCACAAAGTTTAAAGTGCCATTTCAGTGATATTGAACCTGGTGGATGAACTGAAAGAATCAAGGAACACCAAATATGACCGCATGAGTAGGGTCCACTGTCATTTGAGATGGGATATCAAGTCTCACTGAGACACTCATTTGCACAGCTTTACATTTTGGATGAAGATTAGTTTGGTTCATAAATCTGCATTTTAAAGGGCAACTGCTCTTCTTTGCCAACAAGCTTTAAGAATTATCTAAAAAAGAAAAAATTCTTTTTTATTCAGAGCCGGCAAATAAAGCAATAGAATTTAATATTGTTAAACTATTTAAATTGAAATTCATAACATTTGATCGTACTTGTCAGTAAAAAATAATGCCTAAAAATCTACAAGGTAAATGTTCACTTTCCTTCATATTTATTTTAAAACATCCCTTTCTAGTGATGATAAATGTAAACCAATACCATCATCAGACGCAAAAGTTGATTTTTAAAGTCAGCTGTGTGAGAACAAAATATTAGTTGCTACATAATCTTAAAAATGTGAAGGCTATTCAGATTTTACCATATATCTTCTAATGTTACCACTGTGGCATCTCCCAGGCATTTGGAAAATCTGGCCCTGAACTCTAAACGGTGTTTTACAATTAAATTCTGTTTCTGCCACCTCAGTTTGAACACCCCTGTCCCTCCTCTCCTGGCATTGTTCAAAATACCAAATTCATCATAAGATATTTGCCTGTTTCACAAAGGATGTTGTATTGCCTTTTGGCCTCAAATACATCCTTAATTAGCAGAGGCTTCAGAGTAGCATACTGCCCACAGTACATTAAGAAAATGAAGGTGTCTGTATAGGCTGCATGATGACTGAATATTCTCTTCTGAAATATTACTGTTTCAACAAGCTCGAATTCTCTCCCCAACATGACAAAATACCCCAGGGTGATCATATTTAGCAGAAAACCACTTCTGTTAAGATTTGATTGCCATACTCATATCACGTCATGGCTGTAGTCTCTGTGGTGTCCATGGGTGTTGAAAGTCTCAAAGATGTGGAACAGAAATATATTTAATTGTCTTCTGAGCTAAAACATTTAAAACATCAGGGAAAGGATTGCATTTTCTGCATTACAAATTAAAGCACTCTCTAGTATGTCTGTTCCAGTTAGAAAAGCTTCTAACAACCAATTAATCTCTTTTTGTTATAATTCTGCTGCAGGACACCTAGTCCAAAAGCAGGATTTAAAACAGGATATCCCACAAGTATCCGGTAACTGTCTATAGTGTCCTGCAGTCAACAAAGGGGGCAGATACATTAGCAGAAACGAAATGATTACACAGCAAACAGCATTGGTACAGAACAGACTATAATAATGTCTTTGCATGCTGGATGGTTGCTAACAAATTTCTGGTTTCTAAGTTGGCTGAGACGGAACGTGGAAGTTAATTTATTTACACAGATCCCAAGAATTTAATCTGATTATCTGTTTGTGCAACTTAAATATTTACCTTTCAAAGATTGTTATCTTTACAGATAAGTGTTGGTGTTTTGGGTTTTTCTGTGGGTTTTTTTTGTTTGTGGTGAGGTTTTTTGTTTTGGTTTGGGGTTTTTTTTGGTGGTTAAGATTTGAGAAAAATAGTTGTTCTTATTTAGTCTGACTTTGGCCAAAGAATTTATATCTTTTGCTATACCTCAGACAACACAAAATCCTGGTGGCAAACATGTTCTGCTTGATTCAGAATGCCAATAATTAAATACATGTATGTAAACAGTGAGGTCTTTAAAAATGCTTTGGGGCTTCTGTCTATTTACATTCATTCATGATCATGTGGTTCTGACAGATGATGTTAAACGTTAGCTTCATGTCACCATTCCTAAGTTCTTGTCTGACTAGTTGAAGCACTGGAAATTGTAAAGAAAATCTTGAGGATATTGCTCACTGTAGTTTCCATGTGAAGAGCTTGATGAGATTACTATCTTTTTGGTTTTCAATACTGTATATGCATTAAGCAGTGTCATACTGGAAAAACAGACACTGGCCTAAATTTGAATTGAAGCATTAAATTTTAAAATAGACATGTAACTTGCAAGACCTATGAGGATTTATCAGTGTACTTGCACTAGAATGGTCAGTTCTGCATGCAGCTGGGCATCATCTAGGTCTGATCTGAAGATTATAGAGGTCTCATCTCTAAAGATTTGACCGGGTTCTGGAAACTCCAGGACTTCCAAGTCTTTCATATTTCAGATCTTTCTTATTTCATGCTGACTTTAAATGCCACCAGAATAGGTATGCCTGGCAGCTTAAAAGACTGTGGTGATACCAGTTACTTAACGTTAAAGGGCGCTGCTTCATGCAACTGTGCTGGAAAGCAAAATCCCTCCTTGCGCACCAGGACTGACCCATAAGCCAAAAACACAACAGTGATGGCAGTCCCATCACATCTTTTGTGGGACAATGTCCTTCAGTTCTAATGTGATACTGCCCTAGACAGCTTTCCTGCCTCACTTTATCTCTGAGTGAGGTTATAGACAGTCAAATCAGCCAGCAATTACTGCAAGCAGTTGAAGATCGAAGCTTGGACACCAAAACCCAATCTTCCCTGAATGAGGATGATTTCCAACTTGATCCACCATACCTGAGCAGTGCACTGGCTTATAATGACTTAAACACCGTAGAACTGGATCACAAAATGCAATTCATGGCTGAGAAGTTTTCAACCTGAGCTTACCTGTTGATCCTAAACCTTCCTACAAAATTACAGAAAACACCTAATACTTTTGAACGTAATGAATTCTGAAATATATGCACAATCTTGGTGTCTGTCCTTCAGCATATTGCCAAAGCTCTCGCGTTACCTTCTATTGTTTCAGATTAAATGCTTACTTTATTAAAGTTTAAAAGGTAAATAAACACAGTCAACTGGTGAAAGAGTGATGACCTAGCTCAGATATATACAGATGATATATTTATTTGTACACATTGTTTCATCTTTTCTTGTATATACACACAAATGCATGAATATTTGGCAGCCGGGAGGGTGTGTACAGACAATCTTATACATCTAAAATGTATCAAGCTTGAAATTGCAAGGAATTTTTACTGAATGTATAAGTGAAAGACTAATTTGCAAATTAAGCTGCCTGAATTTAACATCAGCAGCCAAACTAAGAAATGTAGAAGGCCTTAATAAATATTTCAGAAGGGCTCCTTTCTACCTAAAGTTCTATAGAATGAATATTGATGTCGTAACAAGCAACCCCAATCAAATTAATTTTACTACAAATACTGTAAGGCTTCACTACACTTAAATGCTGGTGCTACAGGTTGCTAGAACATGGGGTTTATGCCAAGGCACAAATCTATGGGTTTTAGGAGCTTGGAACTACTCTGAGCATGTATTTACTGAAGAGAATTGTAAAAAGAAATTTTCAATAGAATTCTGAAAAGAACAGAACACAGAAGATTAGAACAGAACAGAATACATTAAAATAAAATGTTTCATTTGGAAGGGATGTGTCAACTATCATCCAGTCCAACTGCCTGACCACTTCAGGACTGACCAAAAGGTAATGAATGATATCAAGAACATTGTCCAAATGTCTATTAAACACTGACAGATTTTAGGCATCAAACACCTCTCTATGAGACCTGTTTCAGCATTTGACCACCCTGTCATTAAGGTAAATAAGCTTCCTAATGGCAAGAACTTTCCTGAATGCAGTCTTGACCCATTCCTGTGCATCCTATCACTGCATCTCAGGGAGAACTGCTTGGCAGCTCCCTCTCCATGTCCTCTCCTCAGGAACCTGCAGAGAGTGATGAGGTCACCCCTCAGTCTCATGTTCTCCAAACTAGACAAAAGAAAAATCTGTACTGGATAAATAAGAAGCAAGCTCTTCCTGGGCTTGAATCACCCTAGAAAGATAATATCAGGATTTCTGGAGAAGACATTTGAATCATCTTTGTTCACTTTTGCAGCATTCGCGGAATGTGACCCCTTAGGAAGTTTTAGGAAGAGGAGGAGGATAAATGCAGCAAGAATGTACTTGTGTCACATCAACGACTTCTCATCTGAATTTAGCTGCTGAGTCAAAAGGTCAGTGTTATTAAGTTCCTGCTTGCCTTTCTGGCAAAGACAAAAGCTTGTAGTAGCCTATCAGTCACTAGCATAACCTTTGATCTTAAAATCAAACTGAACAGTGGCCTGCAGCAATAGCAGGCGAAAAAAAAATCTATGAATTGAATAATATGTTTTTCAAACAATACAGGACTAGCTTTGACTGCTTTTTGCTCTTAAACCGTGGGGAAAAACTGGTGAATGAGCTTTTAGCAGAGAAACTCTGTACACGCTAGAGCTTGTAGCTACTGTTATTGCAAATAGAGCCAGTAACATAGTTTGCATGCAACAGTGAACATGTTTGCAGCATTTACAACACGGGCCTTTAGATTCCCTGTGACAGAGGAAGTTGTATTTTTCTATAAGATGCTCCTAAATGATGCAGCTTTTTTACTAACCTCTGTTCACTACAGATACTTAACTAACCATTATATGGTCAAAGCCACGAAGAAGTCATTGACAGACTTTGAAAATATTTCTACCTATATAAGAAGTCTAAATATCATATTTCAGTGTCCAAGAAACATTTTTAAAAATGATACTCTGAATAATGCTTATCATCAGCATATCAAAACAGGTCCTTAAAAGTATTTTGAAAAAACTTAAGGACAGCACTCCAGTACTGAGTCCGCTTTTACAGTCAGGTTTCCTGTCTTCAGGCCAATACTTGTGCATTTCCTGTACCTTTGGCTTAACAGAACTAACATCAGAAGTTGCATAAGATTTCTGAATTATATTTCTGGTAGATAATAATGCTTTTTCTGTTCACTGTGAAGGAGGTGACTTAGCATTATATAGTAGTTCACTATACAATGTCTTCCCTGGATGCATAGTGTTTTGGAACAAAAACACAGTCCCAAGGCTGCAATGAAATAGCAGCACATAGAAAGAAATGAGAAGCTGTTAATTAAGTAAATAACTTAGATGTGTTTTGAGTTCTTGGTTTCTGTACTTTGTCCAATATATATGGTCAGTGTAACTGGGAGAAATGTCAGTCTGAAAAAATTGCAGGATTTTTCACCAAGTTCATTAGACTGAGGTCAAAATGAACTGTCCTTGAGCACTGCATCCAATAGCTAAATAATATCAAAAAATGAATTTCTTGTTACATATGTCTACTGCAGTCCTGTAGCACAGAGAATTATGACATCTTGTGACTTTAAAGCAGAGCTAATCCAGAAGAAGCCACACAGTTGTGCTGGGATTGGAAGGCTTAATGAAAAAGTAGAGGGATTTTGCTTGAAGTTATAGACAAGGCACTCTGAAGGCTAAATGAAACTCTGCTTCCTTCAGTCTTCCTCTGTGCTGTTAGCAGAATACAGCTGCAGAGATCCGTGGGAAGATTTTAGCCCTAAGCAAATGTACCTAAGCATTGCAACAGTAAAACAGATATTGAAGAGTTAAAGTATCTTGAAAATATCCTTGTCAGCCTTCTGCAAGTTAAAAGTGAAATCTCTGGAATATCATATTGTAGAAAGACACAACCTCAATGCATTTAGGTGATCCGGAATCAGATTCAAAGTAATAAAAGTATTCATTTGTTGATATGACTTCCCAGTTTTCAATTCTCTGCTTGTTTTTGGTTTTTTGATTTTTTGTCCAGAATTCACCGAAAAATATTCACATAATTTAAAAAAGGCAATCATTGGTAATTCTGAGAATGACATCAGTGATCATAGATGCACGGTGACTGAACAGACTTTCAAAGACTGAAAAAGGATACTGTGCAGTAAACATGAGAGAACAATTTTTGTACTGATTGGGTTTCCAAAGGCTGTTTCTGACAGGTATACCTATATTTAGCTGAAAGGGTACACTCAGTGTTAGAATGGTAGTTAAATACTGAAACTCGGTTAGATGGAGAGGTAATAAAGACCGTCTTCAAAAGAGCATTGCATTCCTTTCTTTGCATTAGCATAACAGCCAGTCCTCACTTTTCCTACTGTTGTTCGCTCACCATCTTTTTCCACAGGATTTTATATTCCTTGAATTATATACAATGATTTTTCAAACAACAATTTTTTTCCTATTGTTTAACCATTCTGTGGCAGACTGTGTAACAAATCTGTACCCAAGTTGGTGAAGAATGACAGCAACCTACACCAGCAGGAAGCCCATATAGGTTCGGTGCCTTCTGGAGCCCTGAGGAGTGTAGGACAAGTCACAGCCACACTGCTACAGCATAGTTTTGAAAGTTTCCCTGTTAAACAAGCCCAACAGTGACCCTTTACTTTTCTCAGACTCTTAAGGCAGTTATTGATTGTATTACAAGTGCTGTACATCTCCTGAGTGCTGTGCTTAATAAAAAAACCTCCAAATAGAAGACAACTTACATACTCTGTTAGTTGCGTTTCTTGTCTGTGTCTAATAATAACAACATGTCACATGTGATGAAACATGATAAATTGAGGAAAAATGAGGATGTGGATTAAGCATACTTGAAAGTAGGCTGTATCTCCAGTACTTTTCTTCGTATCAGCTTTTGTCGGGGAAGAATAATCAGTCAAGTCCAGTAGAAAGCTCCAGTAGAGTCTGGAAGTTCCATAAAGTCTTATACTACTCATTTTTTTAAGAGTTACTGGTATGTCTTCATTTCAAGATTATAAGAATTTTTTTTTCCTATTTGACTCTCATATTGCACTATTGAAATTTTCTTGTTTGTTTAACACTCTGTTTTGCATGTTTCCTGCTGTGTCCAATATCTTCGTTTTGCAGCTTAATATTTTCCTTTTTAACAGCAGCAAGTGCCTAAACTAGCTCACTGAAATATGTGTATTCTGTAAGCAAATAAATGGTCTGGAGTCTGAGTCTGTGCACCCTTGATTTTGACAGTCTTATTCTCCCTGAAAAATAATTAAGGAATGCATTAGTGGTACTCAGTGAATAGATAACATTTGTCCCATCAGAAATAGATTTAGGTCCAGCAACATATTTGTATTTACTGTCCAGTATTTATAGCTCTCTCTTCTGGTACCTGTAATCCTTAGGTGTATCTCAAATATGGGTTTGACAGGGCAAGCTGTTGAGGGCCATAAATACCTATTTTTATTTACTGTAAAGAAGGATGCAAATTTATACTGTCATATATATATTTTCCGTTAATCTTCTATTTAAAAATATGTCAGCATGACATATATACAGTTTGGGTTTGGTTTTCAAACAAGTGAAACAATTTTATCGTACATTTTTCCTCTCTCGAGTTTAACTTCATCTTATTAAACTGACACAATTTAGCACTGTAATCTACTTTTAGCAATATTTCAGATTTAGAATAAAAGAAATTTGACAGCATTACAAAGCTTCCGGAAGGCAGAAAGTAGAAGAGGAAAAAAGAGGAAAAAATTGGTACATATGCATATTATATTTGAGCATACATACATTATATCTGGACTTTTTTTTCCCAGTAATTTGGAATACCTATCAGGTAGCTAAATTTGATCTAGTTCCAAAATAATAGGCTAGATCTGACTGTTAACAGAAGCCTGTTCAAGACTTGACATAGCATTTTGCATTGCAAAAATTCACATCAACACTCTTGAGATTATAAATCACAACAGGAAAGAAACAGGAGAAAAAGCTCAGAACTCAACAGCATAATTTAGACAATTATATACAACAGTCAACCACAGATAAAGATGGAATCCTTGCATGAATGTAGCTATAGGTCTCTGCAACTTTATATTACATCTTAGTCCAAGACACAGAGTGAAGCAGCGCAAAAGAAATAGGCATATATATGTACAATGGTGATGCCATTAAGTAACACTTTCCCTACCACTTATAAGTACTATTTGTTATAATCCTATCCACATTCAGTATTGCTTTGCTTGTCAGTTTGGTTGATTTGGGGTTTTTTGTGTATGTGTGTGGYTTTTTTTTTTTGGTTTGATTTTTTTTGGGGGGGGGGRGGGKGTTTKTTGTTTTTTGTTGGTTGGTTGGTTGGTTGGTTTTGGTGAGGAGGTGTTTGGAGGTTTTCTCTGTTTTGATCATGTTACTTTTTCTGCAGTGAAACCAGTCAGTTACATCAAAATCTTCAAAGCCACAATACAGTCTTGATACGGCAATGGGAATTGGTGAATTTGTGTATTTCACCTATATGTAGAAATCAGAAAATAAGTTCATTCCAGGTTTTAGGGACTGGTTTTTTCTTGGTACATTAGGATGCTTGCACACATGCAATTATCCATGACAGATAATTTTGAAATTTCCAGGAAAGATCTGCTTTTCTGCTTCAACAAAAGTTGTTTCTCTTCAACTATGTCCCAGAATTACATAGAATGATATAGAATTTAATGCTAGAGAGGGCCTTTGGAGGCGTCTTCATCTTGTCAAGCAGGGACACCTAGACCCAGGACCATGTGTAGGTAGTTTTTTAGTATGGCTGAAGATGGAGACTCTGCAACCTCCGTCAGCAACTTCTACTTCAGACACCCTCACAGCAAAAATGAGCTTCCTGATGTTCAGATGGAATCTCGTGTTTTGGTGTGTTATTGTCTCTTGTCCTGTCCTGTCCCTGAGCACCACTAGAAAGAACCCAGCGTTGTCCTCTAGTAAGTTCTTTCCTCATAGGAGAGGTGTTACAGCCCCTTAATCATCCTTGTGGTTCTTCATTGAACTTTCTTAAGTATGTCCAATAGAAAGAGCCCAAACCTACTGGACACAGCACTCCAGGTGCTGAATAAGGGGAAAGCAGACCTTCCTCAGACCTGTTGAAAATACTTCTACTGTAGCTGAGGATACCATTTGTCTTTTTCGTGACAAGGGCACATTGATGGTTCGTGTTCAACCTGATATTCTCCAGAATCCCAAGTACTTTTCTTTGCAGCTGCTTTCCAGCTGGCCAGTCTCCAGCATATAGTGGTGCATGGGGCTACTCCTACCCGGGTTCTGGACTTTGCGCTTCCATTTGCTGAACTTCATGAGGTGCCTTCGTATCAGTCCATTTCTCCAGCCTGTAAATGTCTCTCTGAATGGCAGGGATACAACTCTTGGGTCTATCAGCCAGCTACTCCTCCCAGCTTGCCTGCAGACTTGCTGGGGGTACACTCTACCCTATCATCCATATTGCTAGTAAAGATGTTAAACAGGACTGGACTCAATATTTGTCCATGAAGGCACACAGTTAGTCACTGCTCTCCAATGAGACTCTTTGCCTGTGATCACCACCCTTTGGGCCTGGTCATTCAGTTTCCACCCTCTGCTTATCCATCCTGTACATCAACAATTTCTCTATGATGATCTTACGGGAGACAGTGTCACAAACCTCAGCAAAGTCCAAGTAGACAGTAACAGACAATTAGTTCAGCATAGGAATTTATCAAGTAGATCAAGCATGGCTTCTCCTTGGTGACTACTTCTGAACTCCTATATGTGCTTGAAAGTGATTTTAAGAATTAGCTGCTCTGTCAGCTTCCCAGAGTCCAAGGTGAGGCTGACTGGCCTCTAGTTCCTTGGGTCCTCCATCTTAACCTTCTTGAAGAAGGGCCTCCAGTCTTTAAGCACTTTTCCCAGTCACCGTGAGCAATTGAAGATTCTCAAGAGGGGCCCTGCAATGACACCTTCCAGCTCTCACAGAGCTTGTAGGAACATCCTGTCAGGGCCTATAGGCTTAGATATGTTCACTTTTATTAATTCTTCCCTGACCTCATCCTCTTCCTGCAAGGGTACTTCTTCCTTGCCTCAAGTTTTTCACCTTGAGTATCTACAGTAGCTCACTTACCTATCACCTGGTATCACCTGGTAGCTATGTCTGGTATGGCGGGGTTTTTTTGTTTTTCATTTGGTTTTTGGGACGAGGGGAGGTTGTCACATAAAAACTTCAGCTTGTTGAACAGTTTCAAACCATGTCTCTATAGAAACATAGAAATATTAATCTTTGTGTGAAGTGAATTTGGGAAACACAGAACAAAGGTACCCACTGTACCCTCCATACTATTCAGCCCCATTCTATGAACAACTAAATAACATTCATTGGTCTCATATATATGCACTCAATGTGTAGTTCTGGATAGTGATTTGGATGGTGCAAAAGAATACGTGCCTGTTATGTATATCTATATATATCTACATATATCTATCTATATCTATATGTAGTTTGCACTGGAAATAGTTGCAAGGATTTAGAAAGAAAGATTTCAATTGAAACTGATGTTGATAAATTTCAAAAATTCTTTGACATCAGTAATATGAAACAGCAGAGACAAGTGAAAAATGTTACACACATAAACGAAAAATCAAATGCAAAATGCTGAACTTAACCATTTCTCTGGAAAATACACTGTAGAATTTGTGACATCAGCAATGTGATCATGTTGTCAAAATTTTGGACCATGATATGGGGACATCTTTGTAAGCTGAAGGATTTTTCTGTGCTGCAACATCTGACAGGAAGTCAAGCGTCAAAGACTGTGATTTATATTCACACAAGCCTTTTTGCTACTTTTTTTTGTTTTCTCAGGGAGTAAAATGATGAAGAATGAAAAAGCAGCTGAATTGTTACTGTTATTGAAAATTGAGCAGCTGTAGAAACAGTTACAGAAGAAAAGGAGAAAAAAAAATTGGAAGAAATGGTGGAGGTAATGCTTAGGTAAGGTGCCAGTTCACTCAGCATTATACAGATTCCAATTCATGTGGCTGATTTGCAAAAGCATAATGGCCATAAATCTGGTGATATTTAAATCCAGCAAGTGGAATCCTATTAATGTGGACATAATAATGGCCCATACATTTGGATTCCAGGTGGTTCTTTTCAATAATTAACATTTCTAATAGAAAGGCGAGCACAGCAATCAATATTAACACAGCAAGGTGCCGAGAAGCTGGGTGTATGACTCAGATGACAAAGTTAAAGTCACTGGAGTAAGCAGAGCAAGTGTTATCTGTGAAGCTGCTAAGGTTAATTTATGGCTCCTGAGTGGGAAGCAGATGTTGGCTACTCGCTTTGCAATTAAATACCGCAATGAAAACATTTTGGGTTTCGATGATCTGAACTATTGAACCTCACATCTGCTGGATGGCAGCGTGTGGTCCTTTTGTTTGAATGTTAACCTGAACCCTAAAAGAAATTCAGAGACTGCAGTGCCTGCACTGCCTCATTCAAGGATTGCTAGAGTAGCATAGGGCTGGATTTTTGCTGTGGCACGACTTGGAATTTCTGAAGTTCTAGTTAAGTTGGCTCCACTGACAGCTGCGGTACCCAGTAATACAAAACTAACAGCCACCACACGAGCATACATGTGCTTGGGTTTGATGGGGTAGTAACAGATCTTGAGAGCAGAGGTGTTCGCTCACTCACATCTCCCTTCTAATTTTCCTCTCTGCCTGGTGAAAGAGCTGAACATCACTGAATACGGACTTAAATTGTATTTTGTAAGACCTTTAAGCGGAAAATCTTACCCTACATTATTGAATTCACACTGTTGAACAGAAGTTTCCCTTTTCAACAAACATCCTTAGATTTATTAACAATTTTAAGTACTATTTCCTTGTAGTACAACATGCAAGTTCCAGCTTCAAATCCAGTTTGAAGTAGAGAAGCAAGCATATACTTCATTTTTGTATGCTGACAGATAAAAAGAGAAAAAAAACCCCAAAAACCAACCAAACAAAAAAACCTAAACAAATCAAAACTGTCACTGTGAACAAATAATCATATCAAGATTTGTGGAAGAAGATCACAATTTTTTCTGTTCTTAGTGAAAATGCTTTCACACATGATGTGAAATGGTAAAAGAGAATGTCATTCAGTCTAAGAACGAAAAGTGTAGAGTTTTTAGCTTTTTGAGGTAGAGTGATAGTCAGCTAAGCTAAAATGACTGTTAATGAATAGAAACAATCTTAGAACAGAGATTTCAAATAGTTTATCATTATCGAATTTTTTTGAGTCAAACCAAAATAAGAGTCTTGTCACAAAGAGGGTCTCCTAAAGTTCCTGGTGCTCTTATTTTTACCAGAAGTCTACATTAGTACTTAGTACTTTGAGGCATATACAGAAAAAAAAGTCTGGAAAAAAGTGTTCCTGTAATATTTCGTGAACAAAATTAACTTCCATGTGTGTACAAAGATGTTCATTATTGAAGGACTGAAAAAGAGACGACAACAGCTTGAAGAAAACCTTAGATTGTGTTTGATTGTTGTTTTGTTTCTATTCTTAAGGCAGACTATATAATTAAAAAATGAAAGAATCAAAAACTTTTGCTACATGACTTAAGTCGACTTTTTGTTACACAACACCTGAATAGTGCTTCTAAAAAATATAAGTATTGCTGGGTGAGTAATGTAGGTTTGTCAACATCAACAGCTTAGTTTACACCTAGTCATGTAAGGCATGAATCTTGTTCTGTAACCCTGTGCTGTTTGGCAGAGTACAATAATGGGTGCGAACTTCATCATGATGCACATTAATTATTTTTTTCATTGCTAGACAGCTGTATTTCAGGAGTCTTTTCTACACGAACATTTCCATTTTTATCCTTTCTTTTCCTTTTTGTATGTGTGATTGACGATGAACTTTCAAAGTGAGATTGATAAAGACCCCCCACAAAAAAACCCAAATCCAAAAGTATATGAGTAATTTCTAGATTATAACACTTTTGTCAAATAGTGGTATCTGAAGTTAAAAGAAATGCCAACTCTTTTTCTAGTCCCTTTTTTTTTATTTTAAAGTATTTTTCTTTTCTTAAACTATAAAACAATTCCTCCCAACTTAATACATTTCACATTTCCCTAGGTTTTACTCTACTCTGCTAGAAGATTAAAAAAAAAAAAAATTGAAAGCACCATATTTTGAAGTACATCACAAATATTGTAGAAGCCTGTAATTGTAACTCACTGATTTGATTACATTCAGTTGATTCAATTACTCTAGCATACTGTTGTACTCCCACTCCAGCACACTGATAAGCAGCATAACATTACAGTAGGCAAACCATGCCACTCATAGTTAATGGCCCTCCAGCATTACAATTACATTTATGACATTTTGCCTAGCTGGGCCTTCTATTACACACTTATCTGAATGCAAAATTTCGCTTTAGGTTGTAACTTGCCATACACTATAATCTCAGAATATGAAGCATTTTCTTTTTTACGTTTTTAAATCATTGCTTAAAGACCCATTCAAGTCAGAAGAAAAGTTCTCAAGAGCTTCACTGGGTTGTGCAAGTACTTCTCATACCTGGGAGGCCACTACAAGTGGTAGGTGACACACTATGGGATGCAGGGGAGAAGGAATGTTTTGATTGTACAGGGCTTATTATGGGATGTTTTGTAGAGGAGACAGAGCTGGGGAGGAGAGGGATCTAGACTGTTTAGAGAGAAACAGGTATAGAAAATAGAGGGATAAAGAAATAGAAGCGGCTAGTTCAAAAGCAAAGTAGCTGTCCAGGGACAACTATTGGGCAGACTGAATGCCTGCATCCATGTTGTGGGTTTTTGGTTATTGTGGCTATTCTTTGTCTTGTAAAAGTTTGTTTTGTCAAATCCAATGCCACATAACTAAGCGCATTTTAAAATTTAATATTTTTGTATTTTTTTATTTCATTCTCTGATTTCCAATTGCATGTTAAACTTTGAATTTCCTTTGAAATTTGATCCTCATTTTTCATAAGTCAGAATATTTAGGCTATTACGTGTTGTTGCCATAAAATGACGGAAAAAGTGTAAAAATCAAGTCATATAAATAGCTTTCATTGCTGAGTGAGAATGGTGAATACCTTCTGGATCTTTAAAAATTCAGTGATACATTGTGTGATCATTAAATCGGCAGCTGTCATCGGCAATGTAATTATTTAACTAGTCAATTATGAAGCAGCAATAATGATCAGGACAGTTTATAATGAATGCAAAAGTCAAGAAAACATAGATATGAGGCTCTTTTAAGAGGTCTAAAAATTATTGTGCTCCAGGCTAAAAGTGTTTCAAATAATTTGTCTTCATGTTAACAATATAGGAATACTCACCTGTGTAAATGAACCCTAAAATGGTGCTACTTCACCTCGTCATTCAGAAAACATTTGCGTTTCCTTCCATTTAAGACACTATTCAGGGCTACATCATCTTACTGTTTCTCAATAGTCACAGCCACATATCAATTCCTCATTTTCCTTGAAAAGAATAGTGAAAGAGAAATGATAAATTGATATGAAATAAATCCTTGAGATAGAAAGTGAGAGGCACAGACAATACTGCTTGAGGTGTATGGAAGTCATGATATTACAGTAAAAATATTTATCTTATCATATTATTTACGTAAGCCACAAAGCATGGTTATTGTGCTATCTACCTTATGTCACAGATAAAATTGGACAAAGTATACAATCTTGGTAAAAATCTCAAAAAATTAACACAAAGCTGATTGTTATCAGAGAGCGAGTCTTGATAATTCAGCAGCAGACAGTGAAAGAATGTCAAGTGGGTCCTTTAGGCTTTTGTCTTCTATCTGAAAAATGTCCTGTAGCACTTAATAGTTTCATTATAATTTTGATGACTGAACATAGTGTGTGCTAATAAAATTTGCAGGTGCCACTGAGAATGGATGAACTGGAAGAACACAGATGCAGAAGCAGGTTGGGGTGGAAGTCAAAATTGGCTCAATAAGAGAAGAGAAAGTGCTCTGAGAACATCTATTATAAGGAGATTTAAGGTGTTTTTCTTGGGAAGAAACACTTAACATGTATAAAGATGGAAAGGTTTCTGACTGGAAAAGTGTCTATACTGTAGAACTGAATCTGGGTCTTACTGTGAAGCAGAAATTCAACAGTGATGCCATAAAGTTGTAAAATAGGTGGAGGCGGGACAAAACCAAGGTGCACCTGATCAGCAGCAGTGTCCTGTACGTGTCAGGGCAGTCTTTCTTCAAGTAAATACTGTCTCAGCTGTCCTGGAGGGAAATTGCAAAGCAGTAGATACTGCACTACAAATGATACATTTCTATACATAATGAAATAGCAAATTAAAGATTTAACTTCAATGAAGATCAAAGTGAACACCAGAGCCAGCTCATTTAAAATTTATCACTACCAAACCTAACTCCGTCCATTAATGTATTGGATCGAGTGAGATTAACACACTCACATTTTGCAATGCATTTCTCAAGATTTTATTTGTAACAACATTAACTGAAAGAGATGTTCCATCTTATCATGGGAACAACAGATGAAGTGTTGCATTTAAGTCTGAAGTCAATCTCTAAGTTATCAAACCCACTTCTCCAGGAAAAAGTACATTCTTTTTGTTACGAACATGTTGAACATATTGCAGTTTTAAATATTGATAGAATTCCCACACTTCTATTTTTTTGCAATCTAGCAGACAAAGAAGACAAAGACAATAGACCTGAATCCAGAACTCCTTCAACTATATGTAAAGCCCTACTTATAAAAATATGCCTAGAGAAATTAATGGACTGAATTGGACATGAATGAATGTGATGATTGATGTCATCTACCTAAAGCTGTGCAAAGTGTTTCACACTGTCCTGCACAATGTCCGTGTTTTCAAACTGGAGAGACATGGATCAGACAGGTGGAACACTCAATGGGTAAGGAATTGGCTGAATGGTCACACTCAAAGAGTTGCAGTCAATGGCTCGTTGTCCATGTGGAGACCAGTGATGAGTGTGTTCCCTGGGGGTCAGTATCGGAACTGACGTTGTTAAACATCTTTGTTGGCAACGTGGACAGATGGAATGACCACACTCATCATGGAACAGGTTGCCCAGAGAAGTTATGGATGCCCCATCCCTGGAAGCATTGAAGGCTTCCAGGGGACTTTGAGCAACCTGGTCTAGTGGAACCTGTCCCTGTCCAAGGCAGGGGGGTAGGAACTGGATAATGTTTAAAGTCCCTCCCAACCCAAGACATTCTATGACTCTATGAATTAATTCTCACCGCAATTACATTGAATCACTCAGAGAAAATGTATAGTGTATTAATTTCTTGACAGATAAAACCTGCATTTGACTTAGGAATAATGATAATAATTATTGAACCTTATCAATATAAGCTTGTATTTTGCTCGGGTTAGCATGACAGTATTATTTTAATTGATTTTCAAAGAGCTCAAACTACCTGATTTTTGTGGTTAAGCGAATATTTTATCTGGTACCATTTCAAAGTTTCTGTTGAAAAAAAGATGACAGTTCAAAGAAAAAAAGAATTAATTAAAGAAGAATAAATTAATAAACTTTCTTATTTTATCTTATGATAGTCATTCTGGAAAGATTTGAGAAATCTGATCTCCCACTGCCAGCTGAAACCAATGTGGTTTTATTAAATTTATAAAAATTAAATTGGCCTTTATGCCTAGAACTTTCAAAGAAGTTTAAGGGCCATCAAGGGGATTTTATTAAGTTGTTGAATCTACTTAAGTGGATGCCACCAGATCCCAGCAATTTCTAACACATTTCTGTGAACCCGATCATGAGTATGATTGGTATATTTACTTATTTACTCTGGGAAAATAACTACATAGACTATGCCTGTAAAAAAATCCCGAAACAACTCAAACCAAACCAAAACAATAAAAACCCCACCTCCTTCTCCCCTTACAAAGAATACCCCAAATACCCCCAAAAAGCAAAGAAACAAAACCCAAAACAGTGGGGGAGAGGGAAAGAGGAAGTAATTGTCTGTGATAAAGGAAAAATAACAAAAGCTCAAGTAATATGTGTATTTACTAAGACTGAATCAAATATTTATGATGGAATCAACACACTTTGAAAAAAAAAAAAGTGATTACCTGAGTTGAATGGCATAGCTTTTCTGGCATGAACCACGTTTGATCTGCCTTCAGGCAATTTTAATAGTAATTTAAAAGTACTCGGGACTCATCATTTTATGTCAGACACTCATTTGAAGACATTACATAAAATGATATGAAGCTCTTATATCCTCATCTCAAAATACATTAGTGATTTCTGCTTAAGCATTTATAGTGGCAGACTTCGCCAATTTGTAAAATACAGAGCTGAGATGAAAACAACTTATCCAAAGCACTTTTCTGTTAAGGGTTACTTTTCTATTTACCCTCTGGATATGGAAATATATTTTTTTATTTAATAAATAGGTTAATCATAATTTTACTTCCTTTCAACAGTCAACTAAATTGCTATAATTTAGAGTGGTATGTGAAAATTGTGCAACAAAGGCAGTACAATAAAAATAGTGGACAAAGTGTTTCTGAAATATATCTTAGGATGTTTTTAAATTAAATGAACATTTCACACTTTACTGATAGAGCTTACCATCTGCTCTAAGTCAACAGAGTCTCAGGAGTAAAAAGCAAACACATATATGTCCAATTCTGAGAGCTGAGTCATAATAATCAATATGATATTGAAAAGAGTTTAGAAAAGCAAATCAGTCTCATCTCTTCCAGCATTTGGTATGCTTCATATTTGGTATGGTTCAGTCATATTGTAGGACTCAGAGGAACTTAAATACCTATTTAATTTTTATTTTTCTGTAATGACTTACCCTGATTGTGACTGTGCTTGCTCTGATTTACTGGTCTGAAGTAAGGCTCACTGAGAAAGCAAAGCAATTCATGTTTACACATAGTAGCAGTTAGCTCATTGCAATGCAGTTATTTTACTCTCATTTTTATAGGTGCTTTCGTGGATAATACAGTTGCAATGTTTTGATCACAGCAGATTATCAAAGCCAGTTTTAAATCCAAATCTGATTCATACTGCCATATACTCTCACATATGCTTTTTTCTTTTTGTTCCTTATTCCATTCTTCTTCTGTTTCTGACTAGTCTGAGAAGCCACCTGATGAAAGCTATCAAAATTACATTACATATAATAATCTTAAGAGGGGCAGTTACAGGAATGGAAATGAAAATGACCAAGAAATGATATAGGTTACCAGAGAGAAGCTTTAAAGACAGAAATTGTTGGTATCTAGTTAACATTATCAAAGTAGGGGGATTTTTTTCTGTACTGAAAGCATTCCACACACTCCCCTCCCTTTAATTTTTCACTCCTGTAAATGCTTTTAAGACTTTTTTTGAAAAGCCATCATTTTAAAAAAACCCGTAAAAGCATGTAATCCCTATATAATTTTTTTTTTTTAAATTGCTCTTTTCTAAAATAATGGCAATTTTCTGGATTACTAGTTTACACAATAAGGAAATGCCTCAGACATACTTTCAAAAAGGTAATGCAGTAGAGATGGATGGTTTATTACATAGTTTGAGTAGAGTACATTGCCAGCAAAAAGAGAAGTACTCAGATTAGTATGCCTTGGTGAGTAATGAAAATTATTATAATAAAAAAAGATAAAACCACCTAGACTTTTGAGTACTGTTGAGAAGAAACGACAACATTGTATTTCAAGGCTTTCCAAGACTTCCTAAGACATTCAGTAGGATGGTGAGCTAACACTTCTGTACTGAAGAATAAGAACAAAAACTTCTGAGAGGGGTAAAAAGAAAAATGAGTCCTGAGATAGTGAGTCAATCAAAAGGAATTCCCTTGATTCCAGTGACAGCCTTTAGAGATTCCCATTGTAATGATTATAGAATAGAATGTATAAAATTTAACCTTGACTTGGAATTACTTTTTCTAAATTCATTTGCAATTTGCTGAACTTAGCATTTTGATATAAAATCATGGAATTGCAAACTACAGAAAATTTCTCTTTTTTAGATAGGCATAAGTACATGTACTGAGGAAAAGAAAATGGAAAACAAAGATAAAAAATATTTGCAGTCTTAATGCTTTAGTTCTGCTGCTTTCCAAAATTTGAAGAAGTAATCATTTCGAGACTCCATTGCACAGACACAAAGACTATGGTCAGTACAGGGTAACCCATGAATTATTTTTTCTTTATAAAAAGACAACAGGGAAATCCTCATATTTATGAAATCTAAATAATAACATTAAAATGAGTCACAAAAAAAGTAAGGGAAAGATAACTGAAATTTTGAACTGAAAATTTAGTCACAACTACATTATAATAAATGCCACTAAACAAGTGGGGGCAAAAAAGAATGTAGAACAGAATCAAAAACTGACATCAAGTTATGGGTTAGCGTCTGCTCATTTTAAGAATTCTTCAAGCCAGATATGAGTTTAGCAGAGTATGTGCAAAATTAACCGTGTCCTGTAAGCGGCATCATGGTTTTCTGGTAGGTGTATTTTGTCTTTCTGTTGATGTCTGTTGTGACATTTGATGATGTACGCATGGTCTCTGCTATTTAGCCATCATTTCTGGTGCAGGAGTATACCACTAACTTTTATGCTGATGATACCAGTCTGGGGGGTGCAGTGGACTCTCTTGAGAGACAAAAGGCTTTGCAGAGGGCTCTAGATAGATTGGAGCATTGGGCAATCATCAGTTGCATGAAATTTAACAAGTCCAAGTGGGGGACTTTGCACCTAGGACAGAGTAACCTGGACACAAGTATGAGCTGGGAGAGGAGGGGCTGTAGATCAGCCCTGCAGAACAGGATCTGGGGGTGCTGGTTGGCAGCAGGCTCACTGTGAGCCAGCAGTGTGCCCTGGCAGCCAAGAGGGTGCATCAAACACAGCACAGTCAGAGGGTCAAAAGAAGTGGTGATCCTGCTGTATTCAGCACTGGTGCCACCTCATCTTGTGAGCTGTGTGCAGTGCTGGGCTGCACAATCTATAAAGGATGCAAAGGTACTTAAGTGTGTCCAAAGAAGGGCAACAAAACTGGTGACAGGACTGAACAGCACATCTTGTGAGGAGCAGATGAGGACTTTGGTTTTTTCTAGTTTGGCGAAAAGGGGACTGAGTGGTCATTACTCACTACAGCTTTCTGATGAGGGTATATGGAGAGGGAGATACTGAGCTCTTCTCTCTGGAATCCAGTGGCAGGATGCTTGGGAATGGCTCGAACTTGCATCAGAGGAGGTTTGGACTTTACATTAAGAAACATTTCTCTATGAAAAGGGTGGTCAAACAATGGAACAGGCTAACTAGAGTGGTAATTGATGCTCCAAGCCTGTCAGTGTTTAAGAGGAATTTGGAAAATATATGTGTAATAACATGCATTAAATTTTGGTCAGTCCTAAAATGGCCAGGAATTTGGACTGATTGTGGATAGGTCCCTTCCAGCTGAAATATTCTGTTCTATATTATCTGTATCTATATCTATCTATACTATTTATATCTATATAATTTGTATCTATGTCTATATCTATATCTATCTATCTATCTATGTCCCTATCCCTACTTATATTTTTTATTTTCACAATTTATCATTGCTAAATTAACTTGGTTTTGCTATAGAAAAGGAAGAAAACTTTGTGGTGTGAAAAAGAGCCTCTCAGTTTAAAGCTACAAGTAGCTTATAAAATAGGAGTTTTTAATTTTAGGAAAAAAGGTTATTAGGTTTCTCAGAATTCAGTTGTGAAGGAAACTGTTGCAATGAAGTTCGTCATTAGAAACATGGAATATATAGCAATAGAAATATAATTTCAAACCCAAATGTATTTGATTCACTCAAAATATTGAATCTTATTTTCTATTTATAATGTGAAATACATAATAAATAATAATAATAATAATCATCATCATAATCATAATAATATATATTGAAAAATGTTTTGTGAAAAGTATTTTTAAAAGATAAAGTGCAATACATAACCAGCTCTCAAACTATTTTTCTTGTTATTTAATAACATTTTTCAAGAGAAGCTTTGAGAGGGTAATGAAAAAATCAAAATTCAAAATATTGTCTTCACTATGGCAAAATTTCTTGCTTCAGAGTGGGTAGACTTCATTAAAGGAGATTGTTGGTATTTTGCAATAATTAATGATATTTCTCTAAAATATATATGTTTTTAATACTGGGCATTCTCTCTAGTTGTTTTCACAGAAAGCTGGGAAATCAAGTAGTATAAAGAGCTCTTATCGTTTTTCAAGAGTATGTGAAGAAAAAATTCCTTTAATGAATATTTCGCAGTGCAGTTTAAAACAGCAAGAACAGGTAAGAAAACAAACATATTTCTCTAGCAGTCTCAAAACCACTTGAAACTTTTCTGCTTTTCAGAGGGCTTTTAGCTGCTACTTTTGTTGTTATTATTGTTATTAGCACGTAGTTTGGAGGAAATCTTTTAGCAAATGCATTTGTGCAATTATTGCCGTTTCTAAACAGAACCATGTGAAATAGAATCAATGTTTATATGTCACATTGAAAAATCTGCAAAACATCCTTACATGGGGAACAGAGCTAGTAATGCAAATATTGAGAAAGAAAATAAATCTCACATTTCTTTCTCTCCTATACATTTCTTTAAAGGCAAAAGAAGCTGAGAAAATATCCTTCTTTTCATGCCTTATTTTATCACAATATTTTTGTACATAAGTTAATAAAAGAGCCAGACAATTTGGTTGTCTTCAGGTTAGTTTTGGTTTCAGTTCTAGCTGTAGAATCATAGAATCACAGAGTATCTGAAGTCGCAAGGTATCCATAGGCATCTTTTACTCGAACTCCCTGCTGCTCACAGGACTACCTAAAAATAATCCGTCTGACTACAAGGACTGTCCACAGGCTCCTTGAGCTTTGACAAGTTTGGTGCCGTGAGCACTTCCCTGTGGCTTCTGTTCCAGTAACCACCCACCCTTTCACTGAAGAGCCTTTTCCAAAGATCTAATCTGAACTTCCCTTGATGCATCTTTGTTCCAGTTCCTCGGGTCCTGTTGCTGTTCACCAGAGAGAGAGATCAGCACCTCCCGCTCTGCTGCCTCTGCTGAGGAAGGTGTAGACTGCAGTGAGGTCACCACTCAGTCTTCTCTTCTCCAGGCTGAACAGACCAAGTGACCTCGGCTGCTCCTCCTAAGTCTTGCCCTTGCGGACTTTCACCATCTTGATCTCCTTCCTCTGGGCCCAGTCTATTAGTTTGTTGTACCCCTTATAAAACAGCTCTTGAGGTGAGGCCGCCCCAGTGCAGAGCAGAGCAGAGCAGGACAATCCCCTCCCTTGCCCAGCTGGCGATGCTGTGCCTGATGCCTCCCAGGACACGGGTGGCCCTCCAGGGCACTGCTGACTCATATTGAAACTGGCCCTCTCTTTCTGCGGGGCTGCTCTCCAGACTCACCTCCTCAGTTTGTATGCACAACCAGGATTATTTCACCTCAGGGAGAATCCAGCACTTGATCTCATTAAATTTCATATGTGATTCATACATGACTTTCAATTGGCGATTATTCAGCTCTCAAGTCTAACCCAGCTCTTTCTGTAAAACCACTCGACACCCAAAGGAGTCCACAGCTCCTCCTACTTTGTTATCATCAGCAAACTCACTTACTGTGCATTTGATTCCTGTGTCCAGATAATTTATAAACACTTTAATGAGTACTGGCCCTAAACTCAAGCCCAGAACAACTCAGGCCACCAGCCTGATGTAATTCCATTCCCCATGACCCTTTGACCCCAGCTTCAACCTGTGCCCCATGAAGGCAACAGACATATATAAGAAGTGGGCCAAGCCTTGCCATTTGGCAAATTTGGCAACATTTAAATTCGAATTGCAGTTGACAAAAGTTTAATACTAGCAAGTGTAACTGCTATTTCTGAACATTTATCTTCCTAGATGTTCCTCACTCATCAGTGTGGTGTATGAAATGCGAGACACACAGGCTGAGAGTGAATCTGTGAATCTGTATTTTTCAGAACTTACACGATCCTTATAGAGTAAAACCTGTTATGTTCAGCAGAACTTCAAAAGCCAGTTCCCGTAAACCTTGTTAGCTTCTTATCAGACACTAGGTTAGCCGAATGCTCTTCTTGCCCTCAGGCCTTTGTGTGATAAGCACCCCTGATAACAGCAGGAGATGTCTTCACAACGGGTGGTGTCTTCAGGGTCTTATCACAGGTGATAACTTCACAATGGATGATGATTTTCTCTGTAGAGGCTGGCTCCGTTTCTTTTGCAAATTCACATCTACACATGAGCACTACCAGTGAGGTGTGAAACCTGATATCTTGGGGATTACCGCTGTTCCTATAAGAGGTCACCTACAAGCAAAAGTGACTTATGGACATAAGCTAATTTCATCATTGGAAGACAACATGATGCTATCAACAAATTTGATTGTTTCCATGGAGATAAATGGATTCGAGGAAAACAATCCTGGTCAGAAACTCAATAAAAATTGCATGAGGTCTTGAGATACATATGAAATTGGCACAGGTAAATACAATTTAATTTTCAAGGTCACAAATGCATTTACCACTTTCTGTATAATTAGACATAATAATAGGGTCCCTAAAATTCTTAACAACTATTTAAAAAACCACATCACTACACTATCCATTAACTCGTATTGCTTTAATTTCTTCAATTACAAAGATCATGTACAAGTTTAATCTGATTTTTTTTTCTGGCTTTTTCTTTTGGTCAGGAAGCTTCATGATCTTGCTTTGCCTTGCCTTGCCTTGCCTTGTCTTCCTTTCTGTTTCCTCTCCTCACATACAGTGAAACAGGCCTGATCTGTTTCATATTTATTTAAAAATTGAAGGAGACTGGGGAAAATCCAGTGGAGGTATGAAAGATGTAGCACTCCCCTGTACATGTTATTAAATGCACATATTGCAAGCTTTTTTTTTTATTGCCATTGTTCCTCACTTGGGAATCATTTAAAATGGACATTTTCCGTTGTTTTTATGATAACCGCAGCAAACTCTTCATATTCTAAAATTTATTGCTAAACAGGTTAAATAGAGTTCAATAACTGAAAGGTTATAATCAACAGGGGAGAAATGATGCACTGATAATAATGTTAAATGATTGTAATGTGACGGTTTTCTTCTATGCTGTCTCAGTCATCCCATTCTGGCAATACAGTAAACAAGCTGCTCTAATAGACAGGGAAAAATAAAATGTCATCAATTCAAGAATGAGCAGCTGCTGGTAGATTTTATATGACAAAAAAAAGAAGAAAGTTTTGGGATCCCAAGTTCTGTTTACTTCTGATGGGTTCAACTCAGAGTACAGAGGGAGTTTGACTTCCTGGTGGGAGTTGGGAGCTTTTCCCTATCTGGCTTTATGATGCTGTGTAGGTGCACGTCAAGTCATGCCCCAAGATGGGGATCTGGCTTCCATAGGCTGAGACGGGCTGGGTGAGTTTTTCACAGTGTTTGAATTGAAGCCATGCTGCCCAGCTTGAAGTTCCATATTGACAGACAGCAGGTAACGTGTTTTATTGTTACTTTGATACACTTGTTGTGATGGACCAAAAATTGGCCTGTACTTCAGATTTTTTCTGGTTATGCTTCATATTACAGTTGCTGTTTGTAAATGTGACAAGGTCATGAGTGACAAAGTCAATGTGCAAAGGCAACGCCTTATATTATGACTATTAATATAACTAAAAAGAAATTAGACAGAAGAAGGTGGGGGGAAGGAAGAAAAATTAACCTCAAACACTTTGATGAAAAATGCTATCTGAGAACAATTCCAAATTCAAGTTCTATTTTACCTTGATTATTGCTGTTTTGTCTGGTTTTTTTCCTATCAAAAAATGTTACATATTCCTAAGGGTAGGCAATTTTTTTTTTCTTTTTTAATCCGTTAAATCACATTTCACGTTCTAATGGGAAATGTTACAAGCATCAAGATTAAACTCAGACAAAAATGGCTGCTACACACCATTGCATATAAAATGTTATCTAGCAGAGAAATTCTGAGGTACACCAGCATGCATATTGGATGTAGAAATTTGTCTTTGAAGCACTTACTACAGCCAGGATGAAATGCAGCTGGATGTTGCATACACATCTGTTAAGAACTGGAGGAGCCACACGTGTCTTTCCAAAAATGCCCTAAAACTAAAACAAAACAAAAAGCCTACAAAAACCTCTTAGGTCAGACGGTGATTTCAACAGATACTTCCAAAGAAAATGGAAGTTTCTGGACACAGCAGTACAAGTACAAATACATATGCTGAGTACAGAAACAAGCAAATATTGTCTTTTAAAATCTTTAAGCTTGGATTATCATATATCAAATAATAGTGATGAAACAATTATTGTAGAGAAGTAATATCTGAGCTGTAAAATATGACTGTCTTTGGATTAAATATAAAAGCAAAATAGAAGTAGGCAGTGTCTCCTCTTCATTGGGATAAATACTAGGCCATGTTTTGATCCCATTTGCTTATCTACAAATATAAAATAAGAATGTGTCATGCTTATTTGCCCTCATCAATTTGATGTTGGAAGCAGATCCACAGTAGTTCAAGGGTTATTAAATCATCATTCAAGATTCATCTAATTAAATTATGAAATCTGTCTTTCATCCTGTCGTCTCTTTTAGCAGCAGACCATTGTTTCTGTTATCTTCACAAAATCTGGAATCACAGATGAAGACCAAACTACTTCAAAAGGACTTTGATAGTCTTGGGTTGATGAAACAACTGAGTGTAAAATAATGTGATTTTGAGTAATTTGATTAATATTTTTATGTCATATGTGTAAATAATATCACTTCCTTTCGTAATATTTTTAATCTAAACAATAATTAGAGAATTTTTGGTTTAGAAATGTTTTTGTTAGGCAAAGAAAGACCTGAACAAGAAGGATTTGTAGCCATCACAGTATGTAATAACTGTCGTTTGAGATCAATGATGGTTGTCAGTTGTTTGGGGGTTTTTTGTCCTGAGCAGAATGAAAAATAATCACTAAATGATTTTTTTTTGTTGTTTTTTTGGACAGTGCACAGAGGAATTTATCATAGTTCTTCACTTTAAAGCAGCTGTGTTAGTATCATGCATGCTAAATCAGTTTACAGTTTTGTGCTATCATATTTGAAATTTAGTAAGCTTTGAACTACCCATACTTCAATTGAGGTTTCTGAGCCTCAAGCAAAGCTTTGACAGCTCAAATGCTGTAATGGAAAACTGTGAGAGGACTATGATATTTAGAGTCCTCAAGATCCTCTTTCTCTCTCACTCTGAAACCATGCATTATCTCCAACAGCACCTGTCAAAGCTGTGGTGTGGGTCACAGTAATGTGTCCTGTAAACTCTTCTTTGCTTGTCTTTCACAATCATTAGAAGTCTACCACGCCAGCTAGAAATACTCAGAAGCCTAAAATCAGCCTGTTGCAGCCAACCAGAGTACGCTGGATACATGGTCAATTAAAAGCACAGTTTTCTACATGGTGTTGCTGTTGATGAAAACTGATCAGCAACACAAAGGCTAACAATGGCTGGGATGTATTTTTCCTTTGCTCCAGACTGTCCCTTTGCAGTAAATATTGTGCAAGAGAACAGACGAGCTGGAATCACCATTTGGAAGACTTGCATGGAGCCAGCAATGTTTACCTCATCAAAACTCTTCTACTCCTCTTTCAAATGTCCTATAGCTTGTAATTAAGGAAAGCTAGAAACAATTAACATGTCACTGATTTGTATGCCATGCAACTCTGTAATGCAATGAGTCACTGCTGCGCTTGAAGTTTTGTGTTTCTTTCCATTTGCAACTTCAAGGCAAGAATGAAGGATAGAAGCAATTTAATATTTTTCTTTCAGAAAACTTTTTCAAATACAATTTCATAGATTGAGAGATTTGGCAGATAACATAAAATAACAGATAATTGAGTGAAGCAGATGATGTCTTCATCTGTACAATTATTTACTGGAACCAAAGTGACCTTGGGAACTTTTAGGCTGTGCTATCTGAACAAGGAAACAAAAACAGATGAATTTCCAAAGGATTTGAATACCAGGAATTTCCCAAAAGCATGACTTCAAAACACTTCAGAAATTCAATCACATCGAAATATACTGACATACTAAAATCAAATGTTCCTTTTTTCTTTACTGAACTGACAGTTCTTCAGTTCAGAAAAGTACATTAATTTTGTGTTGACTGCAACTTTCTTTTTCTTATTTCCTCTGATTTTGACATTACTCGTATTTTTTTTCACCATTCTCTACTGGCCATTTATAGATATGCTGAGTCAGGTCTTTATTTCACCAAAAATTTTCTTACTTGCTTTTTCATATACAGAAGCATATAGAAATTGCTTTTTAATAATATCTCTAATGTTCCCAGACAGGGAGAATCTGGCTAACCCAAACATGCTGTTCCCACATTGCTTTACAGACTTTAGGCAGAAAGTCTACATTGCAGATAATGACAGTTTTTCTTACTACAAAATTAAAACCTTGAACTTTTCCTAAGGTAATTCAAATGAGATATTAATATCATTATCAAATGGATATTATATCAGTAAAGTCTCATTGACCCAAAATCAGTGTAGAAAAAAATGTCATCCATTTGCCTTGTGCCAAAATTCATTAAATTTCATTAACAAATATTGTCCAACAGGAAATCCAAGTACTCAATTATTTTCTTTATATAATACTTGACTTTAAATAAATCTGCTGTCACTTCAAAAGTATCCACTGCATGGTTGATTTGCATGGGTTTTCACCTTCCAAATGCTCAGCTGCAACCTTAAAATGTATAACTAGATTAACAACTTTTTGACAGTATTTAGCCAACTCTGCTCTCCATTTGAGTATGAACAACTGGGATGTTTGCAGGGAAATTTAAGAAAACCTTTATTTATGTTTTTAGTATTTAAAGAAGTTCACAAGCCATCAGAAAACAGAATTACTCCTGTATTGGAACAAGCTGAAAATGTTTAATTTCAGTTCAGCTAAAATTCAGCTGAATTCCCCTAATATGATCCACTCCTTCCTGGAAGCAGGTACTCAGATACCCATTTTCTTCAAATGTTATCTATTCTCCAAATGTACATAATTGTACATGATGAAACATAACTTTACCTTAATGGATTTGCAAAGAAAATTGGATGTTAACAATTGTATCATGGAAAAAGTAGTTCTAGGAACTTCCACTACAGACTATCATGCAATTACAACTCTTTCCGTGTACAACTCTGCCTTGTATAAAATGTAGCTTAACAGAGATTGGACTATAAGAAGAAATTGTTTATCAATTCAATAAATCAAAAGGGCATTTTTTTAGTTTGATAAACATATATCTGATTTTAATAAGAGCTTTGAAAGCTTTATTATTCTTGGAAATGAAGAAATCATGAAAATTTTGTGTCTGTTTTCAGAACCTAACCTTTTATTTAATTACACAAAATAAACATAATTGCAGAATTAAATAATTAATGATAATTATGAATTTTCCTACCACTAAGTAAAATCCACAAGTCTCTAAACACCAGTATTCTTAACTACTATCACAGATATGAAACAAGTAACTCTTTTAAAGTTGAAGGAATCTGTGGTAACTGACAGCTATTGAAATGTAGTGGTATTTAGAAAATGGCAACTGTAGAAATAGATTTGTCTATTAATCACATATGCAATTACTTAATTGCTAACTGAACAAAAACAGCTAAGGCAGCACTGGAGTATGATTAAATGTTATGCATATAACTGTCTATTTTAAATAAAGTGATAAATGTGATGTTGTTTATCCATGTTCAAAGGCAAAGCAAAGCAAAAATGCATTATATCTAGAGAAAACTGGGATGAAATGTTTGCAAAATTATGCATAGTTACATGTCTTTATAGACCACAATTTAACTCATAAATTTCTTTGCACGGGGAGGTTTGGTCATCCCAGAATCTATAGGAGCATTTTACGCTGTTAAATTGTAGCTCAAACATTACATAAATATAGAAAAAATGGTTTAAGGACCAGACTCCCTGGTTTTGATTCATACAGAAGATTGGTGAGGGTTTTTTTATTTGGTTTATTTTTTTTTTTATTTTTTAGGGTTTTGCTTAGACCACTGTACCACTAGTTTGCAGGGAAAAAAAAAACCCTAAAATACAAAATTTATAACCTCTCTAGTTTCATAAAGACAAGTCCCCTTCCCTTCAACTCTTGCACAGCATCAGTTGTGCCATCCAGCTCCCTGCAAGTACTAATTCAAGCGCTATGAGACAGCTCATTTTAAAGCTTGATTGGAACAGCTTGATTCCTACTACAGTCCTTCAAAGATTATTTCAGCATGTCCCAATGCCATGCAAGAATATGCAACATTTGTTTTTATTGTCAAGCCATAGCAGTCTGACAGCATGAGACATTTCGTTCTAACTATTTCAGGAACTTTGAGATCAGCTGCTCTAAAGAAATATGTTTTAAAAATAGAAAGGCATAATTTGACTCCAAGAAGGCCCAGGGCCCTTTAGACATGTGAATGTGACATTTTTTCTAATGTAACACTTTGAAAAAGCCCTTTATCTTCATTGGTAGTAGTAGGTATCAAGTAGTTTAATTTGCTAGTAAGAAATAAAATGAGGCAGATAATTTTTAGTATTTCATGTTCCCTCCTTGCAAATAGTATTTGTCTTCCATATCACATTGCATCATTTTGGACCCCCAACTGGGTAAAAATCTCTAAAACCAGGAATTTAATAGAATCCAAATTATTCATATAGTTGCAGATGTGCCTGTCCTTACTTTGTGTCATACACAATGACATACAAAAAATGCATACGCTAACAACATTGTAGAAGGTTTTTTCCCCCTTTTCATTTCTTTTTCTCTCCTTTAGGAAATCCAAATTATCACCCATTTGATAAGAAGCAAAACCAATTACCGAGTATTTTTTAGATTACTTCGTAATCCTTTTGAGGACAACAAAAACCTTCTGAAAATTTCTATGTGTGAATAAAATGCTCTGATTTAGCAAAAGTTTTTTTTTAAAGAGTACTAGCTCCTTTTATCACATTATAAAAACATCAAATACTAGCAAAGGAAATGTCTTTTCTTTTCTTTACTGTCTTGTCATGTGTTCTTTGCTGAGTCATCCACCTAGCTATACTGTCTTGCCACATAATTTTCACTGTTTTTTAATCTTGTATTTGATATTATTGCAAACTATTTTCAGCCCACACAACTGCAGAAATTTTGCAAATATTTATGAAGAATGATACTTTCTATTTGCTAAGGAATAAGATGAAACAAGATTCTCAAGTTTCCTCTAGAAAACTCGAGTGCTCTGATACAGCAGACTCTGAAATGGAAGAAAGGGTCAAAACCACTTTGTGTTTGTTTCTTTCCATTTCTGACACACTGATGTTCTCCTACTCATTACAGCGGGAAAAGATAACAGTGTGTTTACATGTAGCAGGTAGGAAAATGGTATCAAAGTCAAGCACAGTGAAATTAGGTTTTAGGTCCCATTTTGTCATCAAAGAGAAAATATTTCATATCAAGTCCCTGCAATGATTGATAACAAGAAAGTTATATTAGTTCTAAAGCATTTGGTGATTTAGAGAATTAACAGACTACTACTTTTCCTTCCTTAACCAAATACTGTGCTATTTTTCTCTTTTCTGTTTGTTATGACTTAATCCTTTCATAAATTTCCATTATGGAATCTGAGTTTGAATTTATAAAATTTTGTATCTGCTTCTCAGACAAAATACTGTCCAATCTCATGTCTTATTTAAAATCATGACCTTTCCACATAGTAAATTAAATTTTTTACAACCTTACATTCCTTTAGACACATATATATATAATCTCTACAGTCAAAACTGCATGCAAGGAAACAGTGTTTCCTAAAGTTTGCTCACATATAAAGTTTTCTGTTTATAACTGGCAGCACCTCTCCTTTTTATTGTTCTATGAAGCATCTGTTATGAGATGAAAATTATCCTTACTCACACTGCCAATGGTTTGGCAAATTCTTGCCAAAGACAGATGAAGGTGCATAAGACTCAGTGCAGCTGCTGGCAGCCACGGTGCATAAAGCAGTAGAGCATACCTGGAACACCATGAGCATGTAGCTCAAAACAGGCAGGCTGTGTGTCTCAAGGATATAAGGCATCCCTTCCCCTTTCAGTACGACACAATTACACAGGGTGGCTTAGGCCTGTGAAGGAGTGGTCTACTTAAATCATAATCCACGCTCTCACACCATGGCCTCCTCCTTTGTTGGACAGTCTGCCCCTCACTTGGCCTGTAAGTATATGCAAGGGGAATAAAACAAACACTACACTACCACAAAAAAGCTTAAACAATCTAAACAGGATCTTCTCTTCTCCATATTGCACCCGCAGACAATAACATGCTCAAAGCCAGTGCCCACAAGGGTATAATTTACTTTTCATGCTTGCTGAGGGTTTAGAAATGCACTTACAACCTCACATTGTATAGGAAGGTTTATTTCTTTATGACTCTGAATAAGCCTGAATCTGGAGGTCCACTTTGAGAAAACACACAAATCTGGAATCCCTGTCCTTCCATTGGCAGAACATTCAGTGACAAGTGGGAAAAGTAAAGATGTCATTTTTGAGAACTGTCTTTCCTGTGACATTCATATTATCATAGAAACCCAAATCTTAGAAAAGCTTTTCATGAAAATAATTGTTACCTACAAGATAGATAGACTGAAAACACCTTTTTTTTTTTTAAAGTTTATAAGATATCTGGTTGACATTATAGCAACATGCACTAGATCTAGCACACCTAACAATCTAGTGCATTTATGTGGCTCTTGTTAACACAATTTCAAAAGGAATGTCATTACCAGATGAATTTTTATTTTCTTATTTTTGAAAAATAGCAGTTGGATCCTGTATCGCTGAGGCATTGCACTCAGGATTTGGGTCCTGTAAGTTCAGAATCTCCTCTAGTAAGTGATAACCATTATCACATCCTCTCAGAGTTAAAAGTTATGACTTTCACCTTATATAATAATAAAATGGCAACATCTTCAACAGAGAAACTGTCCCTGATTATGTGCTTGTACAGCTCTGAGGAAAACAAAGCCTTGATCTTCCTGGGCTATCAGAATCATCCTGCAATACAAATGCTTAATTATTAAAGTTAGTGTGGGCAATAACATTCTGGAAAGATGCTCCAAATTGACTCATAATTGCCTGATATTTACTTTCTGATGTGAAAATCTGAAGCAGATTTCAGTCCCTTGCCAAAAGGTTGCTTAAAAGATCCTTGCTTAAAAGATCAGACAAAACAAACAAACAAACAAACAAACAAACAAAAAACACAAAAAAACCCCCCAGGCTTTATCTGCACTACTAAATTAAGCCACGATAGGTAATGTTCCAAGTATCATAATTGCATGTATTTTTCAGTTTGCAGTATGATGGCAAGTACTCAGTGTGGGTCAACCATCAGTCTCTCAAGCAACCCCCTGCCACCATTATGGAGTTTGAGACCCCTCCTGGGTAAATCAGATCCTCTTTCACAGTTCTAGAAGGGTTTGATTATTCAGGGATGATTCAGATTCAAGCCTTTTTGCACCATTTGGCCTCAATGCCAGCAAGCACTCCCTAGCCCTGTTTCACTTGGTGTTAGAGATGTCACCACAGGGGCCACATATCATCATATTCTTGCTTACAGTATTACAAACAATAGAGTCATCTGTCACAGCCCTGGAATTTTGCTCATCATTTTGTTTAACTGATTTATATCTCAGTGTAAACTGTTTCGTGTCTTCAACTGCGTCTGTTCCTATACATGGCCAGATTGCAAACAGCAGGGAAAAAACCCTATCATCCATAAGCAAGCATTTAATTTCTTGGCTGAAAATTTCACACAGGAGAGAGGTCTCTAGTTTATATGCTAGTAAATGCATTTACAGCTGAGACACCACGACAAAACGGCCTGCCAGTTATGAGTATAACTTTGCACATGACTGAACAAGTCCAACCCACTTGCATTCAAATTATCTAAAATGAATGGTCCCAGTTCTGCTATTCTTCATTCTGCACTTGTTATTCTGTGCATACTGGTTCACCATAAATTCATATCGGTTGTTTTACTATCTAAACAGGTGTTTTTCAAGATTTTCTCTCTTATCACAGATATTTTTCAGGAAAAAAACCCTGCTTCCTGATTATTCTGGCTATTGAGCAAAAATTAACAGGCAATAGTGGTGGACGAATCTCCAAAGCTGTATGATTTGGCTCACAGGGCTCTGTCCTCTATCCAAACAATAATTTGGAAGAGGCTGGATAGAAGTCAGGAATATCTATTTGGAGCTTCTCTGAAGTATCTTAGTGAGTGGGGAAGGCCACAGGATTTTTCCTCGGCATACCAAGACAGTGAAGGTAGAGAGCTCCGACGGTCTCTGAAAGAAGTCAAAGAGAAAGTAAACTCCAAGGTCTATTTTGTGATTACCATATTGGATGAGTTTTATGGGGAATACTCATTATGCCACACTGCTTCCAGCACAACAAAGGCTATTCTTACTCTTTCTGTGTTTCACACATGCAAACTGGAATTTCCTTCCCACACTATCTGTACAAGTCTTTTGAATACTAAGAGGGAAAATCCCTCCAGGCAAAAGCTGAGGCTCAACACAGCATGTACAGTTCCCAGTACAGCTGACTCTGACCTACACTAGCAGTACATACAGAGCAAAAGAACTCAGATATTATGTGATCTGACATTGAGGTTAAAGCTCAGGTATTACTTATTTGAACTGAATAACTCATGCATGACAAAAGAAAACCTTTAATTAAGAAAAAATTTCAATCATAATTAAAAATGTTAGCTCATTTTTTGTGTTTGTCCTTAACTCTTTTCCTACCAAGATTTTAAGACTTCTTTTTTTAACTTAGGAAGGATAGGGATAAGGATAACTTAGAAGTACACTTAGCACAATAATGATAACTGTGGCACCTTTAGCCCTTTAAGCAATGTAGACAGCAAAAATGAAAGTAACTCCTTTCTCTTGGATTGAATAGTAAATGAATGGCAAATGAAATCTCTTGCCAGTCACCAGATGGTGCAATTATCAATAGTCCTACAAATTTTGTTTAACTGTATGTATGGTTTAATCTTAGGGAAAATGCACTTTGTTGGTCATGGAGATTTTCACCACAAACGACACTGCATTTTATAAGCAATTACTCTAATTGGAACACTTTCCTAAGTGAGTATGTTTTTGTGAAAACAGTAAGAAAATATATTGCTTGATATCAGAGTTTCTGAGATGCAACCTAAAAAACTGATTGTTATTTTGAAGCTGTGGATTTGTATCTATAGCTTCATAATTCATGCATTTCATGTCCATCTGGTAATGCCACTCTATGTAGTAATATTGCACAGTTTAATATAATCAACAGGAAGACTTTATTCAGTATCTTTAGGTACAAAAAAAGAAAGCTCAGCAAGGATGTACCATTACTTTATATCAGTCTTTTGTTACTGAAAATAAATTTAATACAGTACTTGTATATACACTAATAAATTTAGGAATAAATACTTACCGTTATCAAATGTGGTAAAATATTTGGGAAAGGGGTTAACAAAATCACAGATGTTGCTGTATTTTTTTAATGTGTAAAAAGTTACTGCACTTGAGACAGAATTTACCTTGAAATGACTCAGCAAATTCAGTCAGAATTTAAAATTCTAATACAGAACATTTGGCCCTTACTGAATAGGTCCATATATAATAAAAGCAGTGCTGTTTCAGTGCAAAAGTATGTGCTAAAACCTCATTTTCTTATAAGGAAAGTTCAAACAATTCTTCTGCTTTCATTGAGCTTCCATAACACACATTTGCGTATTACACTTGTAAAGCAAAAAATAATTTCTCTTATTGTATGAGTCTTGTACATTGATGGGACAAAAAGTACATCCCAAAGTATACTTATATTTGAGACAGCGTTTTCTCATTAGTAAGGGAATACATGCATGTGTGTGCATGCACACTCAAATATACTTTGAATGCAGATTCTTAGCCACAGAAATTGCAGCTCTTACTAAAGTAAACCAGAAACAATCTATAAATATACAAGGCCAGAACTTCAACTGCAGTAAATAAAATTAGTTATGTCCTAGTTTGAAAAGAGCACATAGTATGTGACTTCTGATTTAATTAATCAAGGATCCATAACTTAGAGAGGTTGCAATACTCTCATCAAAGTAAAAAGGTAAACTCACAAATGTGGCTGAAGTACCCTCGCACTGCCATGAAAAAAAAAACAAACCAGAAAAAACCGTTTAATTGTTCTGGCCTTGACACCCTGCTAAGTTTGTTCCTCTCCCTTGTCTGTGAAGGCCAACAACCAGAGACTGCTCAAACAAACGCGTTTCTACGGGTCAGGAAATTTCCGAATTTGTGATTGCACAAGTCAGTGAAGGAAGAGAAACAAAGGAACTGTGATGCATCTAGGTCACTCGAGGAGCTTGCCAGTCCATATTTGGTCTACTTTAATTTCACAATTCCTTTACAGTGCTAAAGAGTCCAAAGCAGTCAATAGTAGGCAAGAACTAATTTCAAGTCAGTAAATACATTACCATATTGTAACAGTGGAAGGATTATAAGTGGAAAAGAAATAAAGTGACAGATTTATTACTTGTCTCAAAGTTGATCAATTAAAAAATTTGCTCTACTCTTTTTCTGTCAGAAATATTTGTCAATGATGCAGTCGGAATTTTAAATGAAATGCACCTACTGTACAGTTCAGTATATAAATTTCTAACTGCACACTCTTCACCCAACAAAGAAAAAGCAGAGAAAAAATATTTAATTGATACTTTCTGCCCGATACAGGTATCCAAAATAGTTCTGTGACATGACCTGGAATTGTAGCGTGATATGATGAGTTATTTTGGACTGAAAAGTTCAAGCTTAAAGTAAAAATAGTTATAGCCAGAGGCAAAAAAGCAACTAAAGAGAAAAAATAAATTTTCCCCCCTAGAATTAGGGGGGAAAAAAGTCATACCAATTTGATAATTTTTTTCTTTCTCCTTGCAATTTTTGCAGTATACTATGTAGACAGCTGCCTTAATTAAGTATGTGCTTAAATTTCTGAATATGTCATACTTGCATGAATGCTAATGAAATATAAATGTTTAATTGCACAATTAAAAGTAGTACAGATTTCCAGTATTAATACTATTTTTTTTAGTAATCCCGAGCTTCACTGAGCATATCCATTCCAAGTAAACTAAAGAAGCCCAACTGACTGACCTAAAGTGTCCTATTTTACTACTGTTTTACTTTAAAATTCTTTGTATAAAAGTATCACCCTTAATTGCCTAACTCCTTTTTGGTAATAGTTTTTGGCACTCAGGCCACTGATTAGCTCTCTTTAGGGTTGTAGAGAGAGCAGGAAAATGCAAGTCCTGACCCTGCAAAGATTTATGCACCCTGATGTCTCCATACACTGCAAGCTGTGCTGTTCTCAACATGCTGAGTTACGTGTGGTTTCAATACTTCAAGTCTCTGGAGCAATCAAGAGAGAAAATTGTTGGTACCTTGTGTCTCTAAAACCTTAAATGTAACCTAAAACAATCGCTTTCTGTTTTGGAAGTTATCCCCAGGGCACTGGATCCAATTTTGCTTTCAAGACTTACTTTTAGTTGTCTGTTTCATGTAAGAAATATTTTCAGTTAAATCCCTCTTGAATAACAAGCCCGGTTAGGTGTTTTCCTCAGCCCATGCTGGGCTGCCCTGACCTTCACTGTGCAGCAGAGTGACACAGTTGAAACCTCCAGAACATGCACCTGCTTATCTGTTTATGCTCAGCTGTGAACCCTTGCAACATGGTTTGGATTGCTGTTATTTCAACTGAGAGACCTTGCTAAAGCAAGGGTGAGAGAGTGACTACTTTTTAGATTGTGATTTCTGGAGTGATGAGTGAAAATCTCCAGAAAAACTGTGGAACACATGGTCTGTTCTGTGAACTACTATCATCCTTTATCCTATGAGCAGGAAGTCAATTCTCCAGTTCTGTAAAAAATTACTTCAGCGCAGAAATCGCTGAGTCTGTGGGATGTCTATGGCAGATTTGCTGTTCATTTTTCAAAATGCAGTGTGCAGTGGTGTACTTCAAACCCTTAAAATGTCAGAGTTTGTAGTTTAAAACTGTCCTTTGAAATATACAAGGTTTGAAACTGCAAATTATCTCTGTAAGTTAAAAAAAACTGGTGAGGTATCTTCTAGGCCATCAGATTCTGGACACATGAGCAAAGAGAAAATGTTTACCAATAGATAAAGGCAGAGCTACTGTGGTGGGCCATTCTCCTCAGATTGCCCTAGCTGACATCACAGACCTCACCTCTGATGCTGCTCCCTCCTCTTGGGAGGAACAGTCGGAGGGTGGAACAGTGTCTGAGAACCACCCCCTCTCTCACCATCTTCTCTCTCTGGTTGAGCAAGGGAGAGGCGGTCAGTCAAACCTCTGTTCCACCCTGCATTCTAGAAGGTTCTCCTGTATTCGGTTCACCATTGGTTGTTATACTCTGTACCCTACCCGCAGTTATCGTTATTGGTTGATGGACCCTCAGATCCTCCCCCTACCTTATCCCCCATTGGCTTTATGCCCTTGTTCCTCCCCTTTCTCCCTTCCCTTTTAACCTGATGCTCCCCTGAGCTTGGGGGCTCTCTCCTCTGAGGTTTCTCTGGCCCTGAACCTCCTGTCCTGTTCCTCAATAAACGGAGAGCTTGCAGAGATCTGGCTCCCAACCCTTCGTCTCCTACGTATTTCCTTCAGAGATCTGCATGTTGGTCTGTGTCTCCCCTGGGGCGGACACATTCGGAGCCATCCACCGGCTCATTGCCTGGAGAGCACCAAGCCTCAGGCACGGGTGCCTGGCGCTGAGGTGGAGACCAGCCGAATGCTGGGACCCACTACTACAAGCTATTGCTTTAAAAAACTGGTCATACTTTGAGGTATCTGATACTTGTAATGTTTTAATATGATGAGATTGCATCTCTTCTTCAGTATGTACTTCGAACACACCTGAACTTGTGCCAAAGTCTGTGACAACTTGATCAAGTGACCCTGCATATTGAAGATTGCTGTTACAACAACATTCTCTCTGTTAAACGGTAGAAGTAATGAGAAGTTTTTTACTTGGCACTCTAGTAAGTTTCAGGTTTCAAGTGTCACATGAGCCTTCATTTCTATTCTTTTGGCTTTATTATTTTTAATGAAATTTTTTTAAAGCTTGTTGCCACAGTGGCAGTAGGAAAAAAACTAATTTAATGTAAAAGCCTAGTGGTTTATATTACTGTCATGCAATTGCACTGTCTAGCAAACAAAAACTGTGGTTTTCTAATCTTAAGGTTTCTGAGCACTCTACCTTCTGTTAAAGTGTGAGTATCTCATGGTACTTTGGTAAACGAGAACATGTATGCTTCGCTAACTTTGCACATAACATAAAGTCAGACTGTATTATCTGTAAAGAAGAACTAATTCATTCTTCCAGATTAACCAAAATACTCAGATTGGAGAACCTCCAAGAGTGTGAAGTGAATGTGTGAGGATGGAGACCAACCATGTTGCACTGAAATGAGGAAAAGCAGGAAGCTTCTAGAAATCTGCCTGCAGCAGAGAGCAAACTCAAACTGAAGTCCCAGAAATATGTGTCAAAAGGAAACTTTTCTGGCTGTCCACAATGGGGTGGTTCAGGAGTTACAGAGAGCTGCTCAGCTGTGAAGGCAGGGTGGAGAAAGGTCAATCTCTTTTCTTGCTCTTTTTCCTCTATGCAGTGAGATTGAAGACAAAACGCGGTTTTATTCACAGGCATGGATTTGCTTTGACTCACCCTGAATTCTGTATTACGATTTTCCTCATCCAACTATATTACTTTGTTACTTTAATGAAATATAATCTGGAGACTGAAAACTTTCTGATGTGTTGGTGTTCTTGCTTTAAAAAATAATTGAAGTAGCTTCATCTCAAGGTTTTGGGCTCTTGTCACAAAGACTTTTTAACCATTTCTTGGCGAAACATGCCTGCCTTCCCCAATAGGTACTGCAGGTATTAGCAAATATATTAAACCAGTAAACATATACAAAGAGATGACATTGTTAATTGTGGATGTCATGTGGATGCCACTTACATATATAGTAAGAATTTTTGTAATTGTAAAATTACTATACTTGCGAGAGGCCAAAAAAATTTAGGCAAAAGGGTTTCTTTATATTTATGAATTACAAGTAGGATATTTGCAACCAAGAATCAGATATTGTTACGAAAAAACAGAAATTGCTGCATTACTGATACAATTATCTTTTATTTGAAGGAAAAATGTAAGACAACATTAACAATTATGAAAAACAAACAACTATGTCCTTTGAAAATCTTATTTTCAAGGCTGGCAGCAGTTTGACCAGCTGTAGCTGAGGTTTTTTCATAGAGTATTCATGTAAGCCATATATGCTTGCATGGAGAAGTAAAGATACTCCTGAATCCTTTTCTTCATGTTTCATCTGGGGAAAAAAGGATCTGGATACGGTGCTCAGGAATATAAGCTACTGAAAAAGATCCTTGCTTTTCAGAACTTTCTAATCTGCAATGAAAGTGTTACCATGATATTTAAGTTCAATTGGATAAATATATTCTCACGTTTATTCTGTGCTTTGGATAGTAACACTAATGGGAGATATATGTTTTGGTACAGGAGATGTCAATAGAAAAAGAATAGACAGTAATAATAAGCTGTAGATAGTTTAAGCCATAAGGGACTTCTGAAAGATGCTAGAATTATTAAACTGGAATCTGTAGCACAAAACCTGGTCTAAATCCAAAGGGAAGTACTTTTATTGACTTCTATAAATGCTAGAGCAGACTGCTTTGGAACAAATAATTTTTCCACAATACTTGTTGTTTTTGTTAGTGAAAATGGGAGAAAAATTACTTATTTTCAACATTACTTTCAAAAGAAAAAAGATTGTCCCTGAATCAAAAAAAAAAAAGAGAAAAAACACCCAATAGGTAGTTGAGATTCATAAAAATAATGAGAAAAGTTCTGCAAATAATAATAATCAAAAAAGAACTCATTGGCAAGTTTCTTTTCTACCAAAAAATAACACCAAAACAAAATAAACCCTAAAAGAGCCTCTGAGGTTGACTTGAAAAACTTCTTCTCTTCCTTGGTATTTTTTTCGATAAGATCAAATAACAACTTCCAAACACACCTCTAAGCAGTCACTATATCAATTCCAGAGTTATAGAAGAATAGAAGCTATACAGCTTAGAGCTGGGACTGTATTTGTTTATACATATAAGTGTAGTTTAGATAGTATCTTCAAGCTGCCCAGTATTTTTTACTGGCAGAGCTGTTGCACCCAAGTGCAAGAAGACTCTGGTAGCTCCAGACATCGGTGTTTAGAATATTATCACCATCCAATAATATCCTCCAAAATGGAGTCATCCTGTGCTCTTTGCTTGTCACAAAAGCTGCTGAAGAGCACAAACCCCCAACAATTCAGATTATTTGCTAATCATATAAAGCAATTTAGAGAATTCTTGCAGATTCTGGGAATGCCAACAAATGCTTGTTGTCTTTGCTTAGGAATTTAAACATGTCTATACTGTTAGTCATATAAACTCGGAGAAGATACACTAAGCTATCAGGTTTGTAGAAGCTGTTTACAGGCAACCCCTTTACCAGTTTCAGCTTACCCTGTTAGATCATCAAAATGCCAGAAATCTAAAAAAGACATTGCAATTACTTGGGGATTAACTCAAATTTAGTTACCTGTCCCTTACCCATTCTTAGAAACACTGAATCAAAGTGAGTTCTATGTGAAAAGTCTCATTAGGTGCACTGAAATTGTGAGGTGTATGTATCCTGAAGCATTTTTCGCTTTAAAGTCCTAAAAACTATGCAATTCCTACATAAATGACTGTTTGTACTCATAATTGCAGGACTTCTAGGACAAAATTCTCTAACATTACACATCATCATCCTATACTGGTGTTGATGTAATCTACAACCCTAAATATCTTCAGATAGCCACTTGGCAATTTTCAGTTTCCTTGTTAAATTAGCAAATATTAAAAGTTTGAAAAACTTCAGTTTCTGAAAAATAAAAAAAGAACCCCAAACCCATTAATGGAAAAAACAAATCCCAGAGTGTATTCATTTTGCTGAAATTCTCATAAATTAAAACACAGATGTTGTTGTACTTACATGGGAAATTAATTATTTATTTTAGAGAATAGAGATGAGATGAATTCACGAATTTTAAGTGTAGCTACCCTGTGAGAAACTGAATTGCATAAAATACTGTTGCTAGACTGTTTCCAGAAGTGAAACAGGTAGAAGAGTTTCATTTGAATGAAGTACTCACTTTACTATATTAGTCTCATTTTTCCAAAATTTAATTTCAGTGATGATCTCAGAGACAGCATTTGCAGTTAGAACTATTATAGCAATACTACATCATAACATAGGTGAAAATACACAGGACCAGTCCTGATCTGTTCTCTCAAAAAATCCTGTTCATTCGTAAAGGTTTCTGGAGCTGAAGGGTCCCTTCTTTTCTCTATCACGCTATTATCCTTAGTCTGGGTCATGACTTACATTTATAAGTTTAGTCTTAGTAATGGCATAAGAAGTCAATGTAGATAAGTAGTCCTTATACTTGATCAATACAAGACCTTTTTATGTCTGACTGTCATGGTTTTACCCAGTGTGAAACAATTTGATTGGTTAAAAACAGGTAAAGGACAGTTCTATGAGCCATTTAGTGTTCCTGTGACATCTCTGTGAAAGGAATGTTATTAAAAAACCCTAGGAAGTGATGTAAGACTCTCTCACTTCCTCTCTTGCTCCCTGACTCCTTGCTGACCACTAGCAAGGGAGTGGCACTCCTCCCGGCCCCTGGGCCAGGGCCTTACGGCCCAGGGGGCCGGGGGGGGCAGTCGGCCTCACTCCCCACCGGTCCTGTGCCGTTCCGGACCTGAGAGGAGCTGGTCTGATGCCATCTGGACCAAGGCCAAGTAGCAAAGCCACCAAGTCGAGAGAAGCCAGGCCGAGAAAGCCGAGAAAAAGGCCGAGAGAAGAAAAAGAAGCACTCGCTTACGGGTGAGATTGAAGGGTGACCTTGCTGTTCTTGATAAAAGTTAATAGCAGCCAAAAAGACTTATTAAATTTGGATGGCTGCCAGTGCAGAGCATACGGGGAGAAGGAGCCTTGGGAAAGCAAATCCCAGCTGCACTATCTTAGTTGGGAGCATGTAATTGTTATAAATACTTTTGTAGGCATTTTCTACAAATATTAACCTCTTCTCTAAGCTAGAGAGAAAGGAAAGCAGTCACGTGAAAGACTAAACATGAAGCCAGCAGCCAAACGGAAGAGAAGGCAAGGAGTGGCAGGAAGTGCCAAGGAAGCCATGTTTACCAGCAAGGAGATTCATATATTTTTCTGTGAGCTGTGCTGTGTGATGTGAAGTAATACCAAACTAAGTTTCTCTTTAAATCACAATATTGAGCCATGGGGGAACGAGAAATTTACAGCCTAAATTAAGAACATTTCAATGTTGTGTACAGATGAAACTTGCAGCCTTTGAAGATTGTAAAACAAAAGCTTGTTGCCTTTGGTACCTTTAGGCTGAAATGACTTACTCTTAAAATGTTTAACCCCAACAGACTTTTCTTGTGACCCACAAACTGCGGAGTGTTTGTGGGAGAGAGAATACACCATAAAAAACCTGGGCGAACTGTGGTGTTTCTGAAAAGTTTGGAACCACGCCGAAGATATTTCTTAGGGAACTGTCTTCCGTGGGATGGATCCCACTACACTATAGAAAGAACTCTCTTTATCCGATGAGGTGTCAATAAGAACTGTTAATCATAACATCAGAATCTCATGTTTATATCTTTTGTGTGATCAGTAAGAAAGATTGGAATGTATAGGGGAGAATATTTGTATGTTATGCCTTAATATTTTCATTATTTTTTATTATTTCTATTCTTAGAGTTAGGAAATAAATCATTTAATCATTTTTCAAGTTTGCAACCTGTTTTTACTGCCTCTTCTCCTCTAAAGAACTAAGCGTGGAGATCTGAGTTTACCTCCAGGTCAACCCTTCACACTGATGTATCCAGAGTGCTACATTTCCAATAAGACAACATAAAAGATGTCTCAAATTGGAGGCTCAGAAGTGAGGATATTCAACATTAGTCACCAGGCGTCTACAAATAAAAATAATGTTCTTTATCATTCTAAGTCAGTGGTGATAGCTATTTTGGTGGGGGGGCTCAAGACTGACTGGAATCACCTACAAAAAGTACCTGTAATTGCTTCAAGTTACCTGAACAAAGAAGAAAATATAATCTCCCATGTCTAAATGAGAAATCTCAACTTATATTCTACAATAAATGTTCCCACACTCTGTAACCCCTCTATAATAATAAGCTCCAAAGACTTTCCATAGATGTCTTTTCCTGTTACCACCAAAGCTAAAAGTTATTTCCTATTTCTTGTTTTTTCCATTTCATGCCTGACCCATGGCAAAAGATGAAAACATCTTAAACGAGATAAAGTATAACCAAATGATGTATCTTCTCCTGCAACTAAATGACTCAGAGAGCCTTCCACTAAGCAAGTAGCTGCCCAGGCATGCTCCAGCACACGTGTGAAGGCAAAGTCACAAGGTGAAGAGGCAAAGATGACTACAAGACTCTTGTAATAACTCTTGTGAATTTTGGAGGCGTTTATGCGTACCTGAGCGGGTCAAAACATTTTGTGTGCTCCTCCACCTCCCTCAAAGTGAAAAGATAGAGGAAATCCAACTTTACCACACAACAGCTTTATTACAATTTTGTTTGAAGATGAGAGACGTCATAGCATTTGCACTTTAAGCTGGAAAAATCTTTGAACTCATTCTCTCCGCTTGGCAGGCTTTCAAATTTGCAATCAGCTGAAACATAGAAATAATCTGTCAACATAAGGCATCTGAAAGGTTGGAGAGTGCTCTGAGCTATAATCCCAGAAAGGTGAGAGGCCAGATGTTGTCCTCACTGATATTATCTGAAGCAATGTGTCAGACACCTGAGGCCAGAGGGCACCAAGGCAGATGTCACCCCATACAGCTAGAAGAAGTGTGTGGAGAGTGCTCTGAAGAGCAGGTGGGAAAAGATGCTGTCTAAAGGTGAAGCCCTGCACCTCTTGCAGCTGCTCCAAGCAGAGGGATTTGTGTTGTGCATGGCTGACTTCTTATGACCTCCACCCATTATGGGGCTGATTATAAAGATCCCTCACATTTAAGGAGGAAAAAGAAGAGGGGTTTTATTAAGATTGTACACCAAACAGTTTTAATGAATAACTCTCTATATAAACAACACTCCCTATATAAATAAAGAGAGCTATGCAATAATAAATTACTGAAGGATTATATGTCAAATGATGAACAAATAAAACTGGTTTGGTAAATGAACTTTGTCTATGAACTTCACTGAAAGAACAGGTTTTCCAGCCTGTACTCTGGTACTTTGTCTGTGAAAGACAAAATAGGGACTTCAATTAAATGTTGTTAAATTACTACCATTCTTCTTATTATATTTTACCATTGACAAAATTGAAGTGCTTTAATTAGCAACTTTAATTGTTTCATTCAGCCAGAGCCCTGCTTTATAGATTTTCTTCTCAGAGAAAATAAAAAAACTTACAAAAAGAAACGCATTCTCCATTTCGTATATTTTATTAAAATAATCACAGAAAGTGGCTATTTGTGCTTATAAGTTATTATACATACAAATAAATAAGTAGGTGGCATTGTTCCATAGAATATTTTCTCTAAAGATTTTAAAGAAGAATCTAAAGAGTGTAAATTATCTTCATGTCTGCCAGTTCTTAAAGAAACACATGACTATGCAGAGCAACAACATAACATCTGGAAAGCAGAGTCTGAGCATCAGAATGCAGTGCGTAGTTATTATCTGAAAGAGTAAAAAAATGGCAATGAAAGGACATGTCAAAAGAATAACATTGTTCCAAGCAAATTGTTTGTTTTAATGAGGAACTGAAGTGCTGCTTCTTTGGAAAACTTTTGCGGTTCAAAGTGTGCTGTGTAGCTACAAATTTAGAAAATGCACAATTTAGCCATTGTGTAACACCCAAGTTATAAAAATATTTTTGTGGAAATAATTTGCATTTTCTCATAATCCTAAACATGTTTATTTGGGTTAGGAATGGAGATTTTTTTGTTTTTGAAAACTCAACCCCAAAAAATCATGAAGAAACAAATATACCAAAAGACTGCTCTTGCTATGCCAGTGGCATTGCTGTTGTATGCAAGAAACACTGTGTAGAGAGATCTGCATACATTACGTGCGTCCACTTCCAGGCTTGTCAGTAAAAGAGACACACAGAGCAAGTCCAGACAAGGGCTTTGCTGATGATTAGGGGACTGGAGCACCTCACTTATGAGGAAAGCCTGGGGGCACTGAACCCTTTTAGCCTGGAGAAGAGACAACTGAGAGGTGACCTTATTACTCTGTATAAGTATTTGAAGGGAGGGTGTCAAGAGGGTGGATCCAGGCTCTTCTCAGTGGTGCCAAGTGATAGGACAATAGGTAATGGACAGAAATTGATGCACAGGAAGTTCCACCTGAATGTGAGGAAGAATGTCTTTACACTGTTGGTGACTGAGCACTGGAATAGATTCCCCAGAGAGGGTGTGGAGTCTCCCTCACTGAAGATATTCAGGAACCATCTGGACACAATGTTGAGTCATGTTCTCTAGAGGAGTCTACTTGAGCAGGGAGGTTGGACTAAATGGCCTCCAGTGGTCTCTTCTAACCTTTACCATTCTTTAATTCTGTGATTTAAAGCATTGGATAGTGTGAGCTAGTATGTTGGTTCTTTGTGGTTGTTTAGCTCAGTTTTACAGGCATATATAAGCTTCTGGCGTATGTTACTGGTGTATATAAGTTGATTTCATGTCAATGGAACTCAGGGTTCTGGAAGGCTGCCTCTTTAATTCCTCCCAGCTAATTCAGTAGCAAAAAGTAAGAATACTTATGTTTTCAGATTTCCTGATTTGAAAAGAGAAACTCCTCAGACAACTTCTTTCAGGAAATAAGTCAATATGTAAATGAAGCTGGGACATTCAATTTCATTCACAAGGGGAAACCTAAATCTTTTATGTATATTGTACCAAAATTTGATGCCCCTTACTATCTTTCAGTTTGTTATTAAAGCCTTCAGAAACACCTTAAGAAAATAATATTTTATAATTTTACAATTTAGCTGTGAAGTTATATATGTGTAACTTATATAAAAAATACTTACATAAAAAATATTTTATGTTGTAATGGGTTGACCCTGGCTGGATACCAGGCACCCACCACAGCCTCTCTATCCCAGCTGGACAGGGGAGAGAAAACATAACCAAGGTTTCATGAGTTAAGGACTGGGAGAGATCAATCAGGAAATATCACCACAGGGAAAACAGGTTAGAATTAGAGATATGCATTGAATTTATTACTAACAAAATCAGAGCAGGATAATGAGAAGTAAAAAGAGAACTTAAAAACAGACCTTAAAAACACTTCCCACCATCTCTCTCTCCTTCCAGCTCTACCTCCTCCCCCAGTGGCACAGGGAGAGAGGGACTGAGGGTTATGGTCGGTTCTTCTCATATTATTTCTCCTGCTGCTCAGGGAGAAGAGTCCTTCCACAGCTGCACTGTGGGGTCCCTCCTACAACAGACAGTTCTCCATTAATTTCTACAATGTGAGTCCATTTTGTGAGCTATGGTTCTCTGCAAACCGCTGCAATGTGAGTCCCTACCAGGAGCAACGGTCCCCCTCAAACTGCTGCAATGTGGGTCACTCTTCCATGGGACACATTCACAGAATTCACAGAATTAACTAGGTTGAAAAAGACCTTTGAGATCATCGAGTCCAATCTATGACCTAACAGTCCTTCAAGGAGAGGCTGCTCCAATGTGTATCCCCACAGGGCCACAAGTCTTACCAGGAAATCTGCTCCAGTGTGGGCTCCTCTCTCCTTGGGTCTACAGGTTCTTGCCAGGAGCCTGTTCCAGCACAAGCCTCCTCCAGGCTCACAGACTCCTCTGTGAGCATCCACAGGCATCCACCTGCTCTGGCGTGGGGCTCCTCCATGGACTGCATCCCCGTGGATCTCTGCATCCCCATGGATCTCTGCATCCCCATGGATCTCCATGCACTGCAGGGGCACAGGTGCTTTTCCATGGGCTGCACCACGGACTGCAGAGGAATGTCAGCACCAGTGCCTGGAGCACCTCTTCCACCTCCTTCTCCACTGACCTGGGTGTCTGCAGAGCTGTTCCTCTCACATATTCTCACTCCACTCTTCCCTGGCTGCAATTGAACTGTACAATAACTTTTTTTTTAATCTTCTTCTTAAATGTGTTATCACAGAAGTTATCACCATTTCTAATTGGCCCAGGCTTGATCTGTGGCATGTCTGTCTTGAAGCTGCCAGAGATTGGCTCTGCTGAACATGGAAGAAGCTTCCAGCAACCTCTCACAGAAGCCACCTCTGTCTGCTTTTGACCTCAGCAGTAGAGTCAGCATGGATGTTATATGTGAAGTTCTGAGAATAAATAAAACTTAAGATTTATCCCTTCATTTCTTCTTTGGTTTATGGATCAAATACGGTCAATGGTCAATCTTAACTCATCCTAAGTACCTACCTAATCAGTGGAGAGTTCAAAATTATACCAAACTGGTATAATTCAAAATGCTTGGTGCTTAATTTCCATCCTGACATAGAAACTCAATTTTTAGTTGAATGCTTACAACCCTTTGGCAACCAAGATCTCAGTGAATGTGACACAGAGAGGCTTATTGTATCACAGGCAGCTACTACAAACAGAGTAAGCAGTTGATAAACAAGTCTTTTTGAACATTTTCTATTAATCTAGGAAGAGCAACTGACTAAGTACCTGAGTGTAGCAGTTGTCTACTCTTCAAAAATGGAAATCATCTTGCTCAGAGTTTTAGAGCTTAATCTATCTCTAGGGCACTGATGATTTCTTAGTCTTAGAATTTCGAAGTATAAAAAATGCTCAGGGCCAAGTGTAACTCGGTTTCAGAAACATTACAACTAACACCGAGACTTGTGATGCCTAGAAACCATAAACGCCTATATTTTATACATGCCCATAACTAATATTACTTGGCCTTGAAAATGAACACAAGCCTATTAAGTAGTGCAGCTAAAAACAAGAAGTATTTTGTAACACTATGACAGTATAGTCAAACACCATATATAAGCATTTCACATAAACTTGTGTGCAATGTGAACACCAAATGGGGAAATGAAGATTGGTGCAATTACACTTAAAATGCAACCAAGTGAAAAAGCTGCCAGATGGGGGTTGAGGTAAGCACAGGGGATTGCAAACAGATGGAACATCCTGCTGAGTGCATCAGAAGGTTGACTGGCAAGACCAAAGAATATGAAATAATTATCGGCAAATTTCTTTATATATATCGGCAAAATCTCTTTCTAGGAGAGGCAATGGCATAAGCGCCTCAGATCTCAGTGGAGAAAGACAGAGAAAGTGAGGACGAACATGCTCTGGCTCTGACTTCTATTCAACAGCTCTCAGGACTGATCGTCACAACCTCCATGACCAAGAACCACCAAGGACTCCAGCTATCAGTCCTAACTCCACAGCACTGGGCCCTTGGCATTGCATCTCCATAGCTCATCTAGGACTTAAGAGTCAGAGACTAGCAGGTTGGTGAAAATATTGATGGTGATTAATAGTATAAACTCATTTGTGAGTATATAAGTTTTGAAGCTTAGAATTGGACAGATTTGTAAGTCCCCTGAACAGTCCCATCACATTAAGCTCTGATCCTCTGATATGTTACAAACAAACATATCAGTATTCATCTCTATCTATACAAATACACATAAATTATATTTACACCCTCATTCAGTAGCAACGTTAGCACAGTGATGATTATTTCAGTGTTTCTATGAATCAGTAATATAATCCATGTATTGAACTCTCTATTGATATGATAGTCCTTACAATACAGAGCTAAAATTTCTTGAGTGGCATAATTATTTGAGATATAAATAATTCATTAAACATACCTGCCGCAGCGGGCGAGAGATGTTGGGTGCTGCAGCCTTCCAGAAGCGTCCCCGGGGTCGGGAAACACCTCAGCCGACGGCCTTGGCAGCACACACAGTCCTGAGCAGCAGAGACCATGAACACACTCGAGCACGAAGGGATCTGGCGGCGAGCAGCAGTAAAGAAGCAGGGACAGGTCTCTTGTATAAGTTCCAACAACAGTATTTATTGTTGGAGGGTCCAGGGACAAAAGACCAGATGGTGACAAGGGTACAGGCTTAAGTAGAGAATTTGGAGGGCGGGCAGAGCATCGTAGCCAATGGTCTGARGTCCAGGGGGCGGAGTAAAGGTAGGGGTCCAATAGGGGTGAAAAGAAGGAGGGATTAAGGAAAGGGAACCAATGGGGGCCACAACCCGAAAGAAAATTCCAGAACAGTTACCAAACATGGATAACAGAAGGTGGTACCATAAACCACTCCCAACAGGGGAGAAACCACTTGACTGATGTAGGGGATTCAGACCTTTGACACCGCCCACCAGTGTGGTCGGGCCAATCCTCTCCTCGCTGTGGTCTGAACCACCACAACACCTCCCCCTTCTTTATTTTTAAAAAGAGAGTTAACCATCTTAAAGAGAATCCTCTTTAAGCAACCCAATACAAGCAGTGTTAAAAAAATAAGCAAAATAATCCAAAGTAAAGTCTTGATGATCGAGATGGCCCAGTTAGAGAGTCCCGAGTTTTTAAACAGTTCATCAAACCATCTGCTGGCCTCTTTCTTCAGGTTGTTTAGCTGGTCTTTTATTTTCTTGATTGTAGAGTGGATGCTCTGGCTGTTCGAGGTAAGGTTGAGACAGCAGAGTCCCTCGAACTCCTCACAGCCGTGCCCGTGTGCCAGGAGGAGGAAATCTATTGCTGCCCTATTCTGCAGGGTAGCCTGCCTGGTRGTTTCCTCRTCYTCRAGGAGTTGACTTAATGCACGAGATGTCAAGTTGGCCTGCTTGCTCATCCAACACTCTAGGTGGCTGATGTCTCCCAGAGCTTTAGCTGCTGCCACCCACGGCAGGAAAATTGACACCGTCGTTTTCTTGGTGTGCGACCAATCAACAATTTGGCTATCACAATTTTCATCCAAATCATAGGTATTTCTGTTTTGGCGTGCCAATTGAGTGTTCCTTTTCCAATTAATAATTTGGGTCTTRTTWGGAGTGAGGAGAGCAAGCTGGCCTAGCGTGCATGGTCCTCCTCGAAGATGCGAAGGAATCCCTGCCCAAACCCTGTCTCCACAAATGAAAAACACTCCTTTAGGGAGTTGCCTGGGTTTATCAGTGGAGGCAGACAGTCTGTCGGAGGTAAAATTACACCAGAATGGGGATTGGTACTCCCTTTTGACCGGATTGACATCTTTGGTAAAGCTTTTTCTAATTCTAGTGGATTCAAGCCACTCTGCGTTTGAAAGTTTGTAGCCGAATTTGATGCAGTAACTAGCTTTGGAGGACGCCAAGGCCAATTCTTGGGGTTCCTCTGGTGCATGCGGCAGTATCCTAGTCCACTTATCCCAGGCATCGGCAGGGTTGGGCATCTTACCCGTGAAAGGATAATCGTTATCGTGTAAGGGGATCCCTACCACACAGGTGGACAATGGATCCTTTACTCCCGAAATCTTTAGGCACATGTGGTCCTGGCCGATGGCTTTGGCCAGGGTAACCCACACATTAGTTTTAGGCTGTGGGACCAGCCAAGCATCCGTTCCTAGTTGGATCCTGAAGTTCCAGACCACGAGAAGAAGCCACGGGTGGGCGAGGTACATTGCTTTTGGAAGGGACATATCTCCTCGTGGGCCTTCAAGTCAATTTAAAAATCATTCTTAATTAAGAAAATCATTGTTAATATATAACAAAGGAGGGGGGCACCCTGTGCATCTTTCTTTCCCATCCTCCCAACTCCCCCTTCTTTGTTTTTAGAAGAGGGATACGACGGTAATTGGGGGGAAGGAGAAACACATATGGGATAACACATGAGGGAGGGCTGTTAGACAAAAAGGGTAGAAATATTGAGCGGCTCGGCCTGGAACAAAGGCAGTTCGATGTTCACGTGGTTATTTTCATGTCGCCTTCGCCTCTTCCGGGCCGAGGTTGAGTCCTTTTTGGTGGTTTCTTCATCATAGTCCTGATGATTTTGTGTCAGTTCTGGTGCGCCTTCTAAATAGGGCTTGACGTTCCTCCTGGGGATCCATCGTGGTCCTGTGGGTGTTGAAACACAGGCATACCCCCTCCCCCACGTAACCAGTTCATATGGGCCCTGGACTTGATGGGTTTCTGGGTCTTTGACCAACACCGGCGGTCTTTCTTTCAATTTAGCCCTGGTCAAATTTGTAAAGTGCCGGAAAACAGGAGGGTCAGGCTCTTGGAATGAATTGTTCAGAAAGTTGATGGAAAAAGAGCTTTGCAGAGCCTCTCAACAGGAGGGCTGGTCTCTGCCCCTCCTCATTGTTGGCCAAGGACCCACTTGATGTTCTGGTGGGCCCTTTCCACGATTGACTGTCCTGTAGGGGAGTGAGGGATACCTGTGCTATGCCGTATGCCCCACTGTTGAAAAAAGTCTCTCAACTTTTGTGAGGCATAGGCCGGACCATTATCTGTGTTGATCTCGGCAGGGATCCCCAGGGTGGAGAAGGCCAACAAATAATGTTTAATGACATCTTTTGCCTTCTTGCCCATGTGGGTGGAAGCAAAGATGGCACCGGAAAATGTGTCTACTGACACATGTATGTACTTGGACCTCCCAAAGGGAGCGTAGTGTGTCACGTCGGTCTGCCAAATCTGGCAGCTTTGGAGACCCCTGGGATTGGTCCCCGTGAATCCCAGGGAGGGCAGCTGGTGTTCTTGACACGAAGGGCAGGTGGCAACAATTGCCCTGGCTTGATCTTGAGACAGCCTGTACATGTGGACTAAAGCCGGGACATTCTGGTGATAAAAGGAATGGCTCAGTTTGGCTAGAGTGAAGGCATCTGGGGTGTTTGGTGCCATCACCACCATGGCCAACGCGTCCGCCCTTGCATTGCCCTCCGCGATAAAGCCCGGGAGGTTGGTGTGCAATCTCACATGCACTATGTGGTATGGTTGCTTTCGGTGGGATAACAGATACACAAGTCTCGAAAGCAAGCTATGTAATTTGGCGTTTGGAACCTCTTTCAATAAGGCATGTTCTGCTCTGGCAGTTACTCCGGCCACATAAGCCGAATCTGTTACCAAACTGATGGGTTGAGAATTAAATTTTTCAAAGGTCCTTACGGCGGCTGTAAGTTCAGCAAGTTGAGGAGAACCCTCAACTGCTTCAGACTCGGTCACCCACTCCCGTGTCTGGGGGTCTCTCCAGGTCAGTGCGGCCTTTTGGGAACTCCCAGAGCCATCTGTAAAAACTGTAAGGCCTTTGACTGGGGTTCGACTTTGCATTGGTTTTGGGGCCAGATCGAGATCCGAATTAAGAATTTTATGACTAGGTTTATGGACAGAGATTTGACCTTGGTAACTGTCCAGAGCAAACTGGAGATCCTCGTTGTATTGAAGCAAATGCTCCAAATATCCAGTAGTCAATTTCAGTCGTATACATGCGAAATCACACCCCGCGAGGACACGAAGGCGGGCCCAAGCCTTTATTATTAGCTGAGCCATAATCTCTTGCGGTGTGGTGATTGTTTTTCTCAGCTGATGGGGCAGAAAGACCCACTCAATGATAATGAGTGAATCCTTCTGCTCCACGTCCCATTGGTAGATCAAGGCGTATAAATGCGGGGACTTACCCAGGATAATGAGTTCAAAGGGGAGCTGAGGGTTCATCTGGTGCGCTTGCCTGGAAGAGAGAGCCGCCTGGACTCTCTCTATCGCCGCTCTTGCTGCTGGTGTCAGTGAGCGAGGCACGTCCTACTCTTCACTGCCGCAGAGCATGGCGAAGAGGGGTGCAAGTTCCTCCGTGGTGATTCCAAGTAGGGGGCGAACCCAGTTTATCGAGCCGCACAACTCATGGACCTCACGAAGGGTCTTAGTGTCAGTCTTAATGACAAGTTGCTGCAGACGAATGCTCCTTTTGCCGATTGTATGGCCCAAATATGTCCATGGGCTTGTCCTTTGAACCTTCTCACCCTGGATGGTAAATCCAGCTACCTTGATGGCACCTAAGGTCTCTTGAAGAACCAAGTCCAGGTACTCCTGATTGGCTGCGCAGATCAGGATGTCATCCATATAATGTAAAATGATGGCTTTTAGGAACTTCCTCCAGATAGGGCAGAGGAAGCAGGCCACGTACCACTGGCAAATGGTAGGTGAGTTTTTCATCCCTTGTGGGAGGACTCGCCAGTGGTACCACCTTAGGGGAGCCTGCCGATTTAGGGATGGCACTGAAAAGGCAAAACGAGGTGCATCCCGGGAGTGTAGGGGTATACTAAAAAACCAGTCTTTTATGTCTATTACCACCAGCTTCCAGTCTTGAGGCAGCATAGAGGGGGAGGGAAGGCCTGGCTGTAAGGGACCCATGTCTTCAATGACCTCATGGATCTTTCTGAGATCATGGAGGAGCCTCCACCTGTCCTTGCCCGGCTTATGCAGGACAAAGACAGGTGAATTCCAAGGGCTGTTGGTGGGAACGATATGTCCCTCGGTCAACTGCTCCTCCACCGGGCCTCGAGTGCGCACAATTTATCTTTATTCAGGGGCCACTGGTAAACCCACACTGGTGTATCTGTTTTCCAATTAAGGTGTGGGGTGGTGCGCCTCACAGTGGCCCCCACTAGAAATCCCGAGGCTGAGCTGTTGGGATTTCTAGTCGGGTGCCTCACTGAGACAAGAGATCCCTTCCCCAAAGAGTGAGGCCAGCCACCACAACAAAAGGTCGTATTGTGGCGCCCTTACCCTCCAGTCCCTCTACGATGATATTGTTCTTACTCCTCATGGAAGCGGTGGTTCCGCCTATCCCTGAAATACGCCAGTTCGACGGTTTCAGCTCCCAATTTCGGGGCCACTCGGAGCGGGCAATGATGGTGACGTCTGCTCCAGTGTCAACCATCCCGGATAGGATGCACTCCAAGGTGTAATTTCGGAGCCAGCACTCCAACAACAGCTTATCCTGTCCCACAACCTCTGCCCAGTATATACACTCGGTGGATTTGGAGGTTTCCCAGCCCTCTGGTAGAATGTAGGCTTGGGCTATAGGAGTTCCTTGAGTCAATGTAAAGGGTGGATCTGTGCACAAAATACTGACCATAAGCGAGTGGTCCGGTTGGATGGCGGCCACCTCAGGTCTTATCGCAATAGCGTCAGGAGCCAAGACTGGGTCTTTGTAGACAAGGATATGTCTGGTTGTTGTGCGTGGGTTGCAGAAGTCTGTAGGTAGTGTGTAGTAGTTGGTATCGGAAAAGTCAACAGTGATTGCGATGCATAGTGTTATACGGGTACCTGGCTGCAGGTTGTGAAGGGCGCTGGCTACCCGGTCCTCTTGGTCTTAGTGGTAGCTGCAGGATATTACATCCTCCTGTGAGGAGGAGTGGCAGGCGCAGTAGGGACAGGCGGTCTCACATTTGTTGTCTTCGCGCATGGCCGCCACGCGCTCCACCTCCCATTTTTTGGCCTCCGCTGACTGTGGTAATCATGATGTTGTCGGCATGTCTTGCAATCTGCAGGAGAGGACTCACGCAAACGGTTAGGCAAATCGCGAGCCTCTGGGCAGTCTTTGATGAAATGTCCAGGCTCGCTGCAATGATAACATTTGGCGTTCTGCTGACTTACTGCCGTAACTTCTGCCACTCCCTTGGCCACAGCCTGTGCGATAATTACACTCTGGGAAGCATTAGTGGCTCATGCTTCCAACATAGCGTCAAGTGTGGGGGTTGGATCCAAGGGCAAAGCGGTTAGGATCTTCTTGCAAGTCTCGTTGGCGTTAGACTTAGACATTACAGTAAGTAGTGCCCTCTTCGCTTCCCTGTTTTCAACTTGCTTTTCAGTGGAGTCTTTTAATCTGTTAACAAATTGTATAAAMGACTCCTCCACCCCTTGTTTRATATTRGAAAATGCSYGTGCCKGGGTGGTRYCCGACGGGGTGAGCAGAAAAGCCCTCTCAGMGGCTGCTTTAAWAYTTTGYAACACCCCTTCYGGCATGGCATSYGCCTGGTCCTGTGGCTTATYGTAYGCCCCCTTKCCGCATARATGKTCCAATGYAAGGTGGGCCGTTTCCTCCTCCSCYCTGTATCRGKTGAGGAGGTCCYRCAATGRCCTCYTCYAGCTCCTTTCCCAGAGRATAAACTCCGCYRGAGAAAGGAGRCAGGAAAGGATGTTTCGAATATCATGAGGGATCATCACATGTCTGGCAAGGGTGGCGTTGAATAAATTCTTAAAGTAAGGGGCCTCCCGACCATGAGTCTTGGCTACTTTACATAATTCCTTTAGATGGGCGTACGGGAGGGGGGCCCATGTAGGGTGTCCCCCCCCGTCTATAGGTAACAGGAGCCACGTAGATCTTGTTTGCTAACTCCCAATCCCCATCCACTGCAGCCTCGCTCTGTATGTCGCTCCAATAATCCTCCTTGTCTGATATGTCACTGTCACTCTCCTCTCTTAAGGCCAAGGATGGGACAGGCCTATGATTTGCCAAAATGGCCTTCTTCCGGTGAGGCCTCCGCCCACTTCTGGTCCCAGAACCGTGGGAACCGGAGGCGTGGGAATTCCTGGAGGCGGGGCTTTCACTGGAGGTAGGAGGGGTTAAAACTGAGGGGAGGTTCCCGATGACGGGGGAGGGACCCGACGCTGACATCATCATCACAAAGGAGGGGCCCGACAAGGTGACACCCAACGACACGTGGGGCGGAGTTGGGATGGGCGCGGATGGGCTAATGGGTGGCAGGTCTGAGGTGCCATTTTGTGACACAGTCTGGTTAGTAGGGGACAAGATGGAGGGGCTAACCATGCAGCCGGCGCCATCTTGTCCCATTATAGTCAACGGGGAAGACAAAACTAAGGATTGGGGTGTCGGAGAGAGGGTCAGGGAAGGGCCCGAAACGAGCGGTGCCTTCTCGTCTCAGGAAGGGTTCAGGGTAGACTGGGAGGTGGCAGGGAGTTGGCAGCAACCCTGCACTGTATCGTGGGTTCCAGCTCCCAATCTATCCTGCTTGTGGGAAGAGGGTAAGGAACTAGGGAGGGAGGAACACACAACCTGGGGATTAACCAAACTCCCATTTCCCAACAAAGTAACCGAAGCGTAAATCAAAGGTAAAAGGGAAAAGAATCTCTGAACCAAATTATCTCCCTTGTCCCATAAACTCGTCAACTTTTCCCCAACACTATCCCAGAACTCAACGGTTCTAATGGACTCAACCGAAGTATTTGGAAAATAATTGACAACCCAACGAATAAATGTCTTAAGTTTCCCCTTTGAAAAACTGAAATTACTTCCCGCAAGGGCTCCCACAACTTGGTAATAAATGTCCCTTTGAGGAAGGGTTAACTTAGCACCCATCTTAACTCAAAACTTCAACCCAACACCCGAGAGGAAAAGGCCAGAAGAAAAGTTTCAAAAGGGTGACCCCACGGATACTTATCCCTATCCGAACAGGGCAACAAAAGCTCTAGGGGTGGTCTGCTGCTTCAGGACCAACCTCCTTCTCCCTGGGAGGCTACCAGTCCCCCTCACGGGCTAATCCGCTATAACAAGGAGTCGTCCTGAGGGCGCTGGCTACACCGAAGCGGCTTGTTCCCAGCGAGATGGTCACTCACTGGGGACGCTTCCAGGAACCTCTGGCCAAGGTCCCTGTTCAGGCACCAACTGCCGCGGTGGGCAAGAGGTGTTGGGTGCCGCAGCCTTCCAGAAGCATCCCCGGGGTTGGGAAACACTCCAGCCGACGGCCTTGGCAGCACACACAGTCCTGAGCAGCAGATACCGTGAACACACTCACAGTATTCTCTAAGGCGGCGAGCAGCAGTAAAGAAGCTGGGACGGGTCTCTTGTGTGGGTTCCAACAACGATGTTTATTGTTGGAGGGTCCAGGGACAAAAGACAAGATGGYGACAAGGGTACAGGCTTAAGTAGAGAAGTTGGAACRTGGGCAGAGCATCATAACCAATGGTCTGAGGGTCAGGGGGCGGAACAAGGGTAAGGGTCCAATGCAGGTAAAGGGAAGGAGGGATTAAGGAAAAGGAACCAATGGGGGCCACAACCCGAAAGAAAATTCCAGAACAGTTACCATACATGGATATCAGAAGGTGGTACCATAAACCACTCCCAACAGGGGAGGAACCAATTGATTGATGTAGGGGCTTCAGACCTTTGACACCACCCACCAGTGTGGTCGGCCGATCCTCTCCTCACCGTGGTCTGAACCACTGCAACAAAGGGATTCCCAGAGAAGACCACAGTGTGTAATAAGTCACCAATAGATTTCAGTGTAAAGCTGTTTGCTAGCCACAGTAGGAGATTTCTGAATAGGCTGATGTGTCATTTCTAGATGCTGATTATATATTTGAAAATTTACCTCCTAAAATACTGTATCTTGGGCAACTGTTAGAGAATAGTTAGGCATGTGGACATCCATTAGTTACAGGTGTTTATTTTCTCACATCTCTCCCATTCGTTCTGCAGTATAGTTTCATGGTTCATCATTGCTTGTGCTTTCTATGCTGTTCTATGAAAGCAACTGTCTTCAGTAAGGAGAAGGGGAGTTGCTGCTTGGAGGCATCAGGCTCTGCAAATCTGGCTGATGAACTTTGTGAGCAGTGCATGCCACACAGTCTTTATGTTCACACTGGAATAATTTTGCCTCTCCTTTTTTTCTTGATTTGAATATTGTTCCTTTTGATTTGACATTCTCGGGATGTTTACTTGCTCCTAAGCAGCACAGGGACATTTGCTGTGTTCTGTGTCCCAAGTGATAGATGAATAGGTTTTGTTTCTTCTTAATGCAAACAACATTAACTCTTTAGCTGGGGAGCTTCTGCTCTTCAGAAAAATTGGCCCTGAATAGACCAATGCTGTTTAGTGTTCCTTAAACCAGACCTCATGAGTTCTCCTAGCGTCTGTTAGAGCTGACCTCTTGGTCTTTCTCAGACTGGTATAAAACATGGTCACAAGGATAAAATTTGGAAAATGTGCCATATATCAATCACTTAGCTAATTTTGGCACAGTTAAGATTTTCATAATTTGTCTTCTTATGTATCTTTCCAAAATGTTATTAGAGAAGCCAAAGTATGTAGGTTGGTGATTATGTTTCCATCTATAGTTTATAAATTTTCTCGTGGAAAATTATCCTGAAAATAAATCCTTTCTCTGTACCTGTCTGTGCTCACAGCAGGTGCCATACAAAGAAAGCATGAATTACATCAATCCTTCCCAAGACACTGAGACAATAAAAATATAAAAATCTTACATGATGTCCTGCTGCTGTTGTGTGATGGCTGAACATTTGAACACTGGAGAGCATTTCCAAAGCTTGTTCCACAGAATCGAGCACAGCAGAGAGCTTATTAATTTCTGTGGTATTCCCTACTGATATTCTAAAAAGTTCCTATAGCATATATGGAAGAAGCATGAAATACTTGCTACAGAATGGAAAGTTAATAACTTTGCCTTGACCTGTTCTCTTACTGACAGCTGTTAACAGTATGAAATACTCTAGTAAGCATTTCAGTTTCATGTGTGTGACTATATTCCTTCATGCTTTATATAAAATACCCTCCTTAACTGGGAGAGGTATTTACGCATTCTAGAACCTGTGAGGTTTTAGCAAAATCTAAGGTAATAAAAAGGGAAACGCTGTTTTTACTGGCAGCAAGTAGGAGCCAGAATAAAAAGTCAGCAAAATGTGATAAAGATCATGCTTGAACCAATTTTCCAGAGGGTTGGAGATATGGAAAACTGCCTGTTGAGAATTGGTATGCAGCTACAAAACTTCATATTCCTTCATGAATTACATAATTATTCAAAGTCATGATAAGTTATGAAGCATTAAATCTTACAAAATAAAGTTACCATCATGAAGTAAATCAGTGAACTCAAAGATATGACACATTGAAAGTCTTAAGATTTTCCTTTGCAAACCTGATTAGTACAGGTGAGATTATCAAATTAAGCAATTAAATCTCAATAAATTCATTTTTCTTCACAGTTTAAAGCTATGAGAAAGGTGGTCACTCTTTGAAACTTGAAAGGTCACTCCTTTCACTGCTTGAAACTGAAATTTCAAACAAGCCCACAACACTGTATAAGTTGCCTTTATAACATCCCACTGTACTAAAAATGCAGCAAAATAGTCAATGTCCGTGTGGAATATAAGACCAGTCTAAGAATAAGAGGAGGAAAGAAAAGCATTTAAGTGAATAAATTTCTCTATAACTGACTTTTATGATATGGATGAAATGCTTTTATTAAAAATGGAAGCACAGTTGCCAAACTAACTTGGAGTGGTTTATTATGATAGTCTATTCCATGATCCTCTGCTTACACCCCAAAATGGTTCCTGTACCTTTAAATCCGGAGACCGGAGGTGGGGGGAGTGAGTGGTGGAGGAGGCTTCTTGCTTTTGCTGGGCGGGCGGATTTGAAGCCTCGCTGCCCAGGCTTTCCGTGGCTCTGTGCAATGTGGTTTCTCTGCTTGGCTGACTTGGTTTTTGGCCCAGGCAAAAAACTTTTCCCTTCCCTGGCTTGGAGAAACTGGGGTAGAGATTTTTTTTTTTTTTTGAGTGCTTTGAACTGAACTGAACAAGCTGCTGCTCCAGAATTGGTGGAAGCGGGATCAACAGGAAGTGGGGCAGCTCAGTTCCAGCCCAAGCCTTGGGGACCCAAGCCGGAGAGCAGCCAAGCTGGAGCGCGAGAGAGAGAGCACACCGAAAGGCTCCAGCCCAGCTGTTTTGTCTGCTGTGACTGCCATGGAGAAGAGGCTGACACCAAGTAGCTGCTCGATTCCCCCACGGTGCTGGAACTGCCCCATGGAAGTTCTGCTGCCCTCAGCGTGAGAGCTGACGCAATGTCTGACCACGTGTTGGGAAAGGGGTATTCCTCCAGCACTGGCCCCATTCTGACATTTTTTGGGTCTTTGTTACTGGGGGCAAGTGGATTCTGACAGTTTAGTGCTTAAGAGTAATTTATTTTTTCTCTGTCTTGTGGGTGGGCATTGTGTTTGTTAATAAACCATTTTTTTTTTCGTTTTCATCTATTAGTATTCATTCCGTATTGGTGGAAAGGGATTTTTGGGAACTCTTTTGGAGAGATGGACTCAGTCCAGGGAGTCCTCTCTTAAATTTGTCTCAAAATTGAGACACTAACATACTTTTTCTTGAAACCTGAGACTGCCTTTTTTTCTGTAAGTTTTACCAAGCCTATGTCTCCATCAAAACCAAAGAAATTCAAAGTGTAAAGAAAAATGCTACACATCAGATGAGAGTGAAGAAATTACAAATATTTACATAGGAAAAGAGGACTGGATGGAGAGGCAGTGAGAAGATACTTTTTAAACCAATCTCATGCAGACATCCCTAGCTTATCAGTTTGAAGAATCATCTTTATGGTCTGCATTTTTGAGTGTTTGCTGAATGTTATATATGATCATTTGTTCACAGTAACATAGGCCAGTCTACTAGCCACTACTTCATGCCTTTACAAATTGCATGTTTTTAGTGTTGCAGACCACTGCCTCACAAAAAACAAAAACCCCTCAATAGGGATGCTTTCAAAATGGAAAAGGTTTCCACTTTCTGAATAGCTTGCTTAAAGTAGCTACCAAAATAATATACAGCAAGTGTGTAGAATCATTCTGATGTTAGTCAAAAAGTTAACAGCTATGTGATAGAAAATATGGACAGCAGTTTGTGGATTGCCACATTTTCCACCACGGTCTCTATACTCTTACTGAAAACCTTGTATTTCTCATTCCTTCATTTACCTTATTGGACACTGCAATATCATGCTTCTTTGACCTCCCAAAGGAAATATAACTCCAGTATTCCATTGTATCCACTCCTTCTTTAAACAGTTTGTCATCCACACTCATTTGCCTGCAATACTTGTAGTTGCAAGTTTGTGGAATGCACTCTTTCATAAATCTCCTCTCAGTTATTTTAGCAATCATTCTTCCCTTATTGGTATTAACCTTTCTTTAACCTTGTCTATCTTCAGATTTAGTCCCTTCCTTATGACATCTCAGACAAAATATCAACTCATTTTCCATCATTCTCTCATTACAACAGTGTTCTTTTGTTCCCTTGGTTTCTTGCTGCATTAACTGAATATTTACATTGGGTGCCTGTGGCGCTGCCTCAGACTAGGTGAGTTCAGCGTATATTAAGCCTCGCTTGAGAGTGCTCAGYGCCGCCTTCGCTTCGCCCTTGCTGGGGAGCTGATAGCTCCTTCTCAGGTGCGAGTGAGGCTTTAGATGCTGGCCTCCAAGTGACTCTACCTGCCTATAAGCTCACGGGTGCGCCACCGAAGGTAAAGAACGAAGGAGAGGTCCTTTCCTTGAAATCCAGAGGGTTTATTCTCCAGGGGTTCAGAGGGAAAGAACAGGGAACAGGGCTGTGCATAGGGTTTTATACTGGGTACAGAAGAGGCGGGGAAAAGGACTACAACCAATGGGATAGGGACGAAGGGGTGGTAACAGAGGGTACATAACCTATAGGAAACAAGGGTAGGCGGGAGTACAAACTGGGGACCAACCATGAACYGAGTAACTTAGAAGATTCTGGAACAGGGGGATGTGGCTTTAAACTTCGTTGCCGCCCTCGGATCCGCCTTCCTCTACCCATTGGAAGGCGAGCACTTGATGGGCACCATCCTGCCACAGCCCACGAGGGGGCTGTGCCACCACTACATCTCCCCCGTTTTTACTTATTAATTTTAACATATAGGACTTAAAACAACATAAAAACATGAATATAAGAAAAACAACCAAAGCGAATCCTAAAACAGTTTTTAAGATTGACCCTACCCACCCGGATAGCCCCCAGCCGGAGAAAACTCCCCCTAACCAGTCCTCTCCTTCCCGCCGCAGTTGGTGTACTTGATCTTGGATCTTCTTAATGGTGGCGTGGATGCTCTCCGAATGCGATGATAAGTTGAAGCAACAAAGTCCTTCAAATTCGTCACATCCACGCCCATGGGCGAGAAGGAGAAAGTCTATTGCCGCTCGATTTTGCAAGGTAGCGTGCCTAGTGGTGTCCTCGTCCGCGAGTAATTCACTAAGAGCCTTGGAGGTCAGATTAGCGTGTTTGCCTAGCCAGCACTCAATGTGCTTGATCTGCCCCAGGGCTCTCGCCGCTGCGGCCCAGGGGAGCAGCACTGACATCATGGTAATTTTTGACCTGGACCATGATGTGATTTCCGAATTACAATTTTCATCGAATTCGCCAATTGATCTTTTTACTGTGTTTGCTTTTGGGGCCGAATCAGTTTTTTGCCACTCCAGAAGATGTTTTTTATCTGGAGTTAACAGTGCCAGCTTCCCCAGGGTGCAGGGCCCTCCTCGCAGACGGGACGGGATYCCTGCCCAGGCCCGGTTTCCACAGATAAAAAACACTCCTTTTGGGAGCGCCTTGGGAAATTTCGTGGACTTAGCTGGTGTAGGTGCAGTAATATTGCACCAGAAAGCCAATCTGTATTTCTTTTCAGATGGAGTCACATCCAATATATATGGCTTTCTAATTTCTCTTTCCTCTTGACTAATCCACTCCCTAGTACTCAATTTGTAGTCGAAATTGACACAAAATTGGGCTTGGGAGGACCCCAGCAGGTCAAATTCCTGGGGTTCCTCCTGCAGGGATGGGTACAGCCTCGTCCACTCATCCCAAGAACGAACCGGGTCGGGCTTTTTTCCTGCGAATGGGTATTCATTAGATTTGAGCGGAATCCCCACTAGGCACGTGGACATTGGATTTTCGGCATTATTTAGGGACAGGCATAACCCGTCCTGGTCGAGGGTTTTCGCCAGCATTGTCCAGATGTTAAGCCTGGGCTGGGGAACTATCCATCCGGCGGCTGTTAGAATCACCGACAGGAAGCTCAGGTAATTGAGCATCGTCGCAGGTGGGTAGGTCAATCTAGGAAAGAAAAATATGAGTGTAAATCATATGTGTAAACGTTACTTAACATAACCAAACTGATTGGTCCCTTAGACTCCCCCTTTTGATTTAGTAAATTAAATGTCCTGATTATAATAAATGCTCATAAGGGTTGGTTCTTCATTCGAGGTCTTGCGCCTCCTTCTCCAGGCCGCTGCGGTCATGTCTTTGGGTTCTTCCTGTTGTTCAGTTGGCGATTGGCACTGTAGAAAGGGTTTCACCCATTTTCCCGGGACCCATTTTAGGCCCTGTGGGGTTTGGACACATGCGTACCCTCTTCCCCACGTGATGAGCGGAAATGGGCCTTGTGTGGAAAGGGTCTCTGGGTCTTTTATTATAACCGGCGGGTGCTCCTTTAATTTGGATGTCTTTGTGCTGGTGAAGTGTCTCAGAACCGGTGGGTTCGGTTCTTCAAAGGAGCAATTTAAGAAGTTAATGGTAAATAATACCTTAGCAAGTCTTATCACTGGGACGTTAACCATGTCTTCACCTCTTTGGAGTTCCAGCAGCCTCTTGATGGTCCTGTGAGTTCTTTCCACCACCGATTGTCCAGTTGGTGAGTGAGGGATGCCGGTAATATGAGCCACACCCCACAGTTGCAGAAAATGCTGGATGGTCCGAGAGGTGTAAGCCGGTCCGTTGTCCGTTTTGAGTTGCTTGGGCACCCCCAGAGTGGCAAAAGCTTGAGTCAGGTGGTTAACCACATCCTTGGCCTTTTCTCCAGCATGCGCTGAGGCGAAAACTGCACCGGAGAAGGTGTCGACAGAGACGTGCACATATTTCAGCCTACCAAATTCAGGTACATGGGTGACATCTGTCTGCCATATTTCACAACTGCCGAGGCCTCGGGGGTTGACCCCTGAGCCAAGTGATGGTAACTGGTGTTTCTGGCAGTTGGGGCATGTAGCCACAATAGCCTTTGCCTGATCCCTGGTGAGGTGGAATCGGCGTACTAACGCTGGAGCATTTTGGTGGAACATGGCGTGGCTCAATTTTGCCTGATGAAATAGGTCTGGAACGGTGGAGAGTTGCGTCGGCATCGCCAAAGTGTCTGCCCTCCGATTTCCCTCGGCGATAAAGCCTGGCAAAGCGGAATGTGATCTTATGTGCATTATATAATAAGGTTGCTCTCTGTGGGAGATAAGGTGAATTAGCTTAGAGAGCAAGCTGTAAATTTTTGGATTCGACACCTCCTTCAGCATAGCATATTCGGCTCTAGCTGTCACACCTGCTACATAGGCTGAGTCTGTTATCAGATTAAATGGTTCTTTAAACCGCTCAAATGCTCTGACCACTGCGGCTAGCTCTGCAACCTGAGGTGATCCTTGGACAACCTCGACATCAGACTCCCACTTCTGAGTCTGAGGATCCTGAAGCCAGGTGATAACTGACTTACAGGATGCTCCTGAGCCGTCTGTAAATAAAGTCATAGCATTGAGTGGCTTCTTGCTTTGGATCTGCTTTGGAATAATTTTTCATGCCAATCGTAACAGACTGTGTTTTGGGTAATGGATCGAAATCTGGCCTGTGTAGCTATCTAGAGCATATTGGAGGTTGTCGTTCGTTTGTAATAGGTTCTCCAATTGGTCCAAATTCAATGGTAAGTAAATGCACTTAAAATCACAGCCCGCGAGGGTTCGGAGTCGCACTCTCGCTTTTGTGATGAGCTTTGCCATTAGCTCCTGTGGCTGTGTTATACTCTTGGATGGTTGGTGCGAGAGGAAAACCCACTCGATGAGCAGCAAGGGGTCCCTCTGCACCTCATCCCACTGAAAGATGATCCCATGTAGATATGGCATCTCCCCTAGGATAGCCAACCTGAATGGTAGTTTGTTGTTGCATCTGTGCACCTGTCTCGTCGAGATGGCCTTCTGTACCTTCTCAATGGACTTCCTGGCGTCTTCTGTCAGCGATCTCGGTGCCGTCAGCTCGCAGTCTCCCCTCAGCAGATTGAATAGTGGAGCGAGGTCTTCTGTAGTGAGGCCAAGGAGCGGTCTGACCCAGTTTATTGTCCCGCAGAGCTGGTGGAGCTCCTGCAAAGTCTTAGGGTTATCGTTAATAACCACACTCTGGGGGGTGATGGTCCTTTCTGATATTATCAGTCCCAAGTATTTCCACGGACTGACTTTCTGGACCTTCTCGGACTGGATTTCAAAACCCTCCTCTTTCAGGGCCTTTAAGACTTGTGATAGAGTCCAGTTAACGTAATTCTGCGTGGGTGCGCACACGAGCAAGTCATCCATGTAATGGTATATGATTGCTTTGCTGGCCAACTTTCGGATGGGAGACAGGATGCGGGCGACGTACCACTGGCATATCGTGGGGCTGTTTTTCATTCCCTGGGGTAGAACCCGCCAGTGGTACCGCCGCATGGGAGCCTCTCTATTAATTGATGGTACTGAGAAAGTGAACCGGGGGGCGTCTCTTGGATGGAGGGGAATATTGAAAAAGCAGTCTTTGATGTCGATGACTGCCAGCTTCCACTTTTGGGGAAGCATTGCCGGTGATGGCATTCCGGGCTGCAGAGGTCCCATGTCCTCAATGACGTCGTTTATTTTACGCAGATCATGGAGGAGGCACCACCTGTCCTTCCCCGGCTTCCGAATCACGAAAACCGGTGAATTCCAGGGGCTGTTTGAAGGTTCAATGTTGCCTTTTAGCAACTGCTCCTCCACGAGAGCGTTGAGCGCCTCCAATTTCGTTCTTGCTAGGGGCCACTGATCCACCCACACTGGAGAATCTGTCTTCCAATTTAGTGCCTGGGTGGCGCGCTCCACAGTGGCCCTTCCTAAAAATCCCGAGGCCGAGATGGTATTTCGACCCGGGCTCCCCATTGGGACATGAGATCTCTGCCCCACAATGTCAACCCGGAGTCCGCTATGTAGGGTTTAATAGTAGCCACCCTACCCTCCGGACCCTCCACTTGCACCAAGTGCTTTGATCTCAAAGCAGTCAGGGTGCCTCCAATCCCCATCATGACGCCCTCGTCCGGTCGCTGCTCCCATTGAGATGGCCACTCATTGGAGCTGATCACAGTTACATCTGCTCCGGTGTCCACCATCCCGGTCAGCGTCACATTTCCTCCCCTCGTCTGAAGTCTGCACTTCAGCATCGGTTTGTCTCGGCCAACTATCTCTGCCCACATTACTGAAGGCTTTTCTATGGGTAACACAACTGCTTGTGTAATTGGGCTTTTCGCGGGGAAGAAATAAGGTGGACAATGACACTTGACATGGATGATGAACTGCCCATCCTGGTTCGTGCGAATGACTGCAGGTGTGATTTCTAGCTCGGGCGGTGTGTTCACGGCATTCCCTACTACAAAGATGTTAGTGTCCGGCATGGTGGTGGAAAGACTCACGGTTAGGAGGCTTCGCTGCACGGATTTGAGGTGTTCTGGTTCGATTGTTATTACGTCCATCCAGTGATTTTTGTCTCTTTCCGCAGTGTTGTTGGTATTGGTCGGTTGAGTGACGGCTGCTCCATTTTTGTCGTGGCGCGGGGCCGTCTCTCCGCGCTCGTCTATTGGTTTCCCGCCTGTGATCTGGTAGGTGGCTGTCCTGGTTTTACTGGGCCACCTGGGGAAAACCTCTTAAAATTTTTGTTATTTTTTGATCTACAGTCCTTGGCCCAATGGCCCTTTTTACCGCAATTATGGCATGCTCCAGGGGGATTAGATGTTTTTCTAGCCCATGGTTTATATGATGCCTCTACTGCCCCTATGCCTATATTTTCTTTCTTCTTTCTAGCTGATTCCGGCTCCACCACTGCAAGCCTTGTACAGGCTTCTACCATTTGAGTTAGGGAAGGGGGAGGATCAAAAGGGAGTGATAAAATGACCCTCTTGCAGGTGTCATTACAATTGGCTTTCGCCAATTCCTTCAACATCTCCTCCCGCATTCCCGCGTTTTGAATTTGTTTGTTTATTAGTTGTTTAAGCCTGTCTACAAAATCTATAAACGGCTCCGACGGGCCTTGCTTAATGGCAGTGTAGCTTGCAGTGGGCGCCTGCTTAGGGGGCATTAAGTTAAGTGCCTTTTCGGCAGCTAGCGTAATCGCCTCTAGGGCAGGCCTAGGTATATGGACTGCCTGATCTTGGGCTCGAGTGAATTCACCTTCCCCTGTGAGGTGTTCCATGGTTAACTGAGCGTTGCCGTCTTGTAATAAAAGATTCGGGAGAGCGTCCCTTAAGAGTCTCTTCCATGCCGCCTCCCAAAGTAAATACTCCGATGGTGTTAATAAACACGACAACACATTTTTGATGTCATGGGGGACCAGCGTATTCGCGGTAAATGTGGCATGCAAGAGGCTCTTGAAGTACTCGCTCTCACGACCGAATTCTTTCTGGGCCTTACACAGTTCCTTTAGATGTTGATAACTGAATGGCTCCCATCTAGGGTTTATGCCCAAGCGGTTATATTGGACTGGAGCCACCAATGGGTGGTCGGTATCGGTAGAACCACTTCCGGTCCCAGGACCGTGGGAACCGGAAGGCAGGCCGTGGGAACCGGAAGGCGTCATAGGGTAGGAGGGGCCGGAAGTGGGGCATGGGAGGGCGGAGTCCCAGGAGAGGCGTGGTTTCCCGACGCGGTGGGAGGGACCCGACGCAGCCACACCCATCGACGCAATAGGGGCGGGACCCGACGCAAGGGAGGGGCCCATGGTCGACACTTCCGGTAGGAAAAGGGAAGAGGTGGGGTAATCAGGGTACAAGGGATTCTGGGATGAAGAAGACAAGATGGAGGGTCTCGCCACGTGGCGTCCACCATCTTGTCCYCTACCCTCCGGTCCGCCATTTTGTGCAACACAACTTGGGTTCGAAACTAAGGATAGAGGGTTAGGAAAGAGGTTTGAGGAACGGTCCAAAGCAGCCTGGCCAGGGCTACATTGGCTGGGGTGCAAAGGAGATATGGAGGAGCCAGGGAGACGGTTGCAACCCTGCGTCGACTGACGGTCTGCTCTCTCCAATCTGCCTTGCTTAGGGGTATAGGTTCTAGGGACTTGGGGCGAGGAAAGTGGGGTGCGGGAAAAACTTTCGGAACTGGGGATGGATTTCTGCCGTTCTTCCCTTTTACCTTTACTCATCATTACGTCTCTAATTTTCACTAATAAGGGAAGAAATTTTTCGACCGAATTGTCTCCTCTCCTCATGGAGAGCACTAACATTTCATCCACCGCCTTCCAGAATGAGATTTTCTGAATCTCTTCCGTAGTTATTTGCGGCAGGTGGCAGAAAATCCATTTAACAAACTTCTTCAACAATCCCTTGTTAAACTTAATACCCTCCCCCTTTAGGGAATCCCCAACTTGGATATATATCTCCCTCTGAGCTCGGGACAGTTTTACACCCATCTCTCTCTGCTCCCGACACTCAAAATTCACCCTTAGCTGGGAAAATGTAAACTAAACTAAAACTTGAGGGCCGATAGAGACTTGAAGTCTCTCCCACCTTTATCCCCTTTGTTGGGATATACTTACCTCCCGGCGTTCCGGCGAGGCTTCMGGTCCCTCAAAACCCAAAACTCCAGCTAAGGTCCTCCGGCTYCTGGATCGTCTCCTTCTTCTTATTCGTGGGTGTCCTGGAGATCTGATCCCCTCTCGGAGCACCGCGCTCTAAAACGAGGCGTGCTACAACGAGAGCTCTGTGGTCCCGTGGGCTCGAACACTTGCTGCTCTCACCAGCAAGGACGCCTGAAGGAACCTCCTCGACGAGGGTTCCTCACACGGGGCACCACCTGCGGCGCTGCCTCAGACTAGGTGAGTTCAGCATATATTAAGCCTCGCTTGAGAGTGCTCAGCGCCGCCTTCGCTTCGCCCTTGCTGGGGAGCTGATAGCTCCTTCTCAGGTGCGAGTGAGGCTTTAGATGCTGGCCTCCAAGTGACTCTACCTGCCTATAAGCTCACGGGTGCGCCACCGAAGGTAAAGAACGAAGGAGAGGTCCTTTCCTTGAAATCCAGAGGGTTTATTCTCCAGGGGTTCAGAGGGAAAGAACAGGGAACAGGGCTGTGCATAGGGTTTTATACTGGGTACAGAAGAGGCGGGGAAAAGGACTACAACCAATGGGATAGGGACGAAGGGGTGGTAACAGAGGGTACATAACCTATAGGAAACAAGGGTAGGCGGGAGTACAAACTGGGGACCAACCATGAACCGAGTAACTTAGAAGATTCTGGARCAGGGGGATGTGGCTTTAAACTTCGTCGCCGCCCTCGGATCCGCCTTCCTCTACCCATTGGAGGGCGAGCACTTGATGGGCACCATCCTGCCACAGCCCTCTAGGGGGCTGTGCCACCACTACAGGTCACCTTTAAATGGTCTATAATCTAATATGGTGAATCTGATCCACAACTGATAATCACTTGCATGAATATAATTCATACTGTTCAAAAGGACTTTATACAGCTTTGTACAGACCATGTAGAGCCTAGTTGGAAGGCATTTTTTCAGATATTTCTATAAATGAAAGGTATATATGCAAATGCATTGTGCAAATTGAAATCGAAAAGGATAAATATTGTATAATATCAAAGAAAAGATTATGTATCTGTAAACTAAAAGTAAATAAATTTTTTTAAAATGTGTTGAATTAATCCAAATCTGAACATCATGCTGCCAAGTTACTAAATGTCACTTTATAAAATAAATCGAGATGTATTAAAAATCACAAAGAAAGAGCCCAAAAGCTCTAAGGCTGTTCATGCAATAATCATAAATTTAAGGCATAGAGTTTGTTGCTCCATAAAAGATTTTATTAATTTTGGACACAGTTGCCCGCCCCTGTTTCTCTTGTACCCACAATGTCACACCCCTTGTTCTCCATGTTTTCTCTTAGAGGTGTCCCTTGGAGTTTAAGAACTTTAGCTCAAACCTTAAATTTAACCAAGTATTTCCTTACCTTTACATATTTCTTTCATTTCATAGAACGTAAAAAATCTCTGGCAGCACCTACAACAGCATTAGAGGTTCTTTCAAACTGGATCTCACAAAATAGTTTTTGTCATGAAATAATACGATATCAAACATGATATGAAGCTGGATCCCCTTCCTACTAAGTGCTACCATGTGGAGCACATTGTGACTTGAAAATAAGAGCAAGAAACCTTCTTGCCTGTTGAACTCTTATCTGAAACTCACTGTTCCGGACAAAGCTACAAACAAATTGTGCAGGGAACCCCACATGTTAAGGTCTGATGTGTCCCTGTTTTCCTTTATTTTCTTCTCCTTTTTCTTTTCCTTCTGTCTTTAGGTGCCCCTTAGTTCTCATGTGTCGGTGTGCCCAGCTCTGAGGGCAGGACTGTGCAAGGGGGTGTTTCAGGTACTGATACCTGAGCTGGCGTAAAACTGCAGAATCTGCATTGAGCAATAAAGCTATTGTAAGAAGTTCAGTATCCATGAATAACAGCTCAGAGGTGTGTATCTACGCACTTCTGCTGCAGACACATAACCCCGCTTGCTATAGTGGTGGCCTGATCCACTGTGGGAGTCTTTTTGATCCTAAACTACAGTTCATACAAAGTACAACTGAAGAATAATTAATATTTCCAGTTTAAAATTTAAGCTTTTAGAAAAACTAACTATTCTCTATTCCCTGAATGTCAAGAATCCTAAAAATTTCTCAGCAACTAGGCTCTTACTTCAGATGATCAGATTGTTCAAACTGACCAAATGGCCAATACCACTTGGGAAAACTCAAGAAACAGGTGATATTTGACTGCAAGAGAACAGAGATTAAAACCTGTTCCCCTGTCAGCTCCAGTTATGCCTGAATGTAAGGTGTGTCTAGCCTGACCTCACCAGATAGCTAAGGACCTTAGCATCCATTTTTATCCTATCTAGAAATGTTACTCTCTCTCCTTAAGTCACAATGCCTTGTGAATGAACAAGTGTATCGTAAGCAGTAAAATGATACTCAGAATGCACCTACTGGGCATTCATTTTGTGAAGAGTGCCCTGGGTGAAACATGATTTTTCTGGATGGCTAAAAGAATTTTATTTTTTTTCCTCCAATTGGCAGTTTTTCCCCATCTAGTAAATAAGCAAAATGACACTGGCATTGTAAAATGCTCTAGAAATGGGGACTAAGGAACATGATATAAAAAGCAAGTATAATAATTATTATAAAGCAAAAAAATACACTCAAATGATAGGACTGAAGAAGCCTGATTCCTCTGAATCTTCATTAACTGGCTTTGTGGTTTCTAGGAAGTCATTAACCCTTGCCTTTTCCATACACTAACTAAATACTATAAGGCTATAATTAAAAGAAAAAAAATTAAACCATCATTAGCTTTAGTAATTGAGAAGGAAACCTAAAATGTCACTGGGCAAATACGTAGGACGCAAAAAGGCTTCTCTGTGGTTTCTTAGTGTATTTACTGGTTTTGGACACCACAGTATAGAAAAGACATTAAGCTGTTAAGAGAGCATCCAAAGGAGGGCCATGGGATAGTGAAGGACCTTCAGGGGAAGCCATATGAGGAGCAGGTGAGGTCACTTGGTCTGTTCATCCTGGAGAAGAGGAGACTGAGGACAGACTTCATCGCAGTCTACAACATCCTTGTGAGGGGAAGAGGACGGGCAGGCACTGATCTCTTCTCTGTGGTGACCGGTGACAGGACCCAAGGGAATGGCCTCAAGTTGTATCAGGGGAGGTTTAGGTTGTAATTAGAAAAAGGTTCTTCACCCAGAGGGTGGTTGGGCACTGGAACAGGCTCCCCAGGGAAGTGGTCACAGCATCAAGGCTGACAGAGTTCAAGAAGCGTTTGGACAATGCTGTTGGGTACCTGGAGTGGCTCTTGGGGATTGTCCTGTGCAGGGCCAAGAGTTGGAGTCAATGATCCTTGTCAGTCCCTTCCAACTCAGTTTATTCTGTGATTCTGTGATATAGGATACAGCAGTGAAATGTTCTAAACATGATCATATGTAGCTATACATTACAGCATGTGAGATGTGACATGTGAAATGCAACATGTGAAACAAGTAACTAAATTGGTTAGGGAGACATTATCTATATTCAGTGGTTACAGCTTCCTCGATATCCAAAACCTATGTGGGGGCTGCAAAAATCCTTCTCTGTGCCACAGGGTGAGTGCCAAGCTGTTCATGGGAACAGATGGCCAAAAGGATGAGGAGATGGGGAGCTCGACCCTATCTGGATTTTTTCTCAGGCTGTAACGAAGGTGGAGTAAAAACTCCATCAGCAAGACTTTGTGCATCTTTTGTCAGAGCTGCTCTTGTGCTGCAGCTGACATCCTGATGATTCATACTTTGCCAGGCACTCTGTTCAGTGATGTTTGCTCTGTGGCACTAAGAGGAATCAAAAATAGAAGATGATTAAGTGCTCCTCCGAGTTGTGCCAGTGCATGTACGGGAAGAGAAAAGATACGTGAAGACTCATCTGTAGCTGGATAATGGTGTGATACCTATCTGTCATGGAATAAAGAAAGCCTAATTAAGAAACAGCAGGGAGAAAACACAAACGGTCTTTTCAGAAAGTCTGCAACAAATGAAAAACAGATTTCAAACTGTCATTTTGCTAGCTTCAGCAGCACTCTATTTAAAATTATGATAAAATCTATTAGTGCTTGTTCAGTGAACTTGTAACCATGTTAGACCTGCAAAAGTCATAGTAAGCCAGTTAAAAATAATGATAAAATTAAAAAGATCAATGGTGTGAAATATTCTCTATCAGAAGACCACCATTTTTTCTGTCAGCTGTGGGTTTGAGGTCGATTTCTCTGGTAGCTTTATGCTCATCACCGGTTTTTATTCATATCCACATGATAAAATTCCTTACCCAACATGTGACAAAAGGTATTTATCATATTATGTTTAGCACTGTTACAAATCTGTACTATTAGTCTCCTCTCATGCACAAATTTGAAACAGCCGTGTTTAACAGTGGTTTGTTATGAATAAATTTCAGGCTCTATAAGCTCTGCGTTTCTGTGTAGTGCGGCTGCATGCCTACCAAAGCCTTCTGCGTAGCCGTTCCTAATGGCCTGGCAAAGCCTTAGGTCCTGTGCTTAAGGTTAGCCAGAGTACTGTGGCAAGTGCAACTGATGTGTGTGCTGTTAAACACGAGCTCATACAGTTTCTCAGCATCACGATTAAATTCCTCAGCACCTCACTAATGCTTGTGCTTGAATGGAAAATGGTGGCCTGAATGGTCCCACTCTGACCACACTGGTGTTCCAGAATAAGCTAGAAAATCTGGCTTTCAGCCGGGTGGTGCCTCTGGTTTATCAGTCACTGGGTCTGTGTCTTCATACTTCTGGTTACTAATGTCATCATGGATGTTCTTGAAGACATGGCAGAAATCAAGACTTATTTTGTCTGGCTCATCCTTTTCAGTAGTTACATGTTTTCCTCTCCTGCAGCATGCAATCACTGCAGATAAGGCTCTACTGCCTTAGATGTCTTAGATGTTGTACCTATACAAAAAGACTTAACCACAAACAACTTACATGACCATAACTTTTGGGGTTTTTTTTTCCATTTTGGTTCTCTGGTGACAGACATTTGTAGACTTTCGACATGTTTCCCCAGAAGACTGGTAAATGTCCAAAAATTTCAGACCACATTGGCCAGTAGCCAGTGCTAGAAGAGAGTAATGCTAATGCCTCCCTAAGATATAGCCAGAAACACCAGCAGTGGGCAATGAGACAGCCCAATGCGGGTCTAATTTCTCAGAGACATACTGAGAATATGCATCTGCTTAGACCTGTCCATTATGAAAAACTATTTTCCCGGCAACATAATCATCTCTGCTTACTTTTTTTTTCAGAACCCTCAGCTTGTAAATATTTTGGAGTCTTTTCTGAAGGAAGGTACTATGTGCATTTAAGAATATTATTTTCTCTGCTAAGAGCTATTTACAATCTAGGTTGTCATGCTGTTAAGCAGTAACAATCAAGGAACAGAGCATTTCCTAGGAATTAATGGCTTGCTAGGCAGAGTTTAAAGCCTGAGGTACAGCCAGAGGCTATTAACTCCAGCTGGTCATTAAAAATCCTTCGGAAATACCTTGCTCTAAGGTCAGTATTACTGTTAAAACAAATGTAGGCAGATGGATTTATTTCGTGGGTTGCATTTTCAGCTGGTATGCACAGGGCTTTTTTGAAGAATTTACACCTTCTTAACATTAACCAGTGAATTACTTGAGTCACCTCTCAGCATTCCGGTCATACAATTTTAATTACCTTCATTATGAAAAATAGAAGTGTAGCACTCTGACAACTTTCATATCAGTTTATCTGATTATTGTTTCAGATCTGCTGGCAAATATAGCATCTTTTTTGCCTACCAAGGAAATAAAACCTCTGACATGAGCAGTTATTCCCCAAGACGTAAGTACTCCATCTTCTTCTCCTAAGTATCTAGGGTGTTTGCACAAAGACATGATCATTCAGAATACCAGCTGGTCAGCAGGCCAAAATGAAAATTTAACACAGGCAGGGTTTTATGGTCTTTAACAAGAGCCTATAAATAATAAATAGTTCAATTTAAAACATCTTCTGGGGAGACAGTGTAGTAGCAAGAGATGAATTCAAGCAACTACATTTGGAATTGATTTGCTGGAGCAGAAAAAGAGCATTCAGTGGAATTATTCCTGCTCAGAAGTGGAGATGAGTACAGTTAGGAATAAACCATGGGTTGGTTTAAGCTCTACAAACTACTGAATAAATCTTGAAACTTATGTATCTGATAGGTCAGCTGTCTTTCAGAACAGTCATCTGCACATGGGTTTATATTTTTGTAATATTCAGATTCTAAAAAACAAAATGAAAACACAGTAAAAATGCTGTTATTGAGAAACTGCTATTGCTGCCGGGGTAAAAAAAAAAATTTGTATGTTTAGTAAAAAACCATTACTCTTTACTGTCTAATGTATTTGTACTTGTAATAACACAAATAAACCCAGGTACAGATAAAGCCTCTTCTGCAGCGAATTCTATAATATTTGCAGTTTTTACCTCAGTAGTGACTTTTAGACTAGAAGTCAGATGACTTACTTGGAGTTTTAGAGGTTGATCAGTACATAAAACCAGTTCTGATCTTGTCAAATGACAGACTTTTATTTCACTAGTTTAACTGCCTGGGTGATTACATTTAGAGGAGGGCAGCAGGGCTTTGGGATTTGACTTCAATACCTTATATAAGGCGAAAAGTAAGTATCAGCACATCCCTCTCAGCCAGTGTTGGATCCCTATCAGTAAATGGGGAAGCTTCTAAAGCTTTGCTGGGCGAACTCTGTTGCAGCAGTGAAACAAATAATTTTCTTAAGGTACTCAGAGCTGTAGAGCAAAACATGATTCCAGGAATCCTGTCAATGTCCTGTTGCACTACAAAATCTTGAATCTTTTCTGCTGAAGTGCACCTGTAGGTATTTGCTTGCTTTGCGTACACATATATACACATACAGATCCTGATAGGTGTTCCATCCTATTTTAAGATTATTTCCACAGGCATATGGGTATCTTCTACTCTCAAAAATGTTTCAGCACCTCAACAATGTGCATATATGTCACCCTAAGGCTTTCAGATATCCCAACGTTGGCCTTCATGGAACTTGGTAGAATACAGACAAGTCCTAAGGCACAAATCCTGCAAATAGTTACATATTTGCTTTTTTTTACAGACTTAGGAGTCCTTTGAGAGTTAAGAACTTTGTAAACATTTGCAGGATTGAAATTTAACTATTTTTATTGTAATATATTATTATCCATATAGGAGTATGCTTATATCCCATGACTGTACTACCTCTTCAAATGTAAATTTTCTCTCTCAGTCACCAACTTCTGATAGCAATATTTGAATGAAGTCCCTGATGTCAGACTCACAACCTGAATTCAAGAAAGTCTTAAGAAATGCAGGTTTCCCCAACCAAGAAAAAAGGTGCTTTCCCAATTTAGCCTGAAATAGTTGCAGATCCTGCCTGTATCTGGGCGTGAATTATGGACTTTTATAAAGTGTTTGGAAATCTGTGCTTTTAGTGTAAAAGACAGTGTGTATAAAACCAAATTTTGTCCTTCTAAATGTGCTTCGAGATGAAACATCCAACCCTTCGACATTAACTGGATAAGTTGCAGCAGTTACAGTGAAAGGATGCCAAGACTAAACTATTTACTTAAAGGATTCCAATGTGTCCAAGCACCAAATGGTTTAAGTCTTTCAACCAGACAATTAATAATAAAACCACTATTCTAAAACACAGTTATCAACACCCCAGATATATACCCGAATTTAGCAGCATCTGATTTTCCAACATGTTGCACATTGGCCTGAACAAAAATTTCTCTCCAAATGGATGGCTTCAGTTCTGAAATCCATATTGGATGTTTGGGAGGTATACTGTTAAAATGTTTAAATGCCTTAGGTTTTAAAGTGCAGCTTATCTTCCTGTGGACAAATGCTTGGAAAAAAACAAAAAAAAACCCCACACCTTTGAAAATATTTTTGTTTTCACGGAATTGTTCAATGAATTAGCTCTTCTTCATATTCACAGACTTCTTTCCTTGTGAGGATAACTAGATGTCAGTCAGTTGGATAGAAAATGTATTTTTCTTGAACTGAATAGGTTGCATCAAAATAAAAGGAAACTTTCTTGTGGCACTGCACCTTATCATTTATTATTTCCGCATCACCTGACACCTGTTTAGAAGATCAAACTCAAGTGTCTCAGTTTTCTTATGTGAAAAGAAGGCAAAAATTAGGGCAAATGCAAGTAAATATCCAAGTGAAAAACATATATAAGCAGTATGGAGGTCCAAAACAGTGCTGGGAACCAGAAGCAACCACAAGTGTCTGTATTTTAATAAAAGAGATACAGCTGCTGCAGCAACATTCAGAAGTCACAGCTCCCAGTAAGCAACATCCACCAAATTTCATTTCATAAGTCTGAAGTCAAGCCAATTGAAATAGTAGATGTTCACATGATAATGTTGTTAGATTCCACAAAGGATTAAACTAATCTGTGGCCAAAGTTCCAATGTTTTACTGCTATGCCAGAACAACTAATGATGATGCCCAGAATAACAATTTGGATGCAATTTATTCTTTAGAAAGATGATTTATTAAAGGTAATATACACATCTTGGAGTCAGCATTTTATGGGGAAATCAAAGCATTCTCTTTAATAGGATTCCAGGTGCCCTTTTATTTATTCCTGGGGTTTTCCTCTTTACTTGATCTCATGTACTGTAAAGATGTAGAGAGAACCTAACAAAGATGCTTTTTGCATAGACTTCTTGAATGTGTATAAATTATTCTACACAGCAGCATACAAAGTTGCACAATTCATAGAGGCAATGTCTTCTTTCAGCAACTTGCAAACAGCATGCAGTTTCAAATTTTGTGTGCTCTGCAGTGCTGTACATCATTGTTCCTCAGCTATGAAAATAAACTGCTTAAATGGGCATGTACCTAGACATGCCATTTTTATCAGAGGGTGTGTGAGGGAGGAGCTGTATCGTACCTGTGTTTCTGGTGAACATCAGTGAACATCGGTTTTCAGCAACATGTTTTGAGACACATATGAAGGTCATGAAGTAAATACCTGATCAGTCTACATGATTGAAAGTCTCTGTATTAGCGTAAATTCTGTATATCATATTTCCACATTCACTTCAGCTCATCTTACCTCAACTAGTTACAGAAAAATTCTTCCTCAATGCCTCCTCCTGAGTTACTAAGCATGGAACTTTCCTTTCATGGAAATGCACAAGGGAATTTAAACACTGATAAAGACATGGGAGAGAATTTAAATCAAGTTTAATTGTATGAAGGTGGGAGTCATAGATTTTTCTATTACTCTAAAAGATTACACAGTTTGTCCCTTTATCAATTTTCTACTTCAGAGTGACTCAGAATCCATTCATATTAAAGACGCAATAAGCCATTTAGAAAAATGTAATGATAACAAGTTAATCTCTGAAAGCACTGAGGTAACTAATCCAATAATGATAGCATATTTTTTGTTTAATATCCTGTAAGGGACAGATCACAAATCTATGTTTTCCATTACAGTGGCAGAATAAATCTTAATAAAAGGGCCGCCTTATGAAATATGCTGCAGCTCAAAAAGCTCTGGAGAAAAAGCTCTGACCCTGTAGTGCCATTTAAGAAAATCATATTGGATCAAAGGCCTGCTGGGATATGGAGCGTCTGTGGTGGATGAAAGGCTTAGATTTTATCAGTTTTTGTAAGATATAATCATAAAAGAATGGGAAATGATTCATGAAACACAATAAATAAGATGTGTAGCCACTTTTAATTTTGAAACATAAAGAACTCTTTAATATCAGTATTTTCCTGACAATTTACTACTTTAATTTTACTATCAATTACTACTATCCATTATGATTTTCATATATTTTCAAATGACAATACAGCAACCTCTGTTGTCCTATCAATGCAGCACTGGGTGCAAGTCTGAAAACAGAGCAGCAGTTAAACAGATGACCAAGTATCAAATTTAAGCCATGATTTACAACGGTGAATATTTCCAGAACCCACTTCCTTTGGAACAAAGTATAGCGAGAAATAAAAGAGAAAAAAGCTTTGATAGTTCTTTCCTACCTCTGTAGAGTGGAACAAAGGGGACAGCATCCATCCAACAGAGAAACCATAGCTGAGTCCTCTGTGCTCCTGAAAATTTAGTAACCTCTTTTGGTGCCTAAATAAAATTGTATGATCTCAAAGGGGGTCACAGGATAAATCAAAGCCAGAAGGGACTTGTAGGAAGGCAGGATTCCCTTTTCACTTGCTTTGGTTCCACAGTGTCAGGTTTTTCTATTGTGACTCTTTCCTTCTTGTTTTTAAGCAGTGTTTTGTTCTCAAAATTTTATAGAAACAAGTGTTTGAGATGCTATCTCGATAAGAAATATTCTTTGATCATAGATGTGCATGTATTAACTTGCAAACAGAATTTCTGAAGTTAAATAATACCTTTATTGTCTGTGTATTCTTAGTAAGGTTATACTCTTACAGCCAATCACAAAATTCCATTTGCCTTTTAAATCCTTTTTATAAAAAAAAAAATGCTAAAAATTAAGGATTTTATCTTGAAAAAAGGAATCTGCTTGTAGGTAAAACAGAAAAATATATACAATGCATTCTTCCCTGTTGGTGATTTTGTTGCAGCAGAATTTCAGAAGAAAAGGATCTAGGACACTAGCCCCTCTTGTATTTGGGGGTTTTCTTGTGTCATTGAAAATTATGAAAAAAAAGACAGCAAAGTGGGCAAAATGTCAACAGAAACACATTTATAAGATAATATAGCCTCCAGTTTGCCAACACAAGACTACTACTTCTCTCAGTTCTAGGAACTGCAAGTGCTTTACTTACCCCTGTGAAGGTCTTGCTTTAAAAAAATGTCTTAGTCTAGGAGGTTCCTGGTGTGTTTGGCAGAGAACTTTCTGACACATCTGGTGAGTGAGCCAGCTAGGGACAGCAACTGCTGGACCTGCTGTTTGCAAACAGAGAAGGTCTGGTAGGTGATGTGGTGACTAGAGGCCATCTTGGGCACAGCAGTCACAAAATGATGGAGTTTTTGGTTCTCAGAGATATAAGGAGGGGGGACAGCAGAACTGCTGCCTGGGACTTCTGGAGGGCAGACTTTGGCAGACCTCTGGAGGGCCTGTTTAGGAGACTGGTTTGAGAGACTCCTTTGGGCAGCAGTCCTGAAGGGCAAAGTGGTCCAAGAAGGCTGGATGTGCTTTAAGAAGGAAATCCTAAATGCACAGGAGCAGGCTGTCTCCATATGCTGAAAGACAAACAGCCAGGAAAGACCAGCTTGGCTGAACATAGAGCTTTCGTTGGAACTCAGGGAAAAAAGGAGAGTTTATGACCTTTGGGAGAAGGGACAGACAACTCAGGGGAACTAGAAGGATGTTGTGAGGTTATGCAGTAAGGAAATTAAAAGGGCCGAGTCCAATGGGATCCTAATCTGGCTATCCCATAAAAGACAATAAAAAATGCTTCTGCAAATACATCAGCAACAAGAGGAGAGCTAAGGATAGTCTCCATTCTTAACTGGATGCAGAGGGAAACATAGTGACAAAGGATGAGGAAAAGGCTGATGTATTTAATGCCTTCTTTGACTCAGACCTTAATAGCAAGACCAGTCGTCCTCAGGGTACTCAGCCCCCTGAACTGAAAGACGGAGATGAGGAACAGAAGAAGCCCTCATTATCCAAAAGGAAATGATCAACAACCTGAATTGAAACACCACTTAGACACACACAGGTCTATGGGGCTGGATGGGATCTACCCAAGGGTACTGAGGAAGGTGGTGGAAGTTCTCACAGAGCCACTTTTCATCATTTACCAGCAATCCTGGCTGGTAAATGGTCCCAGCTGACTGAAAGTTAGCAAATGTGACCAGTTTACATGTGACCATCCACAAGAAGGGTCAGATGGAGGATCCAGGATACTACAGGCCTGTTAGCTTGACCTTGGTGCTGGGGAGGGTCCTGGAACTGGTCGTCCTGAGTGCCATCATGTAGCATGTGCAGGATAACCAGGGGATCAGACCCAAACAGCGTGGGTTTGTGAAAGGCAGGTCCTGGTTGACCAACCTGACCTCCCTCTATGACCCGGTGATCAACATAATGGAAGAGGGAAGGTCTGTGGATGTTGTCTACCTGGACTTTAATAAAGCCTTTGACACCATTTCCCACAGCATTCTCCTGGAGAAACTGGTTACTCGTGACCTGAATGAGTGTATCCTTTGCTGGATTAAGAACTGGCTGGACAGCTGGGCCCAGAGATTTGTGGTTAATGGAGTTACATCCAGTTGGCATCCAGTCACTAATGGGGCTCCCCAGGGCTCAGTGTTGGATCCAAGTTCTATTTAACATCTTTGTCAAATATTTGGATTAGGAGATCGAGTGCCCCCTCAGTCAGTCCCCAGATGACACCAAGTTAGGTGAGAGTGTCCATCTGCAGAAGAGTAGGAAGGCTCTGCAGAGGGATCTGGACAGGCTGGATTGATAGGCTGAGACCAATGGTATGAGGTTCATGGAGAAGTGCTGGGTCCTGCTCTTTGGCCACAACAACCCAATGCAGGACTACAGGCAGGAGGAAAAGTGGCTGGAAAGTGGCCTGGTGAGGAAGGACCTGGTGGTGCTGGTCGACAGCAGCTAAACATTAGCCAGCATGTGCCCAGGTGGCCAAGAAGGCCAATGGCATCCTGGCCTATATCAGCAATAGTGTGTCCAGCAGGACCAGGGCAGTGATTGTCCCTCTGTACTTGTCACTGGGCAGTGATTGCCCCTCTGTACTTGGCACTGGCGAGGCCACACCTCAAATCCTGTGCTCAGTCCTGGGCCCCTCAATTCAAGAAGGACATTGAGGTGCTGGAGCAAGTCCAGAGAAGGGCAACAAAGCTAGTGAAAGGTCCGGAGGACAAGTCCTTTGAGGAGCAGCTGAGGGAGCTGGGGTTGTTTAGCCTGGAAAAGAGGAAGGCAACAGGAGACCTTATCACTCTCTACACCTGCATGAAAGATTGTAGCAAAGTAGGGGGGGTGGCCCGTTCTCTCAGGTAACAGGAGACGGGACGAGAGAAAATGGCCTCAGGTTGCACCAAAGGAAGTTTAGATTGGATATTAGGAAAAATTTCTTCATTGACAGGGTAGTCAGGCATTGGAATGGGCTGCTCTATTGGTGGTGACATCACCACTCCTGGAACTGTTCTAAAGGTGTATGCCTGTGGCACTTTGGGACATGGCGGTGATCACGGTAGTGTTGGGTTACTGGTTGGACTTGATGATCTTAGAAGTCTTTTCCAGCCTCAACAATTCTATAAATCTATGACCAGAGTTCAGGGATTGAAAAACACCCACCAAGATGAACATATCACAAATTCCCACAGAAAAGTCAAATAAAGCCAGGAAAAGCCGTGCAACAGCCAGACTCCCACCTGACCCATGAGCGGTGGCTTCCTATGCACTTCTACTGCAGTGCTTCTTCATGAGGGCTTCCAGAGCCTTTTGCTTTTTCACATACTTAGTCTGTCAGATGGCATGTGAGAAATAATATGGTGGTTATTAAGGGGATGTGTGTTCTCTGGAACTGGAAAAAAGAATCTGCTGGGTCACAGCCCACTTCTGGGTTTGACACACACTTTCACTGGGAAAAAATTAAGTGTTATTCCAAGTATCCATGCAAAGAAGACCTTAAAGGGAAAGGTACTCTGAGGCCAGAGAAAATAATTTTAAATGACACAGTGGAGTGTCTTCGATTCAAAGCCTTTTTTTTCTATTACATGTACGTTAAGGAAGCTAACAAGACCACTTCCAGTAAGTCTGTACCCTTCCATTCAGTTTAATCCTATTTGTACTCCAAAGAAATTAATCAAACAACAGGAGTGTGGAAAGGAGATCTAGAGACTCCCATAGTGTGTAGAACAGTGCACAAGAAAATTCTTTAGGAAAAATCAGTGAAGCCAGCCCCCAGACCAAGGAAAAACACTTGTCTGGACCTCTTCTTCTAAGGTTCCCTTTTACTAAAAAACAAAAGTTAAAGCACTATCAGAAAATGTGGCAATGTGCAGTGGGAATGTCAGCCCCAAGGAAATTGTGAAATCCAAGGTGCAACTTCCTGCATTTTGGAAGACTTTTAATACATTTCAGGACAAAAAAGCACATGCAAAAACATAAGCCTACCTGGTGTTTATCTTGGACTCAATGCTAAAATAACTTGCCAGTAGCAAATTCCATACACTGAAACCACAGTTCTTACTACACACTCGTGTGTTTCCCATCATACACACTCACACACATAGACACACACACATTGCATAGAAAAACACTCAAAAAGCCAGCATCAACATTATAAAAAAATATCCCCAAAGCAAGTTATCACCTCACCTATGAGTAGGAACACTGGGCTCTTATGCTCAGCGTGCAGGCACAGCCAAACCTCGTTGTCCATCAGAATGACACCCCCAGTCATTTTACACAAACTTCAAATGCACCTTTTAAAGAAAGTTTTGTGAGTCCTCCCACATGGGCTCAGGTGTAGTTCTTTCTAGTTCTCTTTCTGCTGTTTCCTGTACTTTCTGCTATACAGCTCACAAGCTTTTTTGCTTCTCTGTGTCTCAGCATCCCTTCACCCTGCATCTACTAAGGCAAACAAAACAGCACCACAGTGTCTGTTTGTGTACTACTGCATGCGGTATATCCAAGTCCCATGCTGCCAAGCTGAATCAAGTCTCATTAGTAGTAAAACTCAAACTTTTGTATATGTATTTTTATGAGTTGCAACACTCACATCCAATTTCTGCAACTACTTTACTACTTATTTAATTTTTCCAGTTTGAATAGTTCTCATTACATACTGTGACTGTGAAACAAAGGACTTGACTATTCAAGGGATCAGAGCCCATGTCACTTTTTGTTAGGAGAATCTTGGGCTTTGTCTACCAGCTTTTTTTATGCTAAGTGTGTCTCATAAAAATGGCTTTCAAAAATGTAAAACTCTCCATTAGACTCATGCAAAATCTGAATCATAAAACAGTTTGTGAAACATACAAAAACCAGAAAGTAAACAAAACTGAAGAAACACAGGTAATAATTTCCCAGGGAATATGCTCTGAAAGGCTTCTTACAGAGATTTATTTTTGGGGATTCCTCAGGCCTGCCCAGCCCCAAACCAAATTTGTTATGTCTTACTGGTGCACAAGAGATCTTGTATTTCTGCACTAGCTCTTTTCACTAGCTTTTGGAAACAATTCAGACTGCATCTCACAGGTATCTGTGGGCATAGCTCCATTCACTAGCTAACCATGAGGCATGCTGCATGCCACGCTGGCATCCCCATGAGGATGTACAAGGGGAAAAGCAAGGAAGAGGAAACACAGAAAGAGGAAGAGGTATTGTAGTTGTGAGTAAAATAATATTTAAATTAAAAGGAAAACCCACCCGCCAGCTATTTCCCTGAAGACATCCAGTTCCACAGAGGTAATGGGTGCCATAATTTTCTTGACTTAAAAGGTTTTCTAAGATTTAAACAAAAGGAAAATAAAAAGTGATAATTTAATACAGAATGGCAAAACCAGAACACAATTATAAAATATCACAATAATGAGAGAAAGACTGTTTATAATGGCAGTGAACTGGCAGCCTAGGTTTGAGGTTCACAAGGCTGTCCCATCATTGCTGTTCTGTGCATCTGAGGTGGGTGTATGCTGGTTTGAATGTGAACCAGCAGGGGAAATTAACCCCACACAAACACCTCGAGAGAGATTTAGGTCAGAGTTACAATTTTAATAGAAAGGTTATAATAAATGCAGTAATACAGAAAACACGGGCTTAAATTGACAGAGCCACGGTACAACCTGGCGGTGGTTGCAGTCCTGTTGAAGGTCTGGTCCTCTGGTTGTCCAGTGGTTGCAGTGCTGTTGAAAGCAGCAGTCCCATAGAAAGGCCTGGTCCGCTGAGTATCCAGTGGTGGTGGTCCTGTCCTCTGGTTGTCCAGTGGTGGTGAAGGTCTAGTCCTCTGGGTGTCCTGTGGTGTGGTTGTCCGGAGTCCTCTGGGTATCCAGTGGTGGTGTTCCCGTCCTCTGGTTGTCCAGTGGTCTTTCTCTATCCCCAAGCCTGTTTTTATGTGGTGTTTCCTTACTTGTGTCTCCCCCAGGAGTGGGGATTTCCACAATGGAAGGGGATGTTTCTGACGTTCTATTTGTCGGGGCTTATCCAGTTTGGCAATGGGCCATTAACAGAGAGAATCCACTCAGGATGGGTGGTGCTTGCTACTGGCAGGGATAGTTATCACATTTGAGATAAGAAGTAGCACCCCACCTCACACGATGTGCATAGCCTCGGGGACCAGGTGTATAACCACCTAACTGTAATGACCCATCTTATCAAGGAATTATGTGGGTGGTGATAGAATACATAGTTTTTTGGTTAACCCAGGACAGGGTGTGAGACAGGACCCTTCCACAAAAAAAATCCTCTGCTTGTTGTTTTTCCTTGTGTAACTTCCTGCTTCAGATGCAGCTCAAAAAGGCTCCTGAAATATGTGAATCTCTTCATGAAGTCCCAGAGTACTGACTAAATTACAATTTACAGCTTGAGGGGAAAAAAAAACTGATTTTTTTTTACTTGATTCTCAACCTCAGCTACAGGCAACCATCTCAAGAATGAGCTTGAAGCCTTAACAGTCAGAAATCTGTGTACCTTTTGTAGTCAATGACAGCAGAGGGACACCTCCGTAGGGATGGCTCGTGCTCAAATTACATACTGTGGATTAAAGGAAGGGTGTGAATAGCATAACCAGCACCACACTTTTCACTGTACACTGGACCAAACCATAAAAGATTAATACAAATGCAGATTTACCTATGAGTAATTCCACTGATGACAATTTAAAAGCAGTATTTTCTTAAAGCTCTTAAATGCCTTTGCTGACTCATGGCTTATTCCCATCAGATTTTTCAGGAATTTCTGTGCTCCATGTATACTTATTTCAACAATGAAATGTTCAAATGTTCAAAATAGCATGGCACAGCATAGAACAGAATAGAATAGACTGTTTCAGTTGGCAGGGACCTACAATGATCATCTAGTCCCACTGCCTGACCAGGGCTGACCAGAAAAGTTAAACCGTATTATTAAGGGCATTGTTCAAATACTTCTTTTTAAGGCACTGACAGGCACAGGGCATTAACAACCTCTCTAGGAATCCTATGCCATTGTTTGACTACCCTCTCAAAGAAAGAAATTCTACTGAATTCTACTGTCAGGTCTGAACTTGCTAGATTGTGGAGCCTCCAGACAGATTCCATGCCTTGCAGTCAGGTTTTCCCCCAGGACAGACCTCTGTCCCCCTGTGCAGCCCCAGAGCGGTGGTGCCTTGCCTGCCCTCGCTGCTTTCTGCCTGCCTGCAGAGCCTCACCCGGTTCAGCTTTTCCCACCCATTGCAGCTGCATGCCTGGGGCCAGCTGGGACCATCTCTGACCTTGGCATGGGGACCTGGGTCTTTCTTTGCAGCTTGGCAGCAGCTCCTGGTGCCAAACCCAGCAGCTGCCCTCTGTCTCTCTGCTCATTTTGCATGGTCAGCTTGGTTGCAGAAGGGGACCTGTGTCAGAGGAAGGTGAGGAGCCCTGGGGAGCACAGAGGAGAAGAGTTTTCCTGTGGGATTCACTCACAACAAAGAGGAATTGTGCTGGTGGACCTCTTGTAGAGAGCATGTGATGGGAAGGGTGGTGAGGTGGTGGTAAGGGGCACTGGGGAGCTGAACAAAGACTCACAGAACCACAAAATCATTTAGGTTGAAAAAGACCCTGAAATCATTGAGGCCAACCTTTGACTGATCAGCACCTTGTCAGGTAGATCATAGCACTAAGTGCCGCATTCAATCATTTCTTGCACACCTCCCTGGGCAGTTCATTCCAACATTTGACAATGCCTTCCATGAAGAACTGCTTCCTGATGTACAACCTGAACCTCCCCTATCACAGCTTGAGGCTATACCCTCTTGTCCTCTCACTTTCTGCCTGGGAGAAGAGGCCAAATCCCACCTGGCTGCACCCTCCTTTCAGACAGCTGTAGAAAGCAATAAGGTCTCCTCTGAGCCTCCTTTACTGCAGGCTAAACAACCTCAGCTCCCTCAGCCACTCCTCATAAGACTTGCGCTCCAGGCCCTTCACCAGCTTCATTGCCCTTCTCTGGACTTGCTCCAGCACCTCAGTATCCTTCTTGAATTGAGAGGCCCAGAACTGGATTCAAGATTCAAGGTGTGGCCTCACTAGTGCTGAGCGCAGTGGGACGATCACTGCCCTGGTCCTGCTGGCCACACTCTTTCAGATACAGGCCAGGAAGCCGTTGGCCTTCTTGGTCACCTGGGCACACTGCTGGATCATGTTCAGCACCCCCAGGGCCTTTCCTGCCAGGCAGCTTTCCAGCCACTCTTCACCAAGACTGTGGCACTGCATGAGGTTGTTGTGGCCTACGTGCAGGGCCCAGCACTTTGCTGTGTTGAACCTTGTGCCATTGGCCTCAGCCTGTCCAGATCCCTCTGCAGAGCCTTCTGACCCTCCAGTAGATTAACACTCCACCCAGCTCGGTGTCATCTACAAACTGACTAAGGAGGCACCTGATCCCTTCATCCAGATCATCAATAAAGATGTTAAACAGGACTGGCCCAAACACTGAGCCTTGGGGAACCCCACTAGTGACAGGCCACCAACTGGATGTGGCACCACTCATCACCACTCCTGGGCCCTGCCATTCAGGCAGTTTTTAATCCAGCAAACAGGCCATAGACTACCAGCTTCTCCAGGAGAATGCTCTGGGAGACAGTATCAAAGTCTTTGCTGAAGTCCAGGTAGACAACATCCACAGCCTTTCCCTCATCCACTGGGCGGGTCACCTCCTCATAAAAGGAGATCAGGTTGGTCAGGCAGGATCTGCCTTTCCCAAACGTCTGCTGGCTGGGCTTGATCCCCTGGTTGTGCTGTGTGATGGCACTCAGGATGATCTGTTCCATAACCTTGCCTGGCACTGGAGTCAGGCTGACAGGCCTTTAGTTCCCTTTAACCATTCTTGTGGATGGGCGTCCCACTGGCCAACCTTCAGAATCTGAGACCTTGGTTAGCCAGGACTGATGATAAATGATGGAGAGCAGCTTAGTGAGCACTTCTGCCAGCTCCTTCAGTACCCTTGGATGGATCCCATCTGACCCCACAGACATGTGATTGTCTAAGTGGCACAGCAGGCCACTAATCACTTCCTCCAGGATTGCAGGGGGCCTGTTCTGCTCCCCATCCCTGTCTACCAGCTCAGGAGGCTGGCTGCCCTGGGGATAACTGGTTTTACTGGAAAAGAATGATGCGAAGAACGCATTAAGTACCCCAGCTTTTTCCTCATCCTCGGTGACGATATTCCCTTCCACATTCAAAACAGGATGGAGATTTTTGTTGGCCCTCTTTTTGTTGTTAATGTATTTATAAAAACACTTTTTACTGTCTTTCACAGCAGTGGCCAGATTGAGTTCTAGTTGAGCTTTCACCTTTCTAGTTTTCTCTCTACATGACCTAATGACACCTTTGTACTCTTCCTGAGTTTTATGACCCTTCTTCCAAAGGTTATAAGTTCTCTTTTTTTCCCCTGAGTTTCTGCAAAAGCTCCCTGCTTAGCCAGGGCAGTTGACTTCACTAGTGGCTTGTCTTTTGGGCCATATGGATGGCTTGCTTTCGTACCTTTAAGATTTCCTTCTAGCAGTATGTTCAGCCTTCCTGAACCCTTTTGTTTTTAAGGACTGGTGGTACCCATCTGTCAAACAGGGATCCTCTCCAAGCACAGCAGAAGAAATGCCCATGCCAAGGCTGGATCTGGAAGAGTGGGATGAAAGTCTGTGCTCAAGGGCAGCAGCATGGTTGCCTTTCCCTGGCTACTCACAAGCCAGGCAGCCAAACACGTGCTGGGTCCTGGCAATGGCCCTTCCCAGGGGCAGGACTTGGTGCTTTCCCCTGTTGAACTTCGGGCTCCTGCCACCCTCTTGGTAAAGAAATGTTTCCTAACATCCAGTCTGAACCTCCCCTGATGCAGCCTTGAACCATTCCCACACATCCTGTCGCTGGATTCCAGGGAGACAAATCCTCCCTCTCCCCATGCCCCCTAAAGAAGCTGTACAGAGCAATGAGGTCACCCCTCAGCCTCCTTCTCTCCAAACCAGACAAACCCAGAGACCTCAGCCACTTGTCACAGGACATGCCTTCCAGCCCTTCCACCAGCTTTGTTGTCCTCCTTTGGACTATTCAAGGACCTTCCTGTCCTTCTCTAATTGTGGGGTTCCTAAAGGAACCACAGCCTACTAATGTGTATATCCCTGGGCTACTGATTCAATGGACTGTAACAGTTACTTTAGAGCATTATAATCTATAGAAAACATTCACTGGAGTTGGTTTAAATCCATGTGTTAATCAATTTGGAAACCTATTTATGACTGAGATTAAAGCTTTTACAGACAGTGCTTAAAAGCACTTTTTGTTCCCAGATATACACTTTTCCTCCAAATTATGTTGAGATACTTGTAAGCAGCATAGACATGCAGAGTGAAAAGTTAAATGAACTAAATGGACCAATGTTAAGGAACTTAACAACACTGGAATCGGACACCAGTGTATGTTTTGGTTGGTATTTTCACCAGGTATACACTTAGCAATTTTATTCATATGCAGGTCTTTTTAGGGCTAAAAATAACTCAATTTATAGTTCTGTTTCCTTACTTGACTCGCTATGGGCCAGACTAAAACTATAAATGCATGATATTCATAGAGCTCATGCCATTTTGTTCCACTTATTCAGTTTCACAAAGGCTTTGTTGACAATTTTATGCAAATTTTGAGAAGTTAAAAGAAAACAAAAAGAGCCTTCACCTGCCCTTTTGTCTATACTACTATCTCCAAAATTAAAAATGTCAGCTGCCTTTTAGATGTCATCTGACAATTTTAAGTAAGTGCTACACTAAGGTGTGTGATACTGTACTATAACACCCTTTATAACTATAACACCTTAGCCTTTATAACCATTTAAACTTTTACCAGTTAGTCTTCTAAAACATTGCAAGATGGTACAGAAGCACATTATATTGGCTAGCAAAGTAAATACTCTCAAGTTAAAATGAATAGCCTGCTTAAAATGGTTGCATAACAGTGAAAGAGAGTTTAAATTCTCTTAATACAAATACTAGTTATTTAGGATGAAAGTTGTTTCTTATTTACCCCAGTTAGTATACTGAAATAAGGTGCTCAAATCTTTTCCCTTTATTAGTCTTAATAACTGAAAAATTATCTGGTTCTTTGTTTAATGTGAAGTAATAACCTGTTTGGCTCACAGGTAAACTCTAATTACAGATGGTTTGTATGTTAGCTAACTAGGAAAATGTCAATTGGCATTTTAACCTGAAGATTATTAGTTTAAATTCATACACCTCAAGGGTCATTTGTCACCCATGTTTGGTGACTTACAGATTCATTTACACTTTCAGTAAAGCCAAATTAGTGCAGGAGCAGCACTCGATGTGACAGGCTCTCCTAAAGGAAGCTCCCCGCTTACATACCCTGCTAAGATCTGACAGATCACAGAGGTGGACTTCCAGACAAGACACATCTGTCACCTGGTAAAGAAAGGGGAAAGACTTCCCTTCAGTGAAGTAACAAAATCTGGGAAAAAAGAAACATAATAGTGTTATTCCTTTAAGTTCTTCTTAGCTACCAAGTAATTCTTTTTTAATGCCTTTCCCCTCCCCTCTCTTTCAAAAGGCTGGGCAAACATTCCTTCCTACAAGTCTATTCTCCAACACAAATTTCAGATGAAAAAATGCAGGGGTGCTAAACTTGACACAACCTGAAACAGTAAAATGAGTTTTTGTAGGTGTTGAAATATATTTGCAATAACATTTTGTGTCTCCTAAATCAAATGGTGGAGCTGTCCCTCTTCCAGAGCAGCCAGGGTCTCTCACTTCTGCCATAAATCACTTTTCAAATACTTCAGTGGTCTTTCCCCCTCAACAGATGGGGAAATCCACCTCATTCACACACCCATGAGTGAAGTCTAGCCCCTCTTCAACTGAGGTAGAGCCCTTCTTTGCCTGGGAAGCTGTTTCCGACCTCCAGCTTCCCATCTCCCCCCTTCCCAGCTGCTGTGGCTTACGGCCTTGCTCCCCAGCAGGTTTCTTGAAGCTGTGGTGCGTTAGGCAGCTAGGAACCTGCAAAGTCGGACCCACTGCAAAGATTTGAGCTCAAGGGATGGAAAGACTAGACAGAAAATCCACATTTTTTGTGCTCCATTGTGCAAAAGTTTGTATCCACTGTGCACATGTGACATCCTAATTCTAACTAGCTGACTCACAGATCCAGCAACTCTTAACTGCAGCTTGAGTTAAGCTTTGAAGAGCCTGTGAGGATGCTCGGACTAGCAAAACAGACTAAAACACATGCTGCCTTGTGTTCTGTGGATCACTAGCCCAGAATACAATCTTCTCCATTGCAGCCTTACCTTGCACCAGTGGCAAGCAGGTATAGCTGCTGTGGCTGCGGAAACACTAATGACACAGCTGTTAAAATGAGGGTGGAAATGTTCATAAGGAAAGCTGTGGTAAAGTAATAAGTAGGCCGGATGACACTGCAGACAACCAAGTATCTGAGGCAGAGATTTCTTTTGCTTATGTAGTGTGTCTGTACAGGCAAAATTATTTCTGCAGTATCAAATATGCCAGCATATATGTTAAACTTTTTCCTTTTTTTTTTATCAGAGTACTCCTTCATTTTTCTGCTTAATTAGCTGAAATTAGCCAGGGAAAGTCAAACTAGGCATGTATTTTTTCAAGACACTCAGCTAGAGCAGTTTCCTGGCATGCACCCTGTTCTAGCAGTAAAGTTCAACATGTTTGCAACAAAAAGGACAAGAATGATTAAACGGAGTTGGAAAGTAGTAATTGTTCTCATTGCTTGAAGCAGACATCAAAAATAATTACAATTTGGCAACGATATATTCAGATATAAACAGTCGGTGTTTCAAATGCTCATTGGAAGTAAAAGTTAACAAAAATCAAACACCTGTTCATACATCAGTGCTGCTGCAGTTTTTTAGCATGCAGCATTCCTGAAGCTGTTAAATACATGCATTATGCCAACAAAAATTTGGCCACATGTTTACTTAAGGCCTGAATAAATATGGCCGATCTCTGACAAAAATCTGATCAAATTCTTACCTGGGGTTAATAAGACTGACAACAAAATGATAAGAAGCCTAAACATGACAAGTAATGTCAGGTAAATAGCTACTGTTGCTGCAAAATAGAATTTTTAAAGAAAAAATCCTAGGTTCTGACTGACAAGAGTGTATTGATTTATTTACATGGCTTCCAGCTGTGTGAATGGAGCTGCTGCCATGGATGGCTGGGACACAAAAGATGAAGTCAGTGAGCTGAGCTAAAGCAAGGCCTAAGTGGGCACTGTTCTCATAGGCTGTATCCACTAAAGCCAAATCTGCAAGCTGACTCAGGCTGGCTAATCCTGAGGGTGTGAGGGGGAGTATTTTGAGTAGTAAAAACGTATGTGTAGAAGTTCTGCAGTTCAAGTCCTTTCACTCTGTTTTTCTCTTTCGTGATTAAACTTCCAGAAAACATAAAATAAAAATTGTATTTGTATTTCCTCTGACCATGGAAAGTAGCGTTGAATTATAAATTATCTCAAGACATGTTTGGGCATTTTATGAGATACTTAGAAGACTCATGTAAAAAAATCACCTAAAGGTTATAGGACAAAGTAAAAGACTGCTGGCTCTGTGGCACTTTGAAGGATGCTCAGCAGAGTATCTGCACAGGAGAAACCACACTGAGGTTTATGATGCAAATGACTTCAGACAGATGTTGCTACTTACACTGTTCACTCTCCTGCCCACTGTAGCCTCTCCTCCTTTGCAAGCAGGGCTTGTGCGGGGCACAGGGACCTGCACCCTGGCTGGCAATTGCTAGCATGCTTCCCAGAGGGAGTTTTGTCAAGAGCCTCCCTTCTTATGGAGGGCTCTAGTTTTCAGAACCCAACACTTATCTTTTCTTCCACAAAGTGCAAATACCAGACTGATTCTCTTATCCAATTTAGGGAGCAACCACAGAGATGGGAAAAAGACAATTTCCTCCCACATCGAAGAAGAAATAAGCTGTATATAAAGTGCCAAGAGTTTGAAGTCTACACAAATCGTTTCATTCAGAGTGAGAATGACACATATAATCCACTCCTAAACCCATCCCTCAACAAGCAATGAAGGTGGCGGAATCAACAGGCATGGACCAGCATGTTACAATATAAACAGGGTAACAAATGGCTTTTGCTCCAAAATGGGCAAATATGAATATCCCAAACATCCCAAATACTGAAAGATCTCAGATTCGTGCTCCAAATCAGAATGATTGCATAGTTGCACCTGCAGAGCTGACCAGCAGTAAATAAAGAAGCATTCCATAAACAACCAAATCCACAACCAGTAAGTTATAATATTTTTTATTCATGTTAGAATTTCTATCAGTGTTTGAACATTAATATTTAGAGAGTTTGTACAATTTCCATTCAAAGTTTAAAATGAGAACCACACTAGATCACAAATGGTAACTAAAACACAGTTCAGGATTGTATGAATATTCACACTCTCTTTCTCTCTTAACACTGTTAAAAACTTTCTTTTCTCCAGGGGGTTTACAAGGAAAAGTGTGCACTGTAATTGTATCTCAGCAGTGTTCCAAAACATAAGGGTACCATCATTACATATAAACTCTTTAAAAATATACTTCTGTCAAAAGACTTGATGACTACTATGTACACTACAAAAATAAATTTTCATATAAATAAATTATATGGCATAATTTTATCTTTGTAACTGAAATGACACAAACCCACTCCTGCCAAACAGGCAGGCAATGAGACCCAGTTTGAATATTTTCTTCCTTTTAACTCCTTACACTAAAAGCTACAAGTCCTTAATGTAAATGTTATATACTCTTTCCTATTTAACATTAGTAAGCACTCTATACAAATAAAAATCCATTGAACAGTAAAAACATAACTGTAATAGTGTTTCCAATAGAAATAAAATCCCTGCATTTTGTTTGTTATAAACTGGCATGACAAATACTGTAAGAAAAACATTCTTATGATACAAAAATATAAATATCACCCATGATTAAAAAAGTTAAGAAACAAAACCAAAACAAAATAAATGTTGCCAGCCACTGAGTTCTCCCCTTGCCAATGTGACTATCGAAGAAGGTCTACATTGTGCACAAAGCAGCAGAGAGCTCACCCACACACAAGCACGCTGGAAGACTTGGGCAGGGGCATGTAGGAGACACTGCATCTTGCCCTGGGCCCCTCCCTCCCGAGGAGGAGCAGGAAGCAAGGCAGCCTGCAGCACGGAGGCAGCAGCAGTGCCAGTGGGAGGCCTGCCAACCTCTGACAGATGAGCGCACAAGCTTGGTGGTTGAAGGCAGCTTCCAATTAGTATCATACAGTTTTGTTGCAGAGTTTGTATGATCTGAGGTCACTATGCTGCTAGTGCTAAATTGGGGCCCCTCATCTTTTTGTCATCAAGAGTTTTCATGTTAGACAGTGAACTGGACCAGTAGGCAGTTGTGACATTAACCCTTGGTGTGCACTGAAACAGTAGCTTATGTATCATGGGAATGACACCAGGCTCTCGCCACCTGCTCTTTGAGCGTTCACATTGGAGATTTGTAAACAAGTGCCTCATATCAAAGTGTTTTCAAGTGAGAAAAAAGGCATGGAAATTTGTGCATTCTAATTATCCCCATTCATTTTGCTGGCAAGGTCTACGGGCAAAGACAGACTCCCTGAAGCCACTGGAGAAAAACACTTTCCCATCAAAGAATTGGCCACTGCTGTTCAGGTATACATAACGAAAAGCCCCACCACTGCTGTGTTTAGAAACTCAATATTGGTTGTGTTTGGCTCTGAATACAAAACTGAACATCTAGCTGCTCTAAAAAACAGCTTGGAGAAGGGCAGAAAAAAGATGAAAAAAGACAGAGATAATGAAAACTTGTGTTGCATTATTTTAAATTAAGGTTCTTTGTTCCTAAGGTTTGTTTCCAACTGGAACACAGATTGTAGTGTTTTTCCAGACCCTTCACCTGCAGCAATCCCCTTTTAGTTTAAAAATAATAGTACAAAAAGCTAAATTAGTTTTGCAAAGAGATCCCAGTTTAGCTGTTTTAATTAAAAGTGCCAATGCAGCATGGGAAAACACAAACAATAGAGAAAAGAACTACCCAGGCCTTACGTGTCATTACCGTCCTGGCCTACCAGAAAGCCATTTCTATTTAAAAAGTGAATATACTTTTTTTTAAATCCTTCCTTTTGATTTTTATCACTTACTATTAACTCTTTTCTGCCATGAAAATAAGGTGTCCAAAGATACTGTTTTCAATGCTGTAACAACAGCTAAACTGTGGCTCACCATCAAACAATCCATTATCCAGCTTCTAATGCCACTCAGGTTTAACAATATCAAAATAAGGCAGATAGTCATTGTATTTCTATAACCACCAGCACCTCTCAAATCCAGCACCTTTGGAAGTAAAAAAATAACGGTTATGGTGTTTGCACTTACCTGGCACCTTTTGCAAGGAAAAAAAAAAAATCAAAGCACTACATGAACAGTAATTAAGCCTCACAACATTCCTGGGAGGTAGGTAAGTGTAATTATAATCATTTTACAGAATGAGAAACTGAGGCATGGGGCAGATAAGTGATTTGACCAAAGTCATGTGAACGAAATCATTAAGGGTCTGGGAACTGAAACATTATCCCAAACCTCAACTCCTTGTCTTCTCTAGTGTTTTAGTTGGGCCATTGATGATGGCAGTCTATGGTGTATATGTTGGTAAACACAACAGAGTTCACACTAGTGCCTACTAACAGGGAAAGCCAGAATCACATCAGCATCAGTGGGTTTGTAAGCCCACTAAGTGTTAACATATAGGAAAAGAGAAACTACAGTACACCAGAAACATACACACAAAAGCATGCATATTTCCAGATGCACACATGGACACATACAGCAAAACAAAACCTGCACATAGCTAAATCTATTTAAGCCTCCCAGATTAACTTGCTTTTCTTCATATCTGCTTATTTTAAAAATTATCACGCATAGCGTGTTTGAAAGTTAACAGTAACATTTCATACTACCACAGGGTTGTGATATGCAAATTTAAAATATTTTAAACAGACATGTATCTTTAAAAAATCCTATTACTTAAGCAATATTTGCATAGAATTATACAAGTAAATTATAAAATATTTAAGCAGCAGCAACTTATGCTGAAATTTAGAACTAGATTAAGTTTAGTTGTGGCACACGGATCAATGTACAAAAAGTACAAAGCGCACACAATATTGTCCCCATTCTATTGCCCAAAGGCAAATTACTCCAGGTTATACTACTTTACATTGTTCTTCTGTATATTACATATGTGTACATCTTTTAAATACTTAAAAGAAATATTTAACAAAATAATACAATAGGTTACAGTAACAGTGAACTGTTGTACTGATGCAGCATGTCCTTTTCTACAACTTCAAGCAGTTCTTCTCTTCAAGCAGTTCTGGAATACAGTTTTCCATCTTTGGCCTCTTCTTTGCTTCAGTTATTACCCTGTACAAATAATGACAGGAAAAAAAAGCAAATATTCATTACATTTCAAGAAAAACAAGTCAAACTAAGCCAACTCATTTCATGATTCTTGTGGTTACAGTTAGCAGCTGGGAAACACTGGCTCTGCTTTCATCTTAGTCATTAATTTCCTGGTGAAGAAATACTGATGCCAATTAAAAAAAAGGAGATGTTTTAATTTCTAAGTTCCCAGTTTTAGATACCTGTGACAAATTCAGTCAAAACCAATGAACAGTTGAAGGAGAAATATGCTACACTGAATACTGAGATTTAAGAATCTCGTATTACCATGCACTTCAGCTTGAAAAAGCTGAGCCCGAGTATTTCCTTGTTCTGTGGATACTATTACTTGTCATATTTCTAGACTGCAAGGCTAAAGGCATTCATGTCTATTTATGCTTTGGGATGTTTGGATGGACACTTTATAAATCAGAAAGTGGCTTCATTTTGAGTTATCATAAAAATTTCCATCAAAACTCTGCGTGTGTGTGCACACATGCATGCATGTGTACATGCAAAATAGTTCTGGAATGAAAATAAAATTACTTGCTCTGCTCAAACTAGCGTTTGTCACTGAAAAGCTCACACAAGGAATCCACAGACCAGTAACTATTCTAACACTTTCTTTCTCCCCCGCAAGAGAAGAACAGTGTAAAAATAGTGAGAAATAGTTTTTCAGGTAAGAGTCCCAAAAAGCTTTCAGTGTAAAAACTCAGTGGGCAGCTCTACACTATGCAAATCTGCAATAGCCACTGCAGCTGCCTCTGGGAAGGCAGAGGTTGGCTCAGACACCTCCAGTGTGTGAGTTAAGTGTGTAGGTCTCTGAAGGCTCTGAAGGCCCCCCCAAAGAGCAGGGGACACTGAGCTGAGCAGCAGTGCCCTGGGCATGGTAGGACTTCCCACTTCTCACTCAGCCCATCTTCCAGAGGGATTCAGTCCTCATTATGGACTTCAAATTCTTTCACAAACTATTTTATTCAAGAGAGGACAACTCCTGAAGTAGCTGGCAATTTTACTCTCCCATGCAATATCATTTTATATAGTATTTTAGAGCATGCCTGATTCAGAGATCAGAAGACAGAACTTATGCAATGGTAAATGCAGTTGTACAGCTCTGAAGATGTCATACAACATCTCTGCTTCATTCTCCTCATCTGGTGAACTGGGATTGTATGATGTACTTATCCATTTTGCAAGGCTCTTTGAAGCAGTTCATCATCACGAAGTTACAGCCCACTATAACTTCTCAGTGCTGGAGAGTACTATCTTAGCCAACCTCATGTCTAGTGCAAAATGTACCATATTCATAGTTAGCAGATTTAAGGTGATCAGTGTGACTTGTAAGTAGTGCTATCTAAAGAAAAGGTACCTCTGAGAAACTTTATTTTTCCTCATTGCCTGATACAAGCCAGAGCTTGCAGTTACATGGGATGGACCTACCTTACTGTGAGCTGTTGCCAGGTATCCTTTCCTCACATTCAACATCTTGCAGTTCTATAACTTCTACTTTAGAATTTCTTCTTTCGCACCGCACATTAAAAGGCACATGGGGGTCCTCAAATGGTGCACGGTCAGCTTCATGGTGTCCCTCGTAGGATGGAAAACTCCCTCCCCGAGAGCTGTGGCCGTGCAGGGCAGAGTGGACAGCAACAGTGACTGAAGCCGAGGCAGTCACAGTAGTGATTGGCTGGCAGTAGGCTGCTCCTGCCGCGCCCGTGGTGCCGCACGCTGGGCTTCTCATGCTGTGGGAACGAGCCCTGTGGCCTGAGCGATCTCTGTTGCTGGGTCCTGAGTGCCCTTCAGTAGAAATTTCAAAAGCGTCCCTGCGAGGGCGGTAAGGAGGTGGTCGTGGCCCTTCCCTCGTTTCCCGTTTGGGCTGTCTGCCCTGACACCACGACTGCTGCGTGCTGGGCTCTGGATTCGGCTGCAACCTGGGACTTGGCTGATGCCTGGCTTCTGGCTGAACCACCTGACAGAGACATACATAGTTACGCCTCTGACAAAGCAAAGCAAACAAATACTATGCTTGCTTATATTTTATGCTGAGAATAATTATAATAATGCTCTAATTCTACAAAGGAAATGTTGTGGAACCTGATAATTGATTTTTCCACGGGTTTAGTCTTAAGTTATTAAAACCTGTAAAGCATATCTTTAGAAAAACACAGGATGACAGCTGAAAACATTATTGTAAGCTTCCTACATGCTGGTCCATCTTTTCAAAGGGATGGGTGACAAGCACTTGATCTTAACTCAACAAGCAGAATTGCAGGCATTTGGAAAAGGGTCTATTCCATGCAGGGAACATACACAGGATGTTAGTAGGGTAGTTTGTATAGACTGTAGGAATCTGTTTTCTGATTTCTGTAAAAAGCGTGAAGCGCAGCAGCTACATCAGTCAATAAACCGTGACCAACTTCAAATGTGGCTGTGCTTGTACCTATTTCTAGGCCTCTGCTGAACAAAACCAGATCCGCATTGCAGCTCAGCATGCAACATCAGCAGGGGTAGGAGACAGAGCTTTTTCACTTTCCTTTGAAATCGCAGTTATGCCAACCCAGCAGCAAGATGCAACAAGGCCCAAGATTTGGTACAACACTTAAACTGCTTTCCTCTGGCTCTGATCTTTCTCCCCAAAATGTGCTGTCACAGAGAGGTATATGAGATAGCGATCCACAACGAACTGTGTGAAAGAGGTTGGGACCTTGTAATCTCTCCTCCTTCTCTGTCTGACAACAGTCATGGAACAGAGTGAGAGCTCTCTCTTGTGGCTGGTGCCAATAGGATGTAACAGCAATTATCCATGCCAAAGATCTCTGCTTTTGTACCACCACTCTACCCCCAACTAGATTCTAAAGGAGAGAATGAGGAAAACCACCACTCCCTGCTAACAGGTTTTGGCACAAAGTCACAAGTCACAAACAGCCAGAAATACGAAAGAGTTTTCCATGAAAATAAATAGATTTTTTTAAAAAAACCCAAAAAACAAAACACACCAAAAAACTCTTTTTGCCCTCCAGCCAGTTCATATGAAAGCTACTTACAGTGGATCTTGCAAAGAGAGGATTCTCAGTGGCTTCCACTATTACTTGATGGACTGGTGCTCCAGGGCCTCGCATGGCCTCGTACTGACGAAGCTCTTCACTGATGCCAGACACTGTGGTTTGAGAGCTGTACTCTGAATCAGAGGAATCTGAAGTAGTATTTGTGTGCCCAGGTGGCAGTGCAAACCTCACGATAGCAGGGGGTGGCTCAGGAGACGGTGTGGGCAATCTGTTTTGTCCATTGGCTGGAGAAATCTGGTAACAGCAATGCAATCAGTTACATTCAGCTAGCTTTACCCTTTTAATTATTAGTGCTTGACACAAATGATGTTCTGCCAAATACACCCTTCCATGCCACGGCAACCTTAGCAACAGTTTTCTGATGAACATAGATACTGAACTGAAAAAAATTAATAGAAGAATAAAACACATGATCTCCATCTGTGGATATGTATATAAACAGGACTACACAGATTCTTCTGGGTATCGTTATCTCAGGAAGTGCATGTATGTGTGTATGTGCACGCACTTGCACATGTAAATATAAAAATAAAAATAATACGCAGGCTTCCCTCCCTTTTAATCAAGAATTAGCAGTGATTTTGTAAAATCACCTCAAATGTGTAGGTACAGTGTGACTCGGTGTCTATTTGCAAAGAGAGATGGATATACACATCATAGCAATATATACAGTAATAACACACAGATATACATTGTTTGAGTAAGAGACAGGTCATGTAAACTGTTAGGAATTAAGAGATTACATATTGTTGTCAAAACTGTTTTACAAATATTAAAAGAACCCAAGCACTTCTGAAATATACCAGTGCAGTATACATACCTTGTGTTTTATTCTTGTGCACACACATATATATAGATATGTGAAACACAGCACACTGATTTTACTAACAGGTGATGAAGATAACCCCGTGTAACACAGTAATTGTCTTAACTACAGAGTAGGTAATGAATGATCAACAACCAAATATAAAGTTGGTATCTGTGAATCCTGATGTCTGGACTTGGGCTTTGTGTTGTAAAGTCATCAACATTTAAGTGAAGCCTTCCCTGCATCAAAAATGCTCCTTGAGGCAGGAGAACACAGCAGGGAGAGGTGACTGGACAGCGGGGACCTTCTGGCAGACCGATCACGGTTATCAAGGTGTGGTCTGTGGACCCCTAGTGTGTGTGTTGGTCCACACAGGCCTTCCTGGTGGTCTGCTCAGTTAAACACTTTGAGGAATGCCACAGAGCCAGTGAGGTAGGAAAGAAGGTATATGTATAAAACAACCTGTCTTTTGCAAAATATTGAGGGAAATCCTTATCTTACAAGCTTGTGTGCACATCACATTATGCTAATAGTATAAATAATACTATCAGGTTTGCTAATTGCGACCTCTAAAACAAGACTTATTAAAAAAAGCTTTAAAAATAGAGTAGTATCAAGTACATAACAAACAGCACTTTTAATAAAAATACACAAAAAAGCCCAAGAGCAAGAAACTTAATCCAAGAATATTTAAAAAACAGTTTCTAAAAAGTGGGGGTGGTTGAGGGGGACAGGGGTGCAGACATGGTATTATTTATTCTGTTCACCATTGATTTTACTCACCTCCGGGTATGGTCCAAAGAATGAGAGAAGAACAGGAAGCAGCACCAATCCATTGAGAACTCCCAAAATGGTTAAGATTGTCAAAACAGCAAAAAAATACCTGAAGTAGGGTTTAAGGGGGTGGGAGGGGGAAGAGAAGAGACACAAATATTGTGAGAATTAAGGGATTACATACTATTGCTAAATATATTAAAAAATACATATACTAAATTAAATCTCAAATATTACTAATATTGTAGTAAATAATTATATCACTTTACACATAGATTATTTTGCTTTTGTTTTTTTACCTTTTGGATTAGAGAATGTGTCACACAACTCAAAGTATTAGTTGATAAAAGAAAGACAATTAAATTTGTTCTCTTCCCAGAATCTGTTAGCATGTAATGTTATTTATGAATGTGTTACACAAATACAAAAATATGGAATGTGCAGTGAACGACTGAATGGATTGAAAGAGAAAACCAAGCAGAAGAAAACAAACCAAGTAAAGGTTGTAGAAGTTAAAAAAATTAGCATAGAAGGGAAGGAAACTCACTTCTTGCAGCAGCTAATGCAGTGTGAAATATTTCTGCATCTTACAGTGGAATCTGTAATCAAATTTCCAGCATAAGGTAAGGCTTTCCCTAGCTGATCATTAATCACAACTTTTGACCTAGAATTCTGTGAGTTCCAGTTTTACCAAATAGCTTGAATTGCAACGCTTTACAACACAGGAACCCGCTTTCTGCAAAGAAAATGCCCATTCTATGGTAAGCTTCAGCATTGTACTGAGTAAGAGCACTCCACAATGGCAGAGCTGCATTGCAGGCTAATCTTTTGTTGAACAATTTAGCATTTCTGAATACTCTTGTTTTGCGTCAGCCAATTCAAACATAAAGGCTGAAATACTATGGAAGAAGAGAAAAGTGCACAAGTAGTTGTCCTTTCCCACCGCTGAGGGCTAAGGTCTGGGATCCTTCATGAATACCAAGGTAAACCTGTCAGTAAAAGGAAAGTCTTGCTAGTTGGTATTCGGCACAGCTGGGGCTCAGACTAAACTTAAGGCTGTGTTGTAACTAATGATTTCAAGGACTCAGTCTTGGTAAATTCCTGGAGGAGAAGGCAAGGAGAAGAACAGAGGGCAAGTTTGCTACTAATGGGTCTGCTGATTACATTGTCTAGCTGGCAACAAACTTTGCTGCCTCCCTGTTTCCACATCTGATCAAATATATCAGACTCCTGTAAAACTATAAATATCCTGCTATTATAAACATTTGGGAATTTCTGATCTGCATTAGCAAAAATCAGCAAGCCAATCTACTCTACTAACATAAACCACCAGAACTTTATACTCAGACACAGATCAACAACAGGCATTAAAAACATTTGCATCTCATCCATCTAACGTTAGAATAAACAGGAGGATTATAGTTTTGACCAGTTGGTGTATACAATGTCTGTTAATTTACTTAATCTTCCACATTGCTGGACTAATCTATCGCTTTCCGGAAGTTTGGGATCTTCTTCGCCCACTATAACAATGCTCAGACTCCCCATAGTTTATTTTATTTTATTTTTTAAACAAGGCAAACTAAAGTCAGATCATGCTCTAAAATGAGAAACCGATGGCCAAAAAAAGTAAAATAACATAAGATGAAAAGCTGAAAGGCTCATTTTATAAACTCAGAGCACATCCAATCCAAATTTGGTGTGAAGGGCTGCTACAATCTTCCATTTGCTACGACACAAAAATGTGTGCCAAAATCTCATCTGTTAAGTAGGAAAGTAGCACACCAAATGTGTACCCCTGTAAATTTAGGTTAAATCAGTCAAAATGTTCCAACCCTTACAAAACTAGGTCCTAAAAGAATAATTCTATTTCTTCAATACAATAAAATAAAAAATAGTGATTTGGGGAAAAAGAAATTCTATTTCAGGACATGGGGTACCTGTATAGTAATAATTCTCATGTAGGTTTTATGAGATCTAACTGCAAACCGCCCGCTTTCTTCAAATCTCTTTCATACATAAACAAAAAGCCTCATGAGATTTAGCAGTCATTCTCTCAGTTCCTGCCCCTGACATTTTGTTGTTCGTGTTGTCAAATGGATGTCAGTTCAGTCTAGTCATCTATCCAGCTTATGTCTACCTAAGTAGTTAAACCATCTTTCAGACCATTTTTATTTGGCCCAGTTCTACCTTAGTTCCCTTTTAGGGCTTGGATTATTTTTGTGTGTGTGTGCTGTAGTTTACCACAAAGAGCCTGTGTTACTTCTAAGATTAGCCATTTTGCAGAGCTCCACAGGTTGTTTGGAATAGAATAGGATCTGTTTCATTGCACTTCTCAAATTCCCCTCAACGAAAAACTTGCTTTCCTCTATACTTGATGAATTCACATTCTTAATTATATTCACAAGAAACAGTCTGCTTGTAGTTCTAAACAGAAGGGCATTTAGGCTCTGCTGTACAGAATTTTAGTATGAAGTTCTGTGTTCATATTTATGGTTCCCCAGCTCCCAAACAGGGCTCCCCCCCCCATTTTCCTCATTATGTAAACCCCACATAAGGATAGAAGGGCAAGGCCCTGAGAGAGTCATTTGCAGCACACTTGAATGTTTGTAGGTTCACGTGTCTTTTGCATGAAAATTCTTGTCCATACAAGAAACCTGGAGGACCTCAAGGCTAAAGGTCAGACACAGCTAATACTGGACAATACTAGATGCTTTTAACTAATTCAAACCCAGAATTAGCAAACGTTCTAAAGAGGGACATTTTTATGTTCCTTCATGCTAAGTGTCAGATTTTCCTGGAACAGATTTTCATGCCAGCAATGGAAATACTACCATGTCTAGCAAGTAACAAGGAGTTAATAAAAAAGAGGGAAAGCAGGACCATGATGTAAGCATGCTTGACACACCATGCATAGTAATAAAATGACAGATTCACTGAAGTGACTAAAAATTAAAAGCACACTTATTTTTATTTTTGAAAGAATTTCAACACACACAAATGCTTTACCTGACAATAAAATCAAATTCTGATCCTGCAAGCATTAACACCCCAAGCAGAGTGGACACAGCCCCATCCAGCACCGGTGCAAACATGTGTTCCAATGCAAGGACAGCCCTATGGTTCCTGTCTCCCATGGCAGTTAAAAATGCCTGTAAAACAAAAAAGTCCATTACCTTAGGCAGATACATACAACCTTCCAAACAGCCTCTCTCCTAGCATTTACAGTACTCCATCAGTTAATTATGCCAAACTACAGTTTATCAAAATCTCTGTAGCAGGCTAACCCTTGAGAAAAGGTCTGATTCTGCAATCATACCACATAGCTGCTGCTGAAGTCACACAACCAGATGAAAGAATCAAACCATAGTAATAATTTTGGAAGCAATGCCTGCTTGCAACAGTAGCCTTCTGTCCAGGTCTGCTTATTTCCACCTGAAAAGAATTCATGTCATTGTGAAAGCACTTGAGGTGTGAAAATTGCAGGGCTACTCCTCTCATTTTCGTGGGTCCATGGCTTCCATGGCTTTTTGTTAACACTTTTATCTCACTCAAACGTTTTTGAAACTTTTAGTACTTCAAAGCTAGCAGTTCTATACATACAAAATTGTCTTAGGAATAGTGCTGAACATGGCAGTGCCTGAGCAACAATATGACTAGTGAACTGCCTTTAACCCTCCAACTCCTTATGAATAAGCTGTATCAAGAACACTCAAATGCTGCTGTTTGTTATGAATTTGTCTACTCTGTGTATGACTTAATGGTTTAAGAAAACAAGAAGCTAGCTAATCTTCTTCCTGTGATTTGTAAGGGCCCTCTTTGGTTAGTTCTCTACTGACTGTTAAGATATGTGCTGAAACAGCGATCTTCCTCTCAATCCTGGCATTTAAGTCTCTCTTCTCTCGAATTTGCAGAATTAAAAAAACCCCAAGGTCACAATTCACAAATGATAGCAGAGAACTGACCACTCAGAGAACTGAGTGGATTGTGAATCACTCTTAAACTCAATTAAATTCTGTATTAACAGTTCCAGCACTGCCTTTTTTGTTTATACAACACTGATTTGACTGTTTATATGTTCCAAAGATTTTCTTTCCAGTGTCAATGTGAGAAAACCACCATTTTCAGTTTGCTTGGCATTTTACCTTCAGTTACAGGTGACCTGTAAAGTCCTGTAAATTAAATTAGTTTCTCCCCATCTAGAAAAAAACTGTTTTGTCTTTTTTTATTCCGGTTTTCCTGTTTTAAATCTTCAATACTAAGAAGCTGTCATTTTTTCCTTCCTCTTCTACACCATTAGCTTCTGACACTTCCCAAACTATTCCAAGTCCTAGCAAACTCATTTACCTCCAAAAGCCTAACTATCTGTAGCAGCAGGAGCAAAAAAGATCTCATCACTGAGGGATCCAATTGCTCCTCTTTAACCTTACCCTACTTCCACTATGATTTTTCTTAAAATTATTCTTTTCATCCTGCTACTTTATGTGCCCTAACTCTGTACATCATCTAAATCAGTAAATAAGCAGTAGAAAACTGTTTTCATACAGACTGCATGTTTGTGCCCACTATTAATACACAATGGCTTCTGAAAAGAAGGTGCAGATTTTACAAATGGAAAATTAATTCAAACATGTTCACATTCTAGAGGTACAAAAATACCAAATAACATGAAATCTGATTTTGAAAATCTCTTTTGAAGGCTTCTCTTTCACAAGATAGAGAATCTACATGAAAGAGTGAACAAAAAGCTATGTAACACTGAAGCAACAACAGTGAGGCTTCAGAAAAGGATCATGAGAGTCTGGACTGAAGAAAGGTGATTTAAGATCTCTGTTTTGCCTATATAATTGCTTCAATCAGACAGGTACCACAGGTAATGTATCCTCTCTTGTCTCCTGGGATACTGACTCAATAGTTAGGAACTACCTAATCAAGATCAACTCTGTTCCACTGAGACAAAGGCACACAAAACTCTGACCATTTTCCTTCTGAGAATCGTGTCACTGACAGGAGACTGTAAGGATTTTGATCTAAACATTGCCACCATTTTATTTTGAAACGTTTTTAAAATGCTGTTTGATTTTACATACCAAAGCAACATGAACAGTGAATTCCACACCAATGCCAACAGAAGCAATCAGGATAACCACAGGCACTGCACTCAGCTTTATTCCAATTAGACCCATCATGCCAAACAGCTCCACAGTCATCAGAGCCAGCACCACCACCTAGATGATTTCAAACATCTATTAGTAACTTCTTATACTCCAGACAATGAAGAGAAAGACATTTCAAATTAACATGGCTACCATAAGACATATTCCTCAAAGCCATCCTATATTCCCAAAGACAAGCTGCTTTTACTTGTTTCTTTGTTCTCAATGTCAATGAATGCTGAAGAGCCAGTCTAAATCACACTCCTAAGAACTAGTTAACAGATGAAGCGCCAGGTTTGTATTGGTAACAATCTATAAGTGAGCTGAAAAACCATTTATTCCTCTTTATCATGGATACTCCCAACACGTACATTTTATCTTTTTCACCTGTCTTTCAGACAATCCTTCCAGAAAATGTATCTTTCAACTATCTGTATTTGAACTCTATTTGGAACTGCAAATATAAGTGAGGATGTCTAAAGCCCAGAAGAAAGTGAATGCCACAATCAGCTGATGAGTCTCAGATTACAGAGGGGCTCTGAGCTTTTAAGATATTTGGGGGATTGACATGGACAAAGTGAACAGTTACATATAAGGGGAAGCTTTTATTTTTCTTTCATCTACCTTGTAAAAAAAATTGGGGAAAAGGGAGGGGAAGAAATCTGGAGAATCAACTTTAAAAGTAGCTAAAGCCAAGCAGGAAAAAAAAAATAGACATACTTATAAAAGCAATGGTGGACTCTGAAAATAAATGCCTTTTCCAAGGGAAAAAAAGTATGCACTACAATAAATGATTTTATAAGCTAATGAATCAAGTGTAGTAACATAAATTGCTTGATTAAGTGCTATGAAAAATATTCTAGACTAAACATTTACCTTTTAACATACCTGTCATATAAATGTACATTACAAAAACTAGTAACTGTTTTATGCTTTTCTACTTCTGGCGTTTTATAAACCATACGATAGTTTATGGAATTTAAACATAGGAACATCATCATTCAATTTAACTTGAATGTTTACTGAGAGGCTTATGGTGCCTTGCAGAAAGCATGGAGGAGTATTCTCTTCAGTTTATAACTTTATGCCTTTCTCCTCCATAGTTCAGTTACAGTCTTTCCACAGTGCGTACCATACAACATAAGTATTTCAGTTTTTTCCAGGAAGATTACATTCAGAAATCATTGGGAAAATTTACAGGCAAGTTAGTCATAAGCAACTGCCTTGAAAAATAACTATGTGTGACAAAAGAGGAGAAGGAATATAGAATTAGAAAATACTTTAATAAAGCTCTTAATTTTCCTTTGTGTCTTTATTTCTTATGTTAGTGTGCATTTGAGCAAGGGCAAAAGTTTATGTACCTTTCTAAGAAACCTTTAAACCTGCAAAAAAGGTGGCCAGAAGATTAAGGTTATTAAGATTTGTACCTTTAGCATGAACCCTACCCACTCAAGTTGAATAAATATATAATGAATGATGCAATATACATACTCCACCAGAGGCCCAGACATAAACAAAACCTTCCCGACTACAGCAAGAGCTATGCTGAAAGGAATTTGACTTCAACAAAGACCCTTATAATAAACTTACAATGATCCCAGCTGTCCAGGGGTTTAGGAGGAAGAGGGCACACACCAGAAACGTGCAAGCTAAAACCACGCTAATGGATAAGAGGAGCCAGTGACGAAGTCCAATGTACTGCTCCCAGAACAGAAATGGGTAACCATTTGGGTAGCTGGAGATCCCCAGGCTTGTGTAGTTATTACAGATAGCTCTCACTTTCT